>OY101447.1:83308397-83546887 GCA_956483635.1 Panzeria rudis
TATAATATATATATATATATATATATATATATATATATATATATATATATATATATATATATATATATATATATATATATATATATATATATATATATATATATATATATATATATATATATATATATATATATATATATATATATATATATATATATATATATATATATATATATATATATATATATATATATATATATATATATATATATATATATATATATATATATATATATATATATATATATATATATATATATATATATATATATATATATATATATATATATATATATATATATGTATATATATATATATATATATATATATATATATATATATATATATATATATATATATATATATATAAGATTCATTCCAAATTTTGCTTCCATTTCAGCTCCGCTAAATTACACAACTCGAAAGAAAGTAAATTTCGTTTGGGATGAAAAGTGCCAAAAATCATTTGAAGACTTAAAATCTAAGTTAATGTCACCAAAAATCTTACAATATCCCGATTTTACGAAACAATTCGTAATTACTGTAGATGCATCAAAAACTGGATGCGGTGCAATTTTAAGTCAGGATTTTAATGGTTACGACTTGCCAGTGTATTTTGCATCCAAAGCGCTCAGTTCATCAGAACAGAAAAAACCCGTCATTGAGCAAGAACTTCTTGCAATATATTTTGCTATCAATCAATTTCGCCCTTATGTTTATGGAACTGAATTTGTCGTCCGAACTGATCACAGACCGTTGGTATATTTATTTAACATGAAAGATTCATCCTCCAAATTGACAAAAATAAGGCTCGAACTTTCCGAATATAATTTTACCATCGAACATATTAAAGGAAAAAATAACGTAGGTGCTTACGCTTTGTCACGTATTACCATAAACGAAATAAATAAATAAAGTAAAGTGCGACTTTGGCTCGCACACGAAGGGTTCCGTACGAATACACATATGTATATCCCTTTTTGTTTTTGCTCCGTTTGTCATTTTGGCAGTTTTTTCGTTGTGCTTTCTTGTTTAATTTTAGTTTTTTATTTTTTAAAGTATTTTTCGTTGTTTTTTTGGTATATTTTTTTTTTGTTTTGGCGCTTTTCGTGATTTTTTTTAATTTTATTCTGGCGATCTTTCGGTTTTTGTATTTTTTTTGTTTTTTGCCGATTAGTTTAGTATTGGCAGTTTTTTAGTTATGGCATTTATTTAACGTTATCACTTTCTGACAATATTTTTAGTTTTAGCGATTTATTTTAGTTGTGGCGATTTTTTCAATTTTGGCGCTTTTTTCGTTTTTGGGGATTTTTTCGGTTTTTTGTGGTTTTTTAGTTTTAGCGATTTTTTTTTGTTTTGACACATATTTCGTTTAGGCGATTTTTTTGGTTTTTGGCGTTCTTTTAGCTTAGGCGCTTTTTTTTGTTTTTGCGTTTTCTCGTTTTTGTGATTTTTTTCATTTTTTGTCGATTTTTTAATTTTTTGATGATTTATTTAGTTTTAGCAATTTTTCGTTTTGAAGACTTTTTCGATTTTTGACGTTTTTTTGGCGATCTTTTTAATTTTGGCGATATATTGCGTTTTAGCGATTTTTTATAATTTTGGCGCTTTTTTCCTTTAAGCGCTTTTTTATTTTAACGTTTTTTTCGTTTTGAAATTTTTTTAATTTTGGATTTTTTTAGTTTTAGCGTGTTTTAAAATTTCAAGATTTTACATCTTACGGTTTCCAAGATACAGCATATTGTCTCAATTACATAGTCAAAATTTCAGTAACTAATAGAATACCCTTTAATTTTTATTGTTTTAAATATCGGTGTTAATTGGTGTAGTCTATTCTACAGACTACACCAATTAGCACTTACTTAGAAAATTTAAAGTGTCTATATATAAGTGTCTGCATATTACATTAGTATTTCAACATTTTTCGTTGCTCGCCTTGGAACACCCTTTAATTTTTAGCTGTCATATATTTATTGTTGTAGCGGTCAAAGTTTTACATATTCTGTGAAAATTTCAGGTCCGTTGCTCTTACGGTTCCCGAGAAAACATTACATTAGTATTTCAACATTTTTCGTTGCTCGCTTTAGAACAACCTTTAATTTTTAACTGTCATATATTTGTTGTTGTAGCGGCAAAAGCTCTACATATCCTGTAAAAATTTCAGGTCCGTAGCTGTTACGGTTCCCGAGAAAACAGCCTGTGACAGACAGATGGACAGACCGACGGACGGCGTAGCGAAAACAATAGGGATCCTTTACACTTTTGGTGTATCGGAACCCTAAAAATTAAACAATTTTAGCAATGACGACTAGATCAATGTCCAAACAAATAAGCTCCAACATTAAACCTTTTCATAATAATATAGTATAATTACAAGTTTACGACAAGTTTTCGCATGATTTTAACAAAAAAGTTTCAAAAATAAAATCAGAAATGTTTTATAAAAAGGGGGAACTAACTAACATAATTATAATATTTTATAATAGATATAAATTCAAATTGCTGATAGATGTTCGAATTGTTAACGGAACATTAAATTTCGAAGAAGCCAACAATAACAACATTTTTTTCGCAGAATGGTCAAAAGACGATTCCTTTTTTGTAAATAGAGTATCCAAGAATTGAAAACCCATGGGAATAAAATATTAAAAAATCTAGAAATAATTTTAGTTGACCCTATTGAAACAGTTAATGACAAAAGTAAACAAAGAAAACTTTTTAGAAATTTACCACACTGATCCAATTTTAGGAGGGCGCTGTGGTCGTAAAAGACTACGCAAAACTGAAAACGAAATATTATTTGAAAAATATCACGAAAGCGATATCGGTATTCATTAAAAACAATGTAATTTAAATAAAGTTAGAAACGCAACAAAAGAAAAACTTACACTAACACCTACGCCAATAAAGCCGTTTGAAATTGTTGTAATAGATACAATTGGTCCCATGCCAATTTCAAATCGCGGAAATAAGTATGTGTTAACGATGATATGTAATTTTACCTTAATATGTAAAAATATCTTATAACCGTAGCTATTCCTGACAAAACAGCGAAAACGGTTGCGCAAGCAATTTTCGAAAATTTTATCTTAGTGTACGGTAAAATGACATCCATTAAATCTGATTTAGGCACAGAATTTAAAAATGAAATTTTAAGGTCCAAATTCACGGTCATTAGTTAGATAATGACAACAGTTTAGCCAATGATATTTTATTCACACTTCTTTCTTTACTATTAGTTAAACCGTCAAACGCCATTGGTTAACAATTAGTTAGAAGCTTTGGAACATGGTGCAATAAGTATACAGGTGGCAGCATAACGTCAGCTGATTATATTTTGTTCTGGTAGTTGTGTACATAAGTAACGTCTAGCACGTGTATTTTTTTTTTGACAAGCATGATCTAGTTTTTTGTTGTATTTATTGAACCTGCATACTTATTGCACCATGTTTTGGAAATTATTACGTTCATATAGCATACTTTTAGGAGCGACAAAAAACATTTGCTCCATTAGCTTTGTGTGCTTAAAAATTTTTAAATAGCCGCCGTAAGATGTGTAATATTCTTTATTTCTTTATCTTTGCTTGTTTATTTATATTTGATAGGGTTACCATTCTTTACCCATATGAAGTTTTAGTTAAACAATAGTTATCATTTTAGTTTACTAATAATTAACTAATGACTGTAAATTTGAGCCTAAGTGAACTTTGTAAACTTTTCAATATTAAAATAAATTTCTCAACCGCGTACCATCACGAAACAGTGGGAACAGCAGAAAGAAACTATAGAGTTTTTAATGAGTATGTAAGAGCCTATATAACAGACAACATGACGGACTGGGATACGTATTTAAAATATTTTACCTTTTTCCATAATACGACTTCAAGTACGGTTTTCGATAACAAATACGCACCATTGGAATTAGTTTTCGGGAAAAAACTTAATATGCCAAATGAAATCAAACTTGGGGAAATCGATCCTATTTACAAAGTGGAAAATTATGCCAAAGAAGTTAGTATCGGTTACAGAAATCTCATATTATGGCGAGAGATTTAATAGAAAAACATAAACAAAGAAATAAAACGTTTTATGACCATTTCGCGAAACCTTGTAATCTCAAAATAAATTATTATGTTTTTGTAAAAAAAGAACCGTATGATAAATTTAAACATATCCTATCACGGCCCATACATTGTAAAAACGATTGATGAACCAAATGTAACTATTTATGATAAAGATTTAAAAATAAAAAAGACGTTGCACAAAGATAGAGTAAGAAAAGCATACATATAGGTATATATACATACAAATATATAAAAAAATATATTGACATTTTTTATCATATTTATTACTCATTTTATGGAAAAATTCCTTGCATACTAGTATCAGTAATTTTTTTCTGTGATGAAACCTCGTTATTATTAAAAACTGTATGAAAATACCTAAATCAATGAAAAAAAAATAGATTGTTAGAAATTTAAATGTTAATTTAACTAAGAAATAGTTAGTATCACAAATGTAATAATACATAAAATAGTTATAAAATATTACCTTTTTATATAAAAAAAAAAACCTTAAATCGATACAGCTTGATCAACTGCTCAGACTCAACATTTTTTTTCCACAAGAAGGGAGGTGTAATGGTCACCGTTATGTCTGACCATTAACTCCTAATGTATGCAACCATCATCACGTTCCTTGTTTTAACAACCATAGCTTAAGAATAATCTATGTAGAACATAGAGAGAATAAGAATAAAACGGACAGTCATGAAGAGACTGAGAAACGGTAAAGTCGTGGTTTTACTCCTTTTCCTTTGCGCATCAACTTTTTTTTAAATGAAATTTATTTGCTGGAGTTTAAGCAATTGTCTATACGCAGCATTTCGTTGGTGCTTTACCAACTCATCAGTAGACTTTAAACACAATTTGAACAGTAACGAACCCTTTATCTTATGTACAAACTTTTAAAAATATATAAATTTATAAATATATAAATGATTTTAAAAAAATAAGCATAGTAGGCTTCGAAACGTATATATAGCAACAAAACTATTACATGACACTTCTTGAAAGGCCCGTTTGTAATTTATATAAAAATTTGGTAAAATTTTCTTGAATAACCTACTATTTCCGTTGTATTCTTGAAAAATCGTATAGATTTAAGGTGAATTTTATTTTGACCGTTAATAACTTTTGATGAAGCTGACTTACCAAAAATTACGTGTGATCCTTTTTGTAGAGCGTTCAATTCTCTGCAAAAATGTACCAAGAACTATTCTGTACGACGTTCCGTTCGTTACTTACAACAATCAGAATAAATAAACTCAGTTAGAACGCAAACACCAAAAACAACAAGAAAAACTGTGCTGTAAAAAACAACCCGATAACGACACACACACAAATAACAACAAAAAACAATGATTGTAAAAGGAATGCGATTGTACCAAGTTTGTTTACTGAAGATTTTGAAGTGAATCAATTCGTTAATGTCGTTGCTTAATTCGCAGTCATTCTTTTAGAGTCTTTAGATAAACAGTCAGACTTGAACACATTTAACAAAGTGAAATTTCATAAATGCTTAATGCATGATGATGATGACCCAGACAAAAATTTTGACTGATATTTAAAAAAAATTCACTAAATATTTTTGTTTGATTAAGTAAACTACTTTGTTTAGTTTTTGTTAATATTTCTAGAAAATTGTTTTACAGATTCATACAAAAATATTGTTTAATATTTTTCAGAAAATTCAGTAAATCTTTTTCTTTGATTTAGTAGTATTAAAAATTGATATTCCTAACATCACTAATATATATATATATATATATATATATATATATATATATATATATATATATATATATATATATATATATATATATATATATATATATATATATATATATATATATATATATATATATATATATATATATATATATATATATATATATATATATATATATATATATATATATATATATATATGTATATATATATATATATATATATATATATATATATATATATATATATATATATATATATATATATATATATATATATATATATATACATATATATATATATATATATATATATATATATATATATATATATATATATATATATATATATATATATATATATATATATATATATATATATATATATATATATATATATATATATATATATATATATATATATATATATATATATATATATATATATATATTGTTGTTGTTTTGTTGTTATTTGTGTGTGTGTCGTTATCGGGTTGTTTTTTACAGCACAGTTTTTCTTGTTGTTTTTGGTGTTTGCGTTCTAACTAAAAGTCAAACAAACAATTCATAGATTATGGACAGAACATTTACTGAAAATTTAATTTATTTTTAGACAAACTTTTGTTTGAAAAATTTTTGGTGATAATTTTTTCTGTGTTTGCTAAGGGTAAGATCCTATAGAATAATTAAAAAAAAAATTGCCAACACCGAAAAAACTAAATTTCATTTTCTGTAAAGGAATTCAATGCAATAGTAAATATTTTGTCTATGAACGGACCTAAAAACGAGTTTGTAAATATAGACATAAATACCTCAAGAATTTCATTACAAGAAAATGTTTTTTTCAGTGAACAAATTTTTTAAGTCTATAAAACAATTTATCTAAAAATATTTACAAATTGTAGACAAAACAATTTACTAAATCAAACAAAACTATTTACTGGATTTTCTGAAAAATATCAAATAATATTTCTGTCTTAATTTAATAAACAATTAGTCTAAATATGCTTTCAATTATTAAGCAAAATAATTTACTTAATAAGCAAAAATACCAAAAAAAATTTTTTGGTCTGTGTCATCATCATCATCCATTAAGCATTAGTCTGAATGTTTATCTAAATATTCTAAAAAATGAATGAGAATTAATGCAACGACATTAACCAATCGATTCACTCAAAAATCTTTTGTAAACAACCTTGGTACAATTGCATTCCTCTTGCAATGTTTGTTGTTGTTATTTGTGTGTATGTCGTCATCGGGGTGGTTTTTTACGACACAGATTTTATTGTTGTTTGCGTTCTAAATAAAAGTCAAACAAACAATTCATATATTATAGACAGAATATTTACTGAAAATGAAATCTATTTTTAGACAAACTTTTGTTTGAAAATTGTTTGGTGATAATTTTTTCTGTGAAGGACATTAAAAGTGTGTTCAGCAAAAAAGCTTATGTCGATAACAGTTGTTTCTATTGAACTAATTCAAGCACACAAGGTTATTTTACATGAAAAATGCTTGCGCACAAGTCACTTTAAGTTTTTATTAACTGAACAATAACCAGAACTTATTTCGGAAATGCGTTCAACAGTAACAATGCATGTCGCTATGTGTTTGTTCAACGGCAATAAATTGCCAGCACGCAGTTGTAAGTCAATTTATTTCATTAAAGCTGAAAAATATTTGAATGAATTAAGAAGTTAAGTTGATTTTAGACAAAAAATTTCGGAATGCGTCCATGTTATTGGCGAAATTTTTGGTCCATGTAAAAGAGCATATAAAATAATGTAATTTAGCATCAATAACTAAAAATCGACAAAAATGGACATCCGCGCTTATTCAAGAAAACCTCAGATATATGTAAATAAGTTCAGCTGTTGAGGAGCTACAGTTCGAGATGCACACAAAAACAAATTAAGTTAAAGATACTCAGATAAACACTTCAAGCATATAATATCCCTCCGTCTTGATCGGGGGATAAAAATAGTTTGAATTTATAAAAAAATTTAAGTATCGCACTCCAGACTGAATAACAATAAAATTAAATTCAATTATGTAAAATATAAAATGATAAAAAAGCTACGATAACTTACAATTTCGCAAGATCATTTACAGTAAACACTGAAGTAAGCTATTGTGTTAATGAAAACGTTATTTATGGTCGGAGAAGTCAAAAAGTTTGCGTAGAGATTTTTTATTATGTAAGTAACATTTAACAATAATTAATTTATAAATCTAAATACATAATTTGAGTTGCTGCTACAGCTGCACAAAAACTAAGGAAACTTGCTGTGCTCACAACAGCTGTAGTGGTTCCAGAAACAGATACAATTGTTCCCATGCATATCGACAATATGAATTGCGCCAGAAAAACCATGCTACTGACAATGGCTACATCTGTTCCAAGTCCACGAGCGGATGAACCAAGTTTTGCGGTACCATCAACATCGATTTCAAACTGAAAAAAGAAACAATTAGATAATTTTTGATTGCATTGTTTTTTGATAATATTGTAGTGAATTGGTATCTTAAAAGAGTATATATTAAGGCGGGTATAGCCGAAACGTAATCTACGGATAATTCCGAGACATTTTCGCCCAGGAATGATTTGTCGGGGTTGTCCTTTCCGTCCTTTTTTCCGGACACTGTCCTCTTTTTGGGGTCTCTGTCCTCGGAAAAAAATGTGTCCCGGATTGTCCTACTTATTATCGACTTAAAAAAGGGAGGTTATATTTGTATAGAGTTTCTGTTCTACATTTACATACATACATACATACATACATACATACATACATACATACATACATACATACATACATACATACATACATACATACATACATACATACATACATACATACATACATACATACATACTATGTATATGTATTTTTGCTTTTATATTTCGTGAAAAATTACATTTATTAAAAACCAAAAATAAAAATAAGAGTTGGAAAAATTGGAATAAAGAATCAGAAAATGAGATTTCGGCTCACCATATTGATAAAAGGAATAAGATAACTCATATTCTATTTCCTCATAAAAATTGGTTAAATAGCTGATGTTTCATTAATACTAGTAGCCACGATCAAACGTGGTAAAAGCGAATAAAGGACGCTGATGATGACAGCGTAGTGGCTGTCGAAATTAGTAATACTAATCCGTTCTGCTAGTCTGATTAGATATTCTAATATTCCACTGCTAAATATAATTTGAATTTACATTAATTCAATTATTGAACTTAAGCCGAATAATAATAATATCCAACTTATACACATTTTCAGTTCGAATAATAATTGCGTACAAATATATAAATTAAGAGCAATAAACCCTCTTTACATATGCAATGTATTTAAGTAGAATTAAGACCTTATGTTAATTTATTATATTTGAATAAAGACATTTGTTTATGAATACATCATAGTGTCAGGTGTGTGTGCCTAATATTAAGAAATCAAACAATTAAAATAAATGCGAAAAGAAAATAAAATAAAAAAAGCCAAGTGTAGTGATAAAACTTTACCGCTTGTAAAAAAAACAACTAAACTAAGACGATATAAAATTATTTAAAAGAAAAATAAAACGTGCTACTTAAAGAAAACATGGCAAATGATTCCGGGTTAAATGTATCAAATATTGTTAGTGGTCTAGATCAACAATACATGTCAATAGGCACAACTATAAGCCCAACCTTTCGTCCAACCTTTCAGTGGAGTGGGCAAGATGGAAAACTCAGTTTACGATTTTTTACGAGCCTCGAATTTGGTGGAACAAGGAGATAAACGTCTTGCAGCTCTGCTTTTACATCACCTCGGAAATGAAGCTATGGATATTTTTAATTCGTTCAATGTCGATCTTGACACTATTGCTTACAAAAAGTTAACTGCAAAATTTGATAACTACTTTATACCAAAAGCCAATAAAGCAATAGAACGTCATAAATTCTTTACTAGGAGACAAGAAAATGAAGAGTAACTTGATGAGTATATGACATCGTTGGAAAATCTAAGCAGCACCTGTGAATTCGGCACTTTACAAGAAGAATTAGTTCGAGACATTTTTGTATGCGGCTTGTTTTGTTGAGTGAAGGAGATATTTCTCTAATCAAGGCTATGGAAATTGCTAAGGCAATAGCTATCGCCAAGGAAATCTTAAATCAATTCAGCGAGGACAACAATAATAATTTCATTAGTGCTTTACATTACCAGTCTAAAAACCATTGATGCCAACTTTGGCTCTTTTTTACGATATAACAAAAAACGATATGACATACTGTATTGTCATATCGTAAGTTTCTTACGATTTGACTATACTAAGATAGACATACACGGTGTTGTCATATCGCAGCGTTGTCATATCGTAAGAAACTTACTATATGACGATACAGTATGTCATATCGATTTTTGTTATATCGTAAAAAAGAGCCAAAGTTGGCATCAATGCCAAAAACTCTTCAAAAGTCAGCACAGTCAAGCCAAATTATAATTACTTTCCGGTAGGGTCATCGTCAAATTCGTCGGGAGGTACTAGGGTATTCATTCGGTTAACCGTTAATCGGTTAACCGGTTAATTACTACCCGATTAACTGACCGGTTAATTACTACCCGATTAACTGACCGGTTAATTTAAAATTGGCTTTTTTCGATTAACGGTTAAACCAGTTAATTTCAGTCGATTAACCCATTAACCGACGTAACCAATTTTTTCGTATTTTGTACTATTATAACGTATTTTTTGTGTGTTTAATTATTTGTTTCGTCTCATATACAAAATGTATGTGTTTAGAAAGTACTTTTCATACAAACAAATAAGTATGTTAAGTGATTTTAACTTAAGTAAAACGTTAAAATCTTTGAACATGCCTATAAAAGAAATTAGAAATAACTCTGATACTCTAATTGAACTTGAGGGAATTATGTATTAAGTTTTTGTTTAATAGTTTTATAAAATCTAATAATACTGTTGTCAACGATTTAATTAAAAATCTAAGGATTAGTTTAACGAGAGACGAATTCAATTATTTTATACCTCTACTCAGGAATATTTCCTTCTAGCAACAGTGTTTTAAAATACAGTACAAAAACGGAAACTAAGCAAATCTGAAATAAACTTTTTTCGCTGAGCTCTGCCAGCATGAATTAGATGATGACCTTACAACAGAAGAAACTATCGATAGTAATACAAGAAATGTTTTAACAGAATTAACCGAAACAATTAGAAGTGTTAAGAATTTGCAAAAAAAAATTAAAACAGGACTCTAATGGGATAATGGAAATTTTTATAAGTTTAGAGAAATCCAGGAAAATTACTGAGAAACTAGATGTTTTGTATTATGGATTGCTTTAAATTTTTTCAACATCTACGATAAATGAAAGAATTTTTTCAAGCCAAGTTTTATCAACCTAAAGAATTATTTTTATAAAAGATTGTTTTAGAAGATCTCCTTAAACTATTGAAATAAGTGATATAATGATCTCACAAACTTTTTAATTTTTTAATGAGTACATATTTATGATTTTTTTTTGCTTGATTAAGTTCAATAATTGTTATGTTTGTTATGTTATTTTTTTTACTAATAAATTCAAAATAAAAGATAATTTATTCAATTTTATTTGCTAAAATTACTTGATTTATGAAAAAACTACATTAATCGGTTAATACCGCAAGTAACCGATTAAGCCAAAACATCGATTAATTAATCGAGCGATTAACCGATTAAAGCAGAAACCCGATTAAATGAATACCCTACGAGGTACCCAGTAAAACTTGGCAGCAAAAACAACTTCTACAGATTACTGCAGTCGTTGTGGAAAGCAGCACAGAAACCGTTGTCCATCATATGGTGTGATTTTTTATATATGCCAAACATATAATCATTTCGCTCAAATGTGTCGGAGTAATATACAACAACAACAAGGGTCAAGTAAATATACATATAAAGCAAATCAATACAGAAAATGAAATCGAAGACGAAGCATATGATCTTTTCATAGGAGTTTTACATACTAATAATAATAAAAATAAGTATATAAGAAATAATAGTGAGAAAAAAATAGACACTGAGCATAAAGAAATATCTGAGTTGAACATTGAGACCTTAATTAATGATAAAAAAGTTCTCTTTCAAATTGACACTGCAGCACAGGCTAATATATTATCAATATATACTGTGAATAGGGTTTTTTTTCTGGGATTTCTCGTCCCGGGAATTCCCGGGAAAATCGCTTATTTTCGTTTCCCGCTTTCCCGGGAACTCCCGGGATTAAAAATACATTTCTACACATAAAAAAGTACTGATTTTGGTATCCAAAAATTCTTTGTTTCCTTAAATTGTTATTGTTCATCATGAAATAATATCTATGTAAGGGGAAAGAAATCAACGAAGGCTCAAGCGTATGTATTGCTAACACATAATATAATGTCAACACAAAAAATGTAATACACAAAAAATTATTCAACATAATTTATTAAAATGCAAAATGCTAATATGACAAATTGCAGTTTGTTTTTCTTTTGAAATGTTTATCATAAATGAAGTTATTTACCTTTAGAATTGTTTACCTTGCGAAAGGTTTATGTTAGCAGAGAAAATATTTCTTGTTGTTTGTTTGAATTTTTGTAAAAGACTGATGAAAATTTTATTTTCAATAAATACAATATTTTCAAAGCATAAAATATTTCAATTGTAATTTAAACAAGTATATTAATAACAAGTATCAGAATGAATTATTAATAACAAATATTATTATTCTCAACACTTCCAATTTTGTTTTAATAACTATTCATCATTTAACATTAATAATATTTAATAATTTCTTCATGTTATCAAAATTTTGCTTAAGAAGTGGTTTGATTAATATATCAGCTAATTGTTCTGATGTAGGCACATACTCTTTCTGGAATATTTTGCTTTCACATACTTCACGATATAGTGAAACTTTACTTTTATATATTTAGTACGGTTGTGAAATTGTGGATTCTTGATAAGTTTTATGGCAATTTGATTATCCAAATGCAGTATGGGAGATTGTACGTTGTCACCCAAAAAATCATTTAACAATCGCCGAATCCAAATAAGTTCTTTAACGCTTTCACATGCAGCCATGTATTCTGCTTCTGTGGTCGATAGGGCTATTGTCTGTTGTTTTCTTGAAGTCCATGAAATCGGACCACCTGATAGCATTAAAACGTAACCGCTAGTTGAACGTCTAGTCACAACATCTCCGGCATAGTCTGAATCTGAATAACAATGAAGAATTACATTATCGGTTTGATTATAAGCAATTCCTTGATCAATAGTCCCTCTTAAGTACTTAAAAATACGCTTTACTGCCACAATGTGTTCTTCAGTATAAGTATCAAAAAAACTACTTATATATGACACTGCAAACGCAATATCAGGTCTAGAAACTATAGCTAGATACATTAATGACCCAACTGCTTCCCTGTAGGGGAACTTAGCTTGATATTAATTTGGGCTGACTTGTTGAATATACTCAGCCGGTGTACTTACAGGTCTAGCATCTTGCATATTGAATTTCTGAAGTATTTTCTTTGTATAGATTGACTGACAAATTGATATCTTGTCCGGTAATTTCATTATTTCCATGCCTAGATAGAAAAGTGAGTTAAACACTTTAACGTTAAATTCACGTCTTAAAAATACAACAAATTCTTCCCCAGTTTCCTTGGACTCAGATGCAACTATACCATCATTAATGTAGATGGCCAGTATTATTTTCTTACATTTAATTTTTCCAATGAAAACACATGAGTCTGCACTGCTAACTTTGAAATTAAACTTGGTTAAAACGTCTGTGAATTTCTTATTCCAGCACCTGGAAGCCTGTTTAAGACCATAAAGGGTTTTATTACGTTTACAAACTTTGTTGCTACCATCAGCATACCCAACTGGCTGATGCATAAATATTTCTTCGTCTAAAACTCCATATAAAAACGCTGTTTTTATATCAAACTGAGTCAACGAAAAATTAAATGATGCGCTTAAGGCCAATATAGTTCTTATAGATGTAAATTTTGCCACGGGACTAAAAGTCTCCTCATAGTCTATTCCTTTATTCTGTGTAAATCCACGAATAACAAGTCTCGCTTTGTAGCGCTCTATATCTCCTTCCTGATTTCGTTTAATTTTGTACACCCATTTATTTGATATTGCTTTCTTCCCTTTTGGCAACTCTACTAGATTCCAAGTGTTATTAGTTATAATTATAAGTATATAATTATACTCTTCATCAATGGAATTCTTCCACTGTGTCCTAAACTGGCTACTTATCGCCTCCTCAAAAATCAAAGGCTCTTCGCTGTCTGCTAATAACGCACAGTGACTATCATTAACTACATCATCTTGTTTTCTTGGTCTTAAATTGTAGAGTCTCACTGGCAAATCATGAACATTGGATCTTTCAGTATTTTCAGCAGAACTTACTGAATCTGTATTTCCTGCATCCTCAAATTCATCATTTGAATCAACTATTGGTAGTATTTCGCGTTCTTCTTCTAAGGACGACGCATTTTCCTCAATACCAAAACAAAGATCATCCTTAACTTTCTGACGTACTATCATTTGCCTAGTTTCGTTTATTACAACATTTCGTGAAATATCTATACGCCATTCCTTAGGTAACCAAACACGATAGCCCTTACAGTTTTTTGGTATCCCACAAATATACCTTTCTTAGATTTTGATTCTAGTTTTCTTCGTTTTTCTTGTGGAACGTGAACATATGCGTCCGAACCAAAAATTCGTAACATACAAATATCGGGTACCTTCTTAAACCATAGTTCAAAAGGAGTTTTGTTTTCCTGATTACTTTTTCCTGTTCTATTTAACGTAAAAACTTCGTTATTGACTGCCTCTCCCCAGTAATTTAAACTGAGATCGTTGCTATGTATCATTGATCGAGCTGCTTCCACAATAGTTCTCATATCACGTTCAGCTCTACCATTGTGTTCAGGAGTGTATGGTGTAGATTTTTGGTTTACTACTTTATATTTACGTAATATATCACTTACTTGTTTATTAGCAAACTCCAGACCATTATCTGATCGTAATATCTTTACTTTTTTTCCCGTGTCTGCTTCCACTTGATCTAGATATATTGCAATTATTTGATGAACCTCAGACTTCGCTTTAAGACAATAAACGTGTCGATAATTTGAATAATCATCACGAAAAATTAGCATAAAACGAGCACCACCAAAAGTTTTTACTTGCATCGGTCCACATAGATCTGTGTGCACTAACTCTCAAATTTCTTTTGCTCTGTTAGTGCTTCTTGTGAATGGCAACCTATGCTGCTTGCCCATAATACAGCCTTCGCAGAAGAAATCCCCTTTATAATATTTTAAGTTGTGAAATGCCAACACCTTTTTAACATGTTCTTTATCTTGATGACATAATCTTCCATGCCATGTTTGCAAAGAATTAACTCCGACTGCAACATTTGTATCTCCATCATATTCTTCCACTTTTATCAAGAGTTTAAAAAGTTTTTAACATTCTCTTACACCTTTAAGATACACCTAACCATTGCGTTTAAAAAACATTGATTTCCATTTGCTTCTAAAGAATAACCCTTGTCCAAACATGCATTAGTAGAAAAAAGATTTAATTTTATATTTGGTACAAAAAGCACATTTGATAGGAATTTCGAGTTCCAGACCTTACCATCATATGCTTTAATGTAAATATCACCTTTACCAACTGCTGGAATAATATTACCATTACCAACTCGAATACTTTTTGGAGTTTCAAACTGAGCGTTGTTTTTGAACCATTTTTTAATACTAGACATATGATCAATTGCACCGGAATCGGCAAACCAAACATTATCTTCTGTAGTTTCTACGAACATATGTTCACCGACAAAAGCATTACCACTGTTCAGTGTTATGTTACTATTGCTGTTCCGACTTTTATTGGGACAGTCACGTTTCCAGTGCCCAAATTTTTTACAAATAAAACATTTTCCTCTAGAATTCTGAATATTTTGATTTTTCTGCCTGTTGCCCTTCTTATAATGTTTTGCAACAAAAGCTTCGAACTTTTCCGGTTAAATGCCCAATCTAGATTCCTCCATACACAGCCTTGATGTTAAGTTGTTTAATGATCGCTCTTTCTTATCTGTAGATTCCCATGATGGAAAAAAATGTTTATACTCATCTGGTAGTGTCATCAAAATCTTCGTTATTAGCATAGTATCTGTAATTTTTTCGCCTAGATCATCCAACTGTTTTGCCAGTCTTTGCAATTTAGAGATGTGAACGGAAATAGTGTCTTCAGAGTCTTTTTGATACTGGAAAAATTGTTGTTGCAGTAAATGAATTGAAGTTTCCGACTTCTGCTCATAAACATTTTCAAGAATTGACCACATATCAGTTGCTGTATTACAATTCATAACGTGAAGCATTGGCTCTTCACCCATCGATACGACCAACGTTCTCTGAGCTTTTGCATCCAAGCATATCCACTCATTTATCTCTACAATATTTACCTCGGGCTTCTTTGCAATTCCACTTACTATATCCCAAAGGTTACTTGCTCTTAGTACCACTTTTACCTGGAATTTCCACAAAGTCCAGCCTTCCGAACCTTCAAGCTTAGAGATCTTGAAATCCTCCATTTCTAATTCAATATCTTTCTCAACAACAAACAAATATTAACGAAATAACAATGATGATTCTTATGAAGTTATGTATCTGGGCCCATAACCTGTTAGCAGAGAAAATATTTCTTGTAGTTTGTTTGAATTTTTGTAAAAGACTGATGAAAATTTTATTTGCAATAAATACAATATTTTCCAAGCATAAAATATTTCAATTGTAATTTAAACAAGTATATTAATAACAAGTATCAGAATGAATTATTAATAACAAATATTATTATTCTCAACAGTTTAATGTTACAAAAAATTAAGTCGTTTACCTGTAGAATTGTTTTACCTTGAGACAGGTTTAATGTTAAAATAAATACAGTCATGTTTACCGTAAGAAATGTTTAATGTTAAATTAAATGCAAAATAAGGAATTCATTATAATTGCTGAAAATGTATATCTGTTATTAATTTAATTTAGCCATAAGAAATTATAATTGCTGAAAATGCATATTGTTATTAATTTTAAGTTAGACGTAAGAAATTAAATGTATAAAAATACGTGCAAAAATAAAGAGCATGCGGCATACAAAGATTAACTCTTATGATTGCTTGACCAGTCTTAGTGTCTCTACTAAGGCTTCAAATTCAATTTTCATTAGTCTTATTGTTTCTACTAAGGTCTAAAACTCAATACACTAGCACTAACAATATGTGGGCTAATACTACTCATACCATATTCAAATCTGAGCTCCAAAGGAAACCTTTGGTGCTCAATACATTCATTCAGTTGACAACTCAACAATTGGTGACCCCGACGGTCCTGAAACTTCAACAGGAACAGGATCAAACCACACTCGCAACACAAAATTCAATAAACCGAAGTGATCCTGTAACAAGGCACAGGACTAGACTCGAATAACATTTGGGCAGATCCCCAAAATACAATCAACTGACTTACTCCTGTAACAAGGCACAGGACTAGACTTCGAATTACATTTGGGCAGATCACCAAAACGCAACATTTGCTATCGACTTATTCCTGTAACAAGACACAGGACTAGACTCCGAATTACATTTGGGCAAGTCCCCAAAACGCAACATTTGCTATCGACTTACTCCTGTAACAAGGCACAGGATTATATTTCGAATACACAGATAAGGACGTCATCAAATCACACAAAGGCACAACAGTCCAAAAGGTATAACACGGAACATTTGATTTAAAACAGCAACATTTCATCAACGATGGCATCGTTTGAAGAACTGGTAGAAGTCCAGCAGAAGACGGCGGAAGAAATAGAAACGATAATTCAAAAAAGACTCTCCCACAAGGAGGACCAGAGAGTACTACTTGCGGCGTCTGCAACAGCTTGACACGGCATGGCTAGAATTTGAAAGCACTGACAACAAAATAAGGTGTCTATCAAATCTACCATTGCATCACCATTATTTTACGGAACAGTACTTGCGTATCTCAGACGACACACTCAAGTATAAATAATTTTTTTAATGCGAAATTAAAAAGGTGCCAAAACCAACACCTGCCATCAGACAATGCACAGAGACCGAAGGCGAAAACAGCGATAAGCAGGGCGGGACACAAATTGATGAAATCACAAGCAAGGTTCTTCGCAATCAGCTGGCATTGATGAGATCGCTAAGACGAACTATTGATGAAGTCATGGCGGCGGAAAATAAAGAAGAATCATATTGCCAGGCCAAAGTAGCACTCATTGATAAATATATGCAGGATTTCTATGGTTTAAGCGCACAAGGACAAATGGGACGCCATAATGGTTCACATACTATTGAAAAAACTTGATCATTCAACTCAAACAATATTTGAACAATTACTAGAAGACAACAAGAACCTCGTAAGTGTAAATGCACTACTTAGATTTCTCGAACATCGGTTCCAAGCATTGGAAACACGCGGAAGGTCTGACGAATGTGGTGGGGGGAAGGATAGAGCCAAAATTATTACAGCGAAAAGTTCCTAAAAAGCAACAACCACGTATTACTATCCACTGCAAGAGTAAAGGTAATTAGAGCCAATGGCGGTGGCTGCATATTCCGAGCTCTACTAGATTCTGGATCACAAGTTAATTTGGTTACAAACAGAGTACTGAAGAAGCTATCATTGGACTTCTCCGATTCTTCGTTGTGCATTGAAGGAATAGGCCGTAAGATTCACAACGTATCCCAACGAATCAATATAGAGCTACATGCATGTTCAGGCAATTATGCTACCAGAATCGAAGCATTTGTTCTTCCGACCATTGTATCACCTCAGCCTACAAAATCATTCGACACATCAGATTGGAATCTTCCTGAAAATATTAGTTTAGCAGATCCATGGTTCAATCAAATGGATAAAATTGACATTTTGATTGGAGCAGAATTTTACCATCAATTAATGCGCCCACAACAGATAAGGATTAACCAGAACTTACCAATCCTACAAAATACAGTTTTGGGTTGGATCGTGACAAGTAAATTACAAATGACAGCGTGTTTACCTTTGCAGTGTTTACCCCAGAACAACAAACAATAAACCAACTTATTGAAAACTTCTGGAAGCTTGAAGACACGAATAATACAGAAAGAGCACTATCTTTAGCTGAGGAACGATGTAAGGATCATTTTGCCCAAAACGTAAAAAGAAACGAAGAAGGGAGATTCATTGTTCGCTTACCTTTTGCAGAGAACCCATCCATTCTCGGAAGCTCTAAGACAATGGCTTTCAATCGATTTCTAGCATTGGAAAAACGATTGCACCGTAATCCTGAGCTTAGAATATAATATAACAAGTTCATGCAAGAGTATGAATCTTTGGGACACATGGAAGAAATACATGAAGACGACATTTCCGAATCACGCTACGTCATGCCCCACCACTGCGTGCTGAAACCCGAAAGTTCCACTACAAAATTGCGAGTAGTTTTTGACGCATCGGCAAAAACATCTAGCGGTTCCTCGCTCAATGACATCATTCATGCCGGGCCAACAGTACAAAGTAAATTGTTTTCAGTTCTGCTGCGATTCCGAATGCATAAAATTGTCTTCACTGCGGACATCGAAAAAGTGTACCGGCAAATTCAAGTCAATGACACCGACCAGATATTCCAGCTCATCATTTGGAGATACAATAAGCATCAAGACATCAAGTACTATCGTCTAAAAACTGTAATCTAAGGAACCTCGTCTGCACCATACTTAGCAACCAAATGCCTGCAACATTTAACTATTCAAAACGCTACAAAATACCCACAAGGTGCCTCAATATTACGTGACGATTTTTATGTAGACGATTGCCTCAGTGGGGCTGATTCCATCAGTACAGCATTAGAGTCACAACGACAACTAAGCTCACTCCTAAGCGAAGCTGGTTTTAAACTTCGGAAATGGTGTTCAAATTATCCTCAGTTACTAAGTGGAATTGCTCCTGAAGACCAGGAGGTCAACTTGGACTTAGAGGAAAATTCAGATTACTTAATTAAAACACTCGGATTAATATAGCTGCCAAGGTCTGATGAGTTATGTGGACGATCACAGAGGCCAACGGAAAAAGGTGTAACAAAAAGAATAGTCAGCTCAGAACTAGCCAAGCTCTTTGATCCACTAGGACTTTTTGGACCGGTAGTTGTACGAGCCAAAATATTTTTTCAGGAGCTGTGGCAATTGCCGATTTTTTGGGATGACGAATTACCCATCAATCTTCAGAATGAATGGAATAAATTTCGCATAAGTATTGAAACGTTAAACAAAACTAAGATTGACAGATTCGTACTAAAAAACGAAAAACCAGTAATAACGCAACTTCACACTTTTGTGTACGCATCTGAATGAGCTTATGAAACAGCAATCTATCTTCGCTCAACATACAAGGACAAAACTGTAGTAACACGGTTGATATGTTCCAAATCCCGAGTAGCACCCATTAAAAAACAAACGTTGCCTCGCTTGGAATCATGCGCCGCGGTGCTAGGTGTAGAGGTAACAAGTACGGTAAAACAAGATCTTCGCCTGCAAAATACTGTCAACTTTTTTTGGTCAGACTTTGGCAGCATCCTATCACACATTTGTAGCAAACCGGATAGCAAAAATTCAAAGTTTAAGCGATTCATAAAAATGGCTACACGTCAGTTCTAAGGAAAATCCAGCTGACGCAATAGCTCGAGGACTAGCACCAGAAACACTATCATAACTCTCAATGTGGTTTTATGGCTCCCTATTTCTCTCGGGATAAAGGAGTGAATGGACAATGGCACATTCACAAATTACCGATATACCTTGTAACGAAGAACGTAAGGTAACGAAGCAGGTTTTAACAATATCAACCCCGCAGCAAAACTATGAAGACAGTATAAACCGGATAAACCATCGCAATTCATTCAAAACTCTTCAACACACGATCGGTTATGTGTTAAGATTTATCAGAAACTCCAAGACTACAAAAGGTTATCGTCCAAACAAAAGAGCGCTCGATGCATATGAAATGGAAGAAGCTATGGACGTTATCATCAAGATCGTCCAAGCAGCGGAATTTGGGGAAGAGTTGCAAAGACTATCACACCAAACACCTGTACATAAATCAAGTTCGTTGGCTTCATTAAATCCATTCTTGGATGAGCATCAGATAATGCGCGTGGGTGGTCGCCTGGAGCAGTCAACGTTACCATTCAAAGCAAAGCGTCCAGCGATCTTATCGCACAATCACATCATGATAAAGTTATTGATGCACATGCTACACGAAGAAAATCGTCATTGCGGCCCGCAGGCACTGTTAGCAGCATCCAGGTCACAGTTCTGGATTACGAACGGAAAATCACTAGCGCGGAGTACTGTCCATAAATGCATACGTTGCACCAAGGCTAGGGCAGTGCTTTTCAAATAATTAATTGGGAATCTCCCAGCTGACAGAGTGACACCAGCGCGCCCATTTATAACTACAGGAGTTGATTACTTTGGGCCGATTTGGATTCATCACAAAATCAGAGGCAAAAGACCAGACAAAGCTTATATCGCAGTGTTTTGTTGTTTCGCAACTAAGGCCATTCACATGAAAGTCGTGTCTAATCTGTCTACAGAAGCCTTCATAGGAGCACTGCGACGTGTCATCATTAGAAGAGGCCATTTTAGTCAGACATTGTACTGTGACAATGCTACTAAATTCGTAGGAGCAAACAACAAAATCACCGTATTAGAAGAATCAATATATTCTCAATCAGCGTAGGAGAAAATTACACGAATATGCAGCAATCAATCAATAAACTTTAAATTCATTCCACCAGGAAGCGGCGGTCAAATCCGCCAAACATCTCTTACTGAGATGCAGCGTGTCTACTGCATCACTTACCTATGATTGATTCCTGTGTCATCAAATTACGATGATCTTCAAGCCCTTACGCCAGCTCACTTTCTAGTTGGTGAACCCTTGACTTCAGATGTGGATGTAAATGCCCAATCTCCAAGAATACTGCTAGATACACGATGGAAAATAACGTTGGAAATCAAACACAAATTCTGGAAGGAATGGACACAAAAATATCTACATGAGCTACAGCAAAGGGGCAAATGAAAGTCACCTTCACCGAACGTTATTGAAGGCATGCTTGTTATCCTCAAAGAAGATAATACTCCAGTGCTACAATGGCCATTGGGTAGAATAAGCCATATCTACAAGGGAGGTGATGGACTTATTAGGGTCTGCGACGGCAAAACAGCAATGGGAACCTTCAAGGGGACAATACATAGATTGGCACCACTGTTCAACGATTCCCACATGGATAATTCCGGATATGACAACTTCACTTCGCAAAAGAGGCAACACTCATCAGAAGGCGACACTATCCAGCCAAAACGAAAAGTAGTGTCATATTCTTCACTGGGATTCTTCAGTACAATTCTTATTTCACTCCTCCTGCTGCCGATAATATTAGCTTCTTCAATCAATATTACGGAATTTTCTTCCAATCCAGGATTATATTTCGACGAAATAGGGTCGGCAAAATTGGTGACAGCTAACTGGAAGTTCATCATATACTACGATCTCACAACAATTTGGGATAGGAATATGGTTCTGAAAGCTGGAATAACATCAATCTCAGGGCTCTGCAAGCAATCAATAGGTATTGAATCATGTGAAATGCTATACCTACAACTTCAGCATACTTGGGACAACCTTATGCAACAATCAGACCTTTTGATTCCAAGGAGAAGCCGGAGAGCGGCACTTGATATTGTGGGGAATATGGCACATGCTCTATTTGGAGTCCTGGACTCCGACTATGCAGAACAAATGGCTCAAACTATAGCTAACGTCAAGGAAAACGAGGAGTATCTTCATCTGTTGCTAGGAAACCAAACTTCAGTGATAGATTCGACAATTAACATTCTTACGCAAAGCGATAGCAATACTAAGGTACGCTTTTCAGAGCTTAAGAAAATCATTTATCATGATTTAAATTCAGTCAGAAATGAGAATTCAAATTTACGACAAGTCCAACATCTAATGTCTCTGGCAATTCAATTAAATACACGTCCGATTTTCAATGAATTCAGACGGAGCTGGTCGCTGCCCTCACGCATACAAACCAAAGTAATATAAGCTCACTTATCCTCACACCAAGGCAGTTAAGATCAGAGATTACTAAAATTAAAGGACACCTTTCCATGGGTCGTGCATTTCCAGTTGAAGACACGGACTTACTAGAATTATACAAGATCATCAATATCAAGGGCACAGTAGCACATGGGAGTGTTATTTTCATGATCGAACTGCCGTTAGTGAATCAAAAACATTTTGAACTCTTCAAGATTATCCCTATACCTAATAAGGTGAACAACACGGCTATTGCTATAACAACCAACATTGAATATCTGGCTGTGAACGACCATCGAGATGAATACTTGACATTAAATGCACTTCAATTCAATAAATGTACTATAGTTAAGAGTGACATATATCTATGCACTTCGTTAAAAATCAGTGTTATTCGAGAATCAAGCAGCTATTCCTGCGAAATTGCTTCATTCAACAACAGAACATCTCCGCAATGCAGTTTCGGTCACATGCAGAAAGGCCCTTCCTTTGTCGCTCTGAACACTATCAACCGTTGGTTTTATGCAACAATATATCCGTTAGAGCTAACTGCCGTCTGCGACTCTGAAACCATACTCCTACACATCGATCATTCTGGTCTCCTGTCCATGAAACCAACCTGTATCATCAAGGGAAGTACACTAACTATCTATGGGCATAAAAATAATGTCACTACTCTACATTATTCATATGCCATGATCGGCAATATTACGGCTGTTGGCGAACCATCCGAAGTTAAGAGGCTCCTTGCACCAAACATCAATTTGGACACCAAATTAAATAAGCTCACTGAACTCCAAAGGCAGCTAGCAGACATCAAAGATCTTCCAAGGGAAATACAGTATCCGGTTCTTCATCATCCCTACATCGGCTCTTTGGCGCTACTTCTGTCAGTACTAGTAATCGTAATCCTAATAGGCTGGCGACTTAAAGGCAAAAAAAAGAACACCCATCAATCTGTCTCCAACACCCCCGAACCCACACCACGCCAGCGTGATTCTATAGTTTAAAAACAACTATTTACTTCTCTATTTCCGTGTAATTTAATATTATTTTTTATATTTATATTTTATTCGCTATCCGCTCAACGCGGCGGAGAATGTTAACACATAAATTAATGTCAACACAAAAAAATGTAATACACAAAAAATTATTAAACATAATTTATTAAAATGCAAAATGCTTATATGACAAATTGCAGTTTGATTTTCTTTTGAAATGTTTATCATAAATGAAGTTATTTACCTTTAGAATTGTTTACCTTGAGAAAGGTTTAATGTTACAAAAAATAAAGTCGTTTACCTGTAGAATTGTTTTACCTTGAGACAGGTTTAATGTTACAATAAATACAGTCATATTTACCGTAGGAAATGTTTAATGTTAAATTAAATGCAAAATAAGGAATTCATTATAATTTCTGAAAATGTATATTTGTTATTAATTTAATTTAGCCATTTTTGCACGTCTTTTTATAAATTTAATTTCTTACGTCTAACTTAAAATGCATATTGTTATTCATTTTAAGTTAGACGTAAGAAATTAAATGTATAAAAAGACGTGCAAAAATAAAGAAATGCGGCATACAAAGATTAACTCTTGTGATTGCTTGACCAGTCTTAGTGTCTCTACTAAGGCTTAAAATTCAATTTTCATTGGTCTTAGTGTTTCTACTAATGTCTAAAACTCAATACACTAGCACCTGGTGTTTCTACCTGGGCTAATACTACTCATACCATATTCAAATCTGAGCTCCAAAGAAAACCTTTGGTGCTCAATACATTCATTCAGTTGACAACTCAACATGTATGTATATTAAATTTATGTATTTTGGATTGAAAAATGAAGAGAAAAAATGTGTGTCTTTGATTCATTATTTAAAAGAACCAAATTTTTTTAGTAAAAGAAACTGCAATATTTTTTAATATACTGCAAAATACATGATAATTAGATAAGCAAAAAAAAATCTATGCATGGGGAAATAGATATTATTTAAAGACAACGGAAAAAAGACAAAGAGTATTGATAATTTATACGCCAACTTCTGTAGAGGACGAAAGGCTTTTCTCAATAACTCAAAATTGTGTTACATACTTGAATAAGAAACCAATTGTGAGATGAAACAATTAATACATTGGCGGATTTCAGTATTTGATGCAAATTGTTTTGCGAAAGTGCAAAATATCGTAGGTTTTTACATTTGCACTTTCGGAAGACCATTTGCATCACACACTGAAATCCGTTGACTGTTTTAAAAAGCCATTTGCAAAAAGGAGTATAATACTAAAAATTTTCAAGGGGCAGAGAATTTTTATTGCATACTAAGAAGTAAAGAAATGATTTTAATATTCTAAGACTTCACTTTTACATCCTTTTAATCGCTCTTTTGATCACTTCCGTCTTCTGGCAACCACGTTTTTAAGTTTTCTTAAAATTTCGATAAAAATATTCGTGTCCGTCATGACTTTCGAACTAATTCAATTAGCATGAACATTTTTGAATCCCAGTTGGTGTCAGCAAACCACATGTTTTTATATTTTTTGAAATATATAATATATGTTTCATAATAAAAAAAAGTGCTTTACAAACCGCTGCGTCACACTTTTGCAAGATAGGTAGTTAATATGGGGATGCTTTTTATATCTCAGTTTCCATATATTAATTTTAAATAAATAGTTTTTTTTTAATTTCAAATTAGATAGATAATATATCAAACTTATACCAAACACAATTTTTTTTAATTAAATGTATTTTGCATGGATAAAATAGCTGATTTTATTTGCTTATGCGTTCGGAAATAAAACGAAAAATATTGTTCGGAAGTGAATGTCAGGACACCAAAACATTCGGAAAAGATTTACTTTCACACGGATGTGAAACTCATGACAGACACGATTGTTCTGTTTAACCCCCGACTAAAAAAAGGATGCTATAAGTTTGTAGTGTATGACTGTGTGGATGTACGAACCCTCGTACAGACCAAACGGCTGGACCGATTTTGATTTAGTTTTTTCTGTTTGAAAGGTGACTTGATCTAGAGTGTTCCTAGCTATGTTTGAATAAAATTGGTCCATCCGTTTAGAAGATACATATCACATCTTTTCTAGATGTATCCTGTTGAATCTGTAGCTGTGTTCATTTACTGAAAATTGTTAACAATTGTTAACAATTTTTGATAGAAAGTGTTCATTAACTCCAAAAATTTTCAACGAGAGAGCGTCAAAAGAGAGCAACAAATTGAGACACAAAAAAATTGTTGAAAATTCTTGATAGTAAAATTTTTACTTTCAATAATTGTTCAAACAGCTGTTTTGTGTTTGTATTTACAAATCAAGTTTGCTAAAAGAAGTTGGGAAATAAAAATATTTTTGCAAAATTTAAGAAATTCTAAGTGAATGTTAATTTTTAAAGCGATGAAATATATTAATACGATAGAAAACCAATTTTTGTTTAATTTAGGACCAACCGCACAAAAATAAGATGTCTAAAGCAATGGAATTTAGCAACACAGGATCTAGTACATCAGGGCCAGAGGATGTTGCAGCAAATTTTAGTATTGCAAATATTATGAGTATCTAGATACTCGGTACTTTACACTATGGCGGTAGATAATCCAATTAGTTCATACATAAATATATTTAATGTTAATGTAAATTTGACTATGTAATTTAGACAATTAGCAGTATCTTGGTAACCATAAGAGGGAATTTCTTGAAATTAAAAAAAAGCTAATATGTACTAAATATTTCAAAATTAAAAAAATGTCAAAACGAAAAATCGCCAAAATGAAAAAGCGTTTAACGGAAAAAACACCAAAATTGCAAAAAAATTACTAAAACGCAAAAAATCACCAAAACTAAAAAGATCGGCAAAAAAACTTAAAAAAAAACCCAAAAACCGAAAAAAGTCGCCAAAACGAAAAAAACACTAAAACTAAAAATATCGTCAAAAACGAAAATTCGCCAAAAATGGAAAAAATCACCAAAGCGAAAAAAGCGTCAAAGCTAAAAAATCGCCAAACACCGAAAATTTGCTAAAACGAAAGTGTCAAACCCAAAAAATCGCTAAAACTAAAAAAATCAGCAAACACCGAAAAAATTCCCAAAACCCAAAAAAGCGCCAAAACTAAAATAAATCTCTAAAAAATCGTCAAAAAGTAAAAAAAAACGTTAAAACAAAAAAAAAACGCTAAAACAAAAATATTGCCAAAACTAACGAAAATACACAAATAAACATACGTTATTCTGGCATATTCTGTGTTTCACAAAAAATAAAATAATGTGAATTTTCTTGGCATTGTTGTTATAAAAAATTATTTATAACAACAATGCTATGAGAAATACACATAATTTTATTTTTTTGTGAAACACAGAACATGCCAAAATGACGTTAACATAAAAATATTTCTGCAACTTTCGATTGATAATTGGTCCCAAAATGTAATCCATATATAAATTTTTTAAATATTGTACTTCATTACAAAATAATTTGTTTTTGTTTTCATTACCTCAAAAGTTTAAAATTTCAGATATGTACCCTTTTTTCAATTTCTTATTCAATTTTGTTGAAAGGAAATAATAATAAATGCCGAAATCACATTATTTTTATAGTAATAGGTACATATATTACATTTTTCCACATATAGGAGTAGTTATTAAGTACTCATATATACCTATATATTATAACACTATTTTAGCTTGAAAATTTTGGATGGTAAAGTGTTCATTTACTTTTTATTATTTTTGAGAGTAATTTTACAAAATTCCTTTTTACTCTCTCGTTGATGGAAAGTGATAGGAAAGTAAATGAACAAAGCTTGTGTGTCTTTGACATCGTAGCTCCCAAACGGCTAGCTCGCTTTTAATTAAGTAAATTTTGTTTGAAAGGTGACTTGATACAAAATCTTCCCACCTATGTTTAAAGAAAATTGGTCCAGCCGTTTTGAAGTTATCATCTATTTTCTTGGGGGTTTTTTAAAATTTTTAGTTCAATGTTACTTCATAATTTATTTTGAATCTTTTTGTTTTTGCGATATGTTAAGCTTTTTGCTTATTTTATCTCAAACTGTTTTGTTTGTCAAATACTTTTAAAATAAAGCTCAGTTTGAAATAAAGAATGATTCATTTTGCTCATATACTAATTAATCGATTCCGAAAATGAAAAGTTTTGGTAAATATTTTATTACGTTATTCAAAGACTGGGCAAGAACTGACGCTGAAAAAGGTACTCTGTTTGTAAATCACTTGCAGAAAGTATTTACTCCAACTACGTCTGCTACTATAGTTGAGCTGCCACCAGTCATCGCTATACCAGATGTTACTTTGAGGTTCAACATTCGTGAGATTGAACACTATATTGCGGGCTTAAACTCGAAAAAAGCCCCAGGCGCTGATCAAATAAGCAATAAAATGCTCTTAGAGCTACCCTATACTGCAAAACGGATAATTCTATTTATTTTTAACAGTATTTTGCGCCTCAAATGCTATCCCGCAGAATGGAGGGTTTCGCTGATTACCTGATACCTAAACCAGGCAAAGATCATACGAAGGTGGAGTCCTATAAGCCTGTTGTCTAACATGTCAAAACTATTTGAAAAGCTACTTATGAGTAAGCTAACACCCATACTGAATCGTACTGGATGTATTCCAGAACATCAATTCGGTTTTAGGAGACAACTTAGTACGATTGAACAAATACATAGACTCGTGAACGTGGTTAGAAAAACCTTCGAAGAAAAGATATATTGTCCTGCGCTCTTCATCGAGCGCTCTCCCGGGAAACAAAAAAGTCCGGGAATAAATAAACCCTAACTGTGAATTGCTTGAATATTAATATTGACAAAGATATACATATATATTAGCAACACAAATATTTTAACCTTCAGCGGTGAAAAGTTGCCTATTATTGGCAGTGTAAATTTGAAAGTGAATTTCAAAAACAATGAATATGATTTCAAATTTTTTATTTTAAATATGAAATGTAAAAATATAGCTATAATTATGAACATTGTCCAATACATAAATGTTTTATTTGTTGATGAAATTTTTAATAATTATAAAGAAATTTTATCATGTCTTGGGGAATTAAAGAATGAATGTGAATTAACTGTTAGGCCGGAAATCACTCCAGTCATTGATCCTCCAAGAAAGATTCCTTTTAGTTTACATGATGAATTAAAGAAAGAATTAGATAGAATGGAAAATATGAACGTTATTGTTAAAATTAATGAACCTTCTGAGTGGGTCAGTTCAGTAGTTATAGTAAAGAAATCAAATGGAAATTTACATGTATGTTTGGACGCAAGAAATTTAAACAAAGCTATTATCCTTTTCCAAATGTCGATAATTCCAAAGCGCAATTAAGCGGCTCCAAATATTTTAGCTCATTAGATGCCAATTGTGGGTTTTGGATGCTCCCGTTGACTGAAAAATCATTTAATACACCATTCGGGCGATATAGATTTTTGCGACTGCCATTTGGAATTAGCGCTGCTCCTGAAATTTTACATTTAATACCCCATTCGGGCGATATAGATTTTTGTGACTGCCATTTGGAATTAGTGCTGCTCCTGAAATTTTTCATAGTGAAATCTTTTCGGTGATATTGAAGGTCTAATTATTTATACGATTTTTTAATTCATTCTCCCACAATCGATGGTCATAACAAATTATTAAAAGAAGTTTTAGATAGTGCAAAACAAGTTGGTCAGAAATTTAATAAAGAAAAGTCTCAGTTTTGCAAAAGTTCAATCAATTAAATCTATTACAGCCATGACAACACCTAAATGCGTTTCTGACCCGCAACGATTTCTGCTCATGGTAAATTATTTAGGTGCATATATAAGTAATTTTTCTTTAAAAAATAAACATCTACGTGATTTGTTAAATCAAACGAATTCGAGAATTTAAAACATGAGATAACCAAAGCTCCCGTTTTAACATATTTTGATCTGAATAAGCCTATTACACTTTCAGTTGACGCATAAAAATTCGCTTTTGGTGCCACTATTTTACATAGACAAAATGCCATTGCGTTCGCCTCAGCCTCACCTACAGATACTCAAAAAAAAACTATGCTCAGATTGAAAAATAGCTTTTTGCTATTTTATTTGGCTGTACAAAGTTTCATGAATATCTTTGTGGCTTAAAAGTGGCAGTCGGGTTGGCCTTCTAATAAAAGATCCGTTGATAAACTTGCTATGCCTTACTAAAACATTAAAGACGATTTAACCTTTGACAATAATATTCTTTTAAGAAACAATCGCATTATTATACCAAGCCAATTAAGTCGTATAATAGTATACATACATGAAGGTAACATGGGTCTATTGGGCAAATATTAATCACGATATTTTCAATCTAGTTTCAAGTTGCGAAATTTGCGCCATATATAAAAATTCTAACGGCAAACAAGAACTGTTTCCTCATGAAATTAAAGATTTGCCATGCTATAAAGTGGCATCTAATATTTTTGATTTTGAAAAAAGACAATACCTTTTGGTCGTCGATTTCTACTCAAAGTATATTGAAATTGATATCTTAAATGAAGGTTATTCCAGTAAGCAGGTTGTTACAAAATTAAAATCTATCTTTGCCAGACACGGTATTCCCAAAATTTTTATTTCCGATAATGGCGCCCCATATAACTCAAAAGATTTCAATCAATTTTGTAATGATTGGTCTGTCGAACATATAACATCTAACCCACACTTTCCGCGATCGAGCGCTCAGTTCAAACTATAAAAAAAATTATTGGCAAAGTGTAGAGAAACCAACTCCGATTATTACACAGCATTACTACATTACAGGACAACTCCAAAAGGTAATTTACCTAGTCCTTCAGAATTATTAATGTCGCGTCAGTTAAGAACAAAAATACCGACTATAGATGTAAGCCTCAGCCGAAAAGTTGTCAATAGTGACAAGTACAAAATTCAAGTGAAGCAAAATATAAAGAAAATGTCTGACAATTTTAACAAAAAAGCTGTCAAATTACAAAAAATATTCAGTGTTTAAAATGCCATTGCCATTTTAGTAAAAAGACCAAAATATTGAGCTTATTTTAGCTAAAATAAAAAATTAAATACAATAGCTAACAAGAACTAAATCTAAAAATGCCCTCACTTTTCAAAAGCAGTGGCAAAAATACACACTGCTTTTTAAATGTAACATTTTGAAGAGCACTAGCTCCCGTCAGCTTTTTTGTTTTTAACAATAGCCAAAGATGATAAATTGAAAAAAGCCAAAACGCAACAAAAGCACTAGCAGTACACACAGGTGCAAGTAAGTAATGGGTGATTTTATAAGAACTATCGGAAAGTAAAAAAAAAACACATAAAATTCAGAAAAATGCATGAAATATTTATATGGATCGATAGTTGGGTCGATATAATTTAATGTTTGAAGATTATTTCATGCAAATGTTGGCCGCGGCTGCGCCTCAAATGGTCCATCCGCTTAGTCCAATTTTGGCATACTCTTTCCAACATTTCGGCCGGTATCTCACGAATAATGTTGGCAATGTTGGCTTCCAGTGCGTCAATCGAAGCGGGCTTGTCGCTATAGACATAAGCCTTAACATAGCCCCACAAAAAATAGTCTAGACGCGTTAAATCGTACGATCTGGGCGGCCAATTGACTGGTCCCAAGCGTGAAATAAACTGTTCACCGAACTCGCCTCTCAATTGGTCCATTGTTTCGCGTGCTGTGTGGCATGTGGCACCGTCTTGTTGAAACCACATGTCATGCAAGTCAAGCTCTTCCATTTTGGGCAGAAAAAAGTTTGTTATTATCGCACGGTAGCGCTCACCATTCCACGTAGTGGAGTAACAGAGGCCCAATTGCTGCGAACGGCGCCGAATCGATAATTCACGGTCATCACCAACACTGGCCGATACGGCTGCGATATTTTCTTCAGTTCGCACTCTACGTAAACGTGTTGGTGGTTTAATGTCCAACAATGTAAATTTGGTGCGAAATTTTTTTACAATAGCCCGAATAGAAGCCTCAGTAGGTCGATTAAACTGACCATAAAATGGAAGAAGCGCGCGATGAACTTTCTTAACAGAGCACGCATTTTGGTAATAAAATTCAATAATTTGCAAGCGTTGTTCGTTTGTAAGACGATTCATGATTAAATTAGAATGAAACAAACATTTTCTGAAAGCCGCCTAATAAAAATTGATCGTCAGCTAGAAGCCGTACGAACACTAGCTAAAAGCCGCGTGCAAAACTTCTAAAAGCCACAAGAAAAACTGCTAAAAGCCACAGACGCAAATGTTAATAGCTATACGAACAGAAGCAAATGGTGGTATGAATAGAATTTGTACATTTGTAGGTATGTATGTGTTAACAGTGCTGCCACTCTTGAGAAATCAAAAGGACCGTGAATAGTACGGCAAGGATATAAAAGTGCAAACCTTAACTGTCGCATTCATAAAATATTAAAATGGATTTAAGTGTATTTTAAGAAAAATTTGTATGGAAATTTTGTCTTAAAGCAGATTTCAAGCCTGTTTTATTTTTTATGAAAAAGAGTATGCAATAGGTTAAAAAAAGTTGAATGTTGCTGAAATTTTTGCGGCGGATGCGATGCAAACTTATTTGTGTAATTTGCTTTATGGAAACTGACTATTTCCACTTTTTTAACGGAAGTTTGTAACGCGTAGACGCCCGCAACGTGTGGTATGTAACCACCTACCTGTAAAGAGCAGACATACAATTTTTGTGTATACTAAGGACCAAGAACATAGTATTTGTGATTCGGCAAATATATATTAAAATCTATTTACTTATACATATTCTTTAAAAAATGAAACTTTTAATTAATTTAAATACAAATTGAATATAAGAACACAAGACTTTCGCGAAAAAATTAACCCAAAAAAAGCTGTTGTATATTATTAGAGGTTAAATCAGATGGAACTAAACACATAAGCGCTAAGCAAACATTATAAACCCCCTGTAAATTACCAATTTTGACAGACATGCACAATTACAGATGGATGGTCAAGCTGACAAAGCCACTGTAATATATCTACATTGTGTGTAAAAGTAGCTTAAGGAAGTCAGAAATTCACTCTTTTCGGGCTGATTATTTATAAGAAAAGTACTTTTTGTGTTTAATTTTTAAAAAAATTACACGACAGCAGGCTACACGACTACAAATGCTGTTGGCTTCAAGTGTCGTCGTGTAGTCAGCTACTTAATTACTTTGAGCGCAGCAGCTACATCGTAAACAGCTAACATTTTGTTGTAGAAGTACATATATCAGTTGCAAAAATTTACTGCATGTACGAATTCATCCCATTTCATCACTAAATACTGCATTAGGAAAAAATAAGCCATAAATTATTAAAATAGATGGACAAATATCGATTTTATTCACAATTAAGTGAATGAGCTCAATTGATGAAAATCCCAATTTCCAGTGTAATTTTATTTAAAAACCACTCTTTGCAATCAGTAGTTGTCAAAATCTATAACGATAAATGAATGTATGTAACTGCCTTCATACATTTTAAGAGTTATTGCATTATGTAATATCTAACAACTTAGAGGATTTATTAAAATTTTTGTGTTCAAAATTTTAATAAATCCTCTATCATGTGCTAATTGTTTGAATTGAATTATTTTGTTTTCTTAGAAAAATAAAATAGATTCATATCGAATACAAATTATTTGCTGGGCTTTGTATAAGTTTCTAAGTCTACTACACCTATTTTATTCTTTTGTGATTTTCAAAAAGTGCAGGCAAACCCTTTCAAACAAAGAATTTTGAAAATCTGTTGACAAATGACAGAGTTATACAAATTTCTTCCTCCGATTTTCAACAAAAAATTATTTATTTAAATATGGAAAATCAACAGCATGAATTACGTACATGTCATTTTATATTAAGAGAGTATAAACAGTATTCTCATTCTTTATTTTTAACACATAATGAATGGACAGTCTTATATTAAAAAAAATTTACAGTTTTGTATTAAATCACGCTAAAGCAGATTTCGTTTTCATTTTATGAAATATTTTACTATATATACTTTCAACGGACACGAAAAATGCATTGTAAATGAGAATTTATATGAGAAAGTTTTGAGAAATGGATCCCAGAATAGTTTGTTCGATAGCCCAGAAAAAATACGACAATAATTAACTTTAAGTCATCAAAAAAATTTTTTTTTTTATATCGTTTCGGAGTTATTTTTTTATTTTCGTATTATAATATACATACATACATATATAAATGTCTTTGTTTTCATCGGCTGAAAAAAGTTATAAACAATTTTAAATTTTTGTGATATATATTAGAAACTATTTTTATTTTAAAATGTATTTTTTGGGGAATTGTTAACCTATAATTAATTTTAATCTTGCAACGTGCTGTATCGAAAATTAATATTTTACCATTCAGTAAAATATTAAATATTTAACTATTCAATATTAAAAGAATAGTGAAATATTAATTTGGGAAACTGAAAATTATAAAATCAAAATTAATTGTAATTCAACAATGAAAAAAAATCTAAAATAAAAATTGTTCCTGATAAAATTATTTCCAACTTTTATTTATTAATATTTATTATATTTATTTAACTATATGATACGAAAGTAAAAAGTTTTCTGGATAAATGTTGATAAATCAACAAAATAATGAGGGCCAGAAACTCACTGGAAAAAGTAATAAATTTCGATTAAAAATATCTAAAACGGAAACACTGAACATCAGTTTAAATATGTACATACATACATATAGATATGCAAACATACGTTATATGTATATGTATGTAAGCAAAAATAGTTGATTATTAATACGATGTACATTTACAAGTAATTATTTCAATTCGTGTCTATAAATTCTCACAACCAACCGGCTAATGGCACTTGATCGTGCGGCTTTTGGCACCTATTGAAGCAGCTACTATCTACATAGCTATTCTTCGATTTTCTTTGTGTTGCTTTTTAATACTTTTAGGATTTTTCACTACTGCGTTATTTTAAGATAGCTATTTTTCTAGGTAAAAGTAGAAGAGCAATAGCCACAAATAACGATTTTCTCCAAATGCCTTTTAGCTGGCTTTTGATTTTTGCAATAGCTAGCTTAAAAAGCAGATGTCAAAAAACAAAACCACACAAAATAAGGGATGGGCTTTTTTGCACAAACCAAAAAGAAGACACTGGCTACTGCCATAAATTTCTCAAATTTTCAATAGCAGTAGAAAAGGCCAAAATAAAAAAGCACTTGGATGATACCTGCTTTTAAATACTGCCAATATTCCCAGGTGAGAAACCCATGTTCAAACGTACATCAGTTTCAGTTTGGTTTCCTGCAACGGTTGTAGAAAAATGTGAAACACCAAGGTCATTTTTGGTAAAAGATAATGATGGAGTAATTTATCGGCGAAATAGAGAACACTTAATGAAAAGACGAAGTGTGTCAGAAAGAATTTATGAAGAAATAGAGCGTGTAAGTCCAAATAATAATATTCTTGTAAATAAAAATTAACCTGCAAGTCCACATAATAGTCCTATTGTAACTCAAAATCAGCCTGTAATTACACAGAATAGTAATAATATTCTTGTAAATAAAAATTAACCTGCAAGTCCACATAATAGTCCTATTGTAACTCAAAATCAGCCTGTAATTACACAGAATAGTCCTGTTGTACATCGAAATCAGCCTGTAAGTCCATATAGTAAGTAGTACTATTGTAGATTAGAATTTAATTATCCTTTTCCAAATGTCGATAATTCCAAAGCGCAATTAAGCGGCTCCAAATATTTTAGCTCATTAGATGCCAATTGTGGGTTTTGGATGCTCCCGTTGACTGAAAAATCATTTAATACACCATTCGGGCGATATAGATTTTTGCGACTGCCATTTGGAATTAGCGCTGCTCCTGAAATTTTACATTTAATACCCCATTCGGGCGATATAGATTTTTGTGACTGCCATTTGGAATTAGCGCTGCTCCTGAAATTTTTCATAGTGAAATCTTTTCGGTGATATTGAAGGTCTAATTATTTATACGATTTTTTAATTCATTCTCCCACAATCGATGGTCATAACAAATTATTAAAAGAAGTTTTAGATAGTGCAAAACAAGTTGGTCAGAAATTTAATAAAGAAAAGTCTCAGTTTTGCAAAAGTTCAATCAATTAAATCTATTACAGCCATGACAACACCTAAATGCGTTTCTGACCCGCAACGATTTCTGCTCATGGTAAATTATTTAGGTGCATATATAAGTAATTTTTCTTTAAAAAATAAACATCTACGTGATTTGTTAAATCAAAAGAATTCGAGAATTTAAAACATGAGATAACCAAAGCTCCCGTTTTAACATATTTTGATCTGAATAAGCCTATTACACTTTCAGTTGACGCATAAAAATTCGCTTTTGGTGCCACTATTTTACATAGACAAAATGCCATTGCGTTCGCCTCAGCCTCACCTACAGATACTCAAAAAAAAAACTATGCTCAGATTGAAAAATAGCTTTTTGCTATTTTATTTGGCTGTACAAAGTTTCATGAATATCTTTGTGGCTTAAAAGTGGCAGTCGGGTTGGCCTTCTAATAAAAGATCCGTTGATAAACTTGCTATGCCTTACTAAAACATTAAAGACGATTTAACCTTTGACAATAATATTCTTTTAAGAAACAATCGCATTATTATACCAAGCCAATTAAGTCGTATAATAGTATACATACATGAAGGTAACATGGGTCTATTGGGCAAATATTAATCACGATATTTTCAATCTAGTTTCAAGTTGCGAAATTTGCGCCATATATAAAAATTCTAACGGCAAACAAGAACTGTTTCCTCATGAAATTAAAGATTTGCCATGCTATAAAGTGGCATCTAATATTTTTGATTTTGAAAAAAGACAATACCTTTTGGTCGTCGATTTCTACTCAAAGTATATTGAAATTGATATCTTAAATGAAGGTTATTCCAGTAAGCAGGTTGTTACAAAATTAAAATCTATCTTTGCCAGACACGGTATTCCCAAAATTTTTATTTCCGATAATGGCGCCCCATATAACTCAAAAGATTTCAATCAATTTTGTAATGATTGGTCTGTCGAACATATAACATCTAACCCACACTTTCCGCGATCGAGCGCTCAGTTCAAACTATAAAAAAAATTATTGGCAAAGTGTAGAGAAACCAACTCCGATTATTACACAGCATTACTACATTACAGGACAACTCCAAAAGGTAATTTACCTAGTCCTTCAGAATTATTAATGTCGCGTCAGTTAAGAACAAAAATACCGACTATAGATGTAAGCCTCAGCCGAAAAGTTGTCAATAGTGACAAGTACAAAATTCAAGTGAAGCAAAATATAAAGAAAATGTCTGACAATTTTAACAAAAAAGCTGTCAAATTACAAAAAATATTCAGTGTTTAAAATGCCATTGCCATTTTAGTAAAAAGACCAAAATATTGAGCTTATTTTAGCTAAAATAAAAAATTAAATACAATAGCTAACAAGAACTAAATCTAAAAATGCCCTCACTTTTCAAAAGCAGTGGCAAAAATACACACTGCTTTTTAAATGTAACATTTTGAAGAGCACTAGCTCCCGTCAGCTTTTTTGTTTTTAACAATAGCCAAAGATGATAAATTGAAAAAAGCCAAAACGCAACAAAAGCACTAGCAGTACACACAGGTGCAAGTAAGTAATGGGTGATTTTATAAGAACTATCGGAAAGTAAAAAAAAAACACATAAAATTCAGAAAAATGCATGAAATATTTATATGGATCGATAGTTGGGTCGATATAATTTAATGTTTGAAGATTATTTCATGCAAATGTTGGCCGCGGCTGCGCCTCAAATGGTCCATCCGCTTAGTCCAATTTTGGCATACTCTTTCCAACATTTCGGCCGGTATCTCACGAATAATGTTGGCAATGTTGGCTTCCAGTGCGTCAATCGAAGCGGGCTTGTCGCTATAGACATAAGCCTTAACATAGCCCCACAAAAAATAGTCTAGACGCGTTAAATCGTACGATCTGGGCGGCCAATTGACTGGTCCCAAGCGTGAAATAAACTGTTCACCGAACTCGCCTCTCAATTGGTCCATTGTTTCGCGTGCTGTGTGGCATGTGGCACCGTCTTGTTGAAACCACATGTCATGCAAGTCAAGCTCTTCCATTTTGGGCAGAAAAAAGTTTGTTATTATCGCACGGTAGCGCTCACCATTCCACGTAGTGGAGTAACAGAGGCCCAATTGCTGCGAACGGCGCCGAATCGATAATTCACGGTCATCACCAACACTGGCCGATACGGCTGCGATATTTTCTTCAGTTCGCACTCTACGTAAACGTGTTGGTGGTTTAATGTCCAACAATGTAAATTTGGTGCGAAATTTTTTTACAATAGCCCGAATAGAAGCCTCAGTAGGTCGATTAAACTGACCATAAAATGGAAGAAGCGCGCGATGAACTTTCTTAACAGAGCACGCATTTTGGTAATAAAATTCAATAATTTGCAAGCGTTGTTCGTTTGTAAGACGATTCATGATTAAATTAGAATGAAACAAACATTTTCTGAAAGCCGCCTAATAAAAATTGATCGTCAGCTAGAAGCCGTACGAACACTAGCTAAAAGCCGCGTGCAAAACTTCTAAAAGCCACAAGAAAAACTGCTAAAAGCCACAGACGCAAATGTTAATAGCTATACGAACAGAAGCAAATGGTGGTATGAATAGAATTTGTACATTTGTAGGTATGTATGTGTTAACAGTGCTGCCACTCTTGAGAAATCAAAAGGACCGTGAATAGTACGGCAAGGATATAAAAGTGCAAACCTTAACTGTCGCATTCATAAAATATTAAAATGGATTTAAGTGTATTTTAAGAAAAATTTGTATGGAAATTTTGTCTTAAAGCAGATTTCAAGCCTGTTTTATTTTTTATGAAAAAGAGTATGCAATAGGTTAAAAAAAGTTGAATGTTGCTGAAATTTTTGCGGCGGATGCGATGCAAACTTATTTGTGTAATTTGCTTTATGGAAACTGACTATTTCCACTTTTTTAACGGAAGTTTGTAACGCGTAGACGCCCGCAACGTGTGGTATGTAACCACCTACCTGTAAAGAGCAGACATACAATTTTTGTGTATACTAAGGACCAAGAACATAGTATTTGTGATTCTGCAAATATATATTAAAATCTATTTACTTATACATATTCTTTAAAAAATGAAACTTTTAATTAATTTAAATACAAATTGAATATAAGAACACAAGACTTTCGCGAAAAAATTAACCCAAAAAAAGCTGTTGTGTATTATTAGAGGTTAAATCAGATGGAACTAAACACATAAGCGCTAAGCAAACATTATAAACCCCCTGTAAATTACCAATTTTGACAGACATGCACAATTACAGATGGATGGTCAAGCTGACAAAGCCACTGTAATATATCTACATTGTGTGTAAAAGTAGCTTAAGGAAGTCAGAAATTCACTCTTTTCGGGCTGATTATTTATAAGAAAAGTACTTTTTGTGTTTAATTTTTAAAAAAATTACACGACAGCAGGCTACACGACTACAAATGCTGTTGGCTTCAAGTGTCGTCGTGTAGTCAGCTACTTAATTACTTTGAGCGCAGCAGCTACATCGTAAACAGCTAACATTTTCTTGTAGAAGTACATATATCAGTTGCAAAAATTTACTGCATGTACGAATTCATCCCATTTCATCACTAAATACTGCATTAGGAAAAAATAAGCCATAAATTATTAAAATAGATGGACAAATATCGATTTTATTCACAATTAAGTGAATGAGCTCAATTGATGAAAATCCCAATTTCCAGTGTAATTTTATTTAAAAACCACTCTTTGCAATCAGTAGTTGTCAAAATCTATAACGATAAATGAATGTATGTAACTGCCTTCATAAATTTTAAGAGTTATTGCATTATGTAATATCTAACAACTTAGAGGATTTATTAAAATTTTTGTGTTCAAAATTTTAATAAATCCTCTATCATGTGCTAATTGTTTGAATTGAATTATTTTGTTTTCTTAGAAAAATAAAATAGATTCATATCGAATACAAATTATTTGCTGGACTTTGTATAAGTTTCTAAGTCTACTACACCTATTTTATTCTTTTGTGATTTTCAAAAAGTGCAGGCAAACCCTTTCAAACAAAGAATTTTGAAAATCTGTTGACAAATGACAGAGTTATACAAATTTCTTCCTCCGATTTTCAACAAAAAATTATTTATTTAAATATGGAAAATCAACAGCATGAATTACGTACATGTCATTTTATATTAAGAGAGTATAAACAGTATTCTCATTCTTTATTTTTAACACATAATGAATGGACAGTCTTATATTAAAAAAAATTTACAGTTTTGTATTAAATCACGCTAAAGCAGATTTCGTTTTCATTTTATGAAATATTTTACTATATATACTTTCAACGGACACGAAAAATGCATTGTAAATGAGAATTTATATGAGAAAGTTTTGAGAAATGGATCCCAGAATAGTTTGTTCGATAGCCCAGAAAAAATACGACAATAATTAACTTTAAGTCATCAAAAAAATTTTTTTTTTATATCGTTTCGGAGTTATTTTTTTATTTTCGTATTATAATATACATACATACATATATAAATGTCTTTGTTTTCATCGGCTGAAAAAAGTTATAAACAATTTTAAATTTTTGTGATATATATTAGAAACTATTTTTATTTTAAAATGTATTTTTTGGGGAATTGTTAACCTATAATTAATTTTAATCTTGCAACGTGCTGTATCGAAAATTAATATTTTACCATTCAGTAAAATATTAAATATTTAACTATTCAATATTAAAAGAATAGTGAAATATTAATTTGGGAAACTGAAAATTATAAAATCAAAATTAATTGTAATTCAACAATGAAAAAAAATCTAAAATAAAAATTGTTCCTGATAAAATTATTTCCAACTTTTATTTATTAATATTTATTATATTTATTTAACTATATGATACGAAAGTAAAAAGTTTTCTGGATAAATGTTGATAAATCAACAAAATAATGAGGGCCAGAAACTCACTGGAAAAAGTAATAAATTTTGATTAAAAATATCTAAAACGGAAACACCGAACATCAGTTTAAATATGTACATACATACATATAGATATGCAAACATACGTTATATGTATATGTATGTAAGCAAAAATAGTTGATTATTAATACGATGTACATTTACAAGTAATTATTTCAATTCGTGTCTATAAATTCTCACAACCAACCGGCTAATGGCACTTGATCGTGCGGCTTTTGGCACCTATTGAAGCAGCTACTATCTACATAGCTATTCTTCGATTTTCTTTGTGTTGCTTTTTAATACTTTTAGGATTTTTCACTACTGCGTTATTTTAAGATAGCTATTTTTCTAGGTAAAAGTAGAAGAGCAATAGCCACAAATAACGATTTTCTCCAAATGCCTTTTAGCTGGCTTTTGATTTTTGCAATAGCTAGCTTAAAAAGCAGATGTCAAAAAACAAAACCACACAAAATAAGGGATGGGCTTTTTTGCACAAACCAAAAAGAAGACACTGGCTACTGCCATAAATTTCTCAAATTTTCAATAGCAGTAGAAAAGGCCAAAATAAAAAAGCACTTGGATGATACCTGCTTTTAAACACTGCCAATATTCCCAGGTGAGAAACCCATGTTCAAACGTACATCAGTTTCAGTTTGGTTTCCTGCAACGGTTGTAGAAAAATGTGAAACACCAAGGTCATTTTTGGTAAAAGATAATGATGGAGTAATTTATCGGCGAAATAGAGAACACTTAATGAAAAGACGAAGTGTGTCAGAAAGAATTGATGAAGAAATAGAGCGTGTAAGTCCAAATAATAATATTCTTGTAAATAAAAATTAACCTGCAAGTCCACATAATAGTCCTATTGTAACTCAAAATCAGCCTGTAATTACACAGAATAGTCCTGTTGTACATCGAAATCAGCCTGTAAGTCCATATAGTAGTACTATTGTAGATTAGAATTTAAATAAGGCAGAAAATAGAAATCAAGCTAAATATGTTACTCAAAGGGGAAGAAATATAATAGTACCTAAGCGACTAACCTATGAACATTGAAGTTTTAAACACATTATATAATATTAACGTCAATTGTTAAGATTTGCAATACTTAAAAACACTGGAATTATTATTAAGCTCTAAACATTTATCAGTATTTAAATTAAAAAAAGGAAGATGTTGTGTAACTTTAAATATATAAATTAAGAGTAATAGGACTCTCTTATATACCCTCTTTACATTGCATATATTTAAGTAGAATTAAGACCAGATGTTAATTTATTATATTTGAATAAAGACAGTTGTTTATAAATATATCATTAACGTACTGAGATAATATTGCTGCGTCATACTCCATGTACGCCTATGCAACAGCCTTGTAAGAAATGGGACTACACCATACACGCGTGTATAGAGTACTCCAAAAGGGACCAGGAAAAGTTACAAGTGGTTTCAAATGTATGAAAAAAGTGGTCCATTTAACATTGATATGTCCTAGGACTGAGCTATGTAGTCTATCTTTCTATTACATCGGACTACCCCAAAGCCTACCCGTATGTAACTACTCCATAGATCACATACATGAGGTTAGTTTTTCAACTACTCTATGTCACTACTTGATGGAGCACTTACGTAAGTGTTCGTGTTTTGATGATTGCATATACTATTTGCAATCGTTAAAATGCGAACACTTGTCGCTTAACTACAAACTCTTGTTTGCAAATGACATGGTCCATGACTCCATTACATAGGACCATGTTGTAACTAGTCCATTTCAATTAAAATGAACCACGTTGTCCATAAATTTTTGCAGGGAGCTTCACATATATATATGTATGTATAGAAAAGACAAATGTCATATGCATACATATACACTTTCATATCATTAAGGCATATAGTAAATAACAGTGGACCCAAAACACTACCATGAGGTACGCCATATTCAACTATACCTGCGTAGCTTTTACAATTATCAATTTCAACAAATTGTTTCCGATTAGCCAAGAAATTTTTTATTAAAAGCACTGCAGTTTCATGAACTGCATAATAACGCAGCTTTTGTATTAAAATGTTGTGGTCCACTAAATTAAAAGCATTTAATAGAAATCACAGAAAATACTACATACTCCACTAGAACCTTTGCCCATTCCTTGACAAATGTTGTTGACCACATTTACAACAGTTTCTTCAGTTCCAAATCCTTTCTTAAACTCATAGTGGCAGCTATATAGAAAATTATTACATTCGAAATAAGTAATTGTTTGAAAGAATTTTTTCATAAACCTCATCAATTATTCAGTATTGGTATAATTTTAGCAAGCTTTAATATATGTATCAGGACATGTAGATGTGTCTACAACTCGATTAAAACATTTTTGAGAGTTAATGATGAAACAGAACAAGTCTGCAACTTCAGACTAGACGATTTTTCCATACAAATTAACAGTAATCATACGCCGTAAAAAGCAGTCATGAGATAGAATCTATTTTATTTTGAGAACATTTTTTCTCATGCTCTCAGTTTTAGCCACTCATTCTCTCAACAATGTTTGAATAAAATTTCATATAATTTTCATACTAAATATAAAAAGAAAAGAAAATAGACAATAATATGAGAGCATTTTGAAGCTACTGCCGTCGATTTAGTCTCGGGCCTGTTTATTTGGCAGCGTTTTTTGCCTGAAGTTGAAAACTTATTCTGTTCCATCATTTAAAGTGAGATAATATCCTTGCAGTTAAATACAATTTTTTAAGATAGGGTGAATTCGTAAATGCAGTAAAGTTGTGCAACCGGTGTGCAAACTATTGCAACAGTAATAAAAATGCTGCCTTTGTTGCAGTAATTTGCGACAGCACACTCAAGCGTTTGTGTAAATAAACTTTTGATGGAAAAAAGTATAGCCAAGTGTTTGTTTTCGAGCGCAGAACTTTGATTATTGTACAATTACTGAATTTTCGAACGTACCCATATTCCATCACTCCCACAGCCTTTCTATAGATCAAGATTAGATTAAATTTCTTAAATTTCAAAGTTTGTGGTACAAGAAAAATTAAATGTTCGAAAATTTCTTAACGCTCCTAAACCATTTATTGAATCGCCAGGTAATTGTATAACTTTTTGTTTCAATGTTCTTGGAATTTCCAGAATATATTTATTAATGAGATTACTTTTTGAATGTTTATCTTGTATTGTAGAATTACAATCTTTTATCTCTCATCTTTTACTTTCCTGCCGTTATCTCATCTTTTGCTTTCCTGCCGAGACTCTCAATCAAAAATTTCCACCATTTTTAGGGTTCTGTTTGAATCTTTTCTAAGTTTTCGTAGTAATAATAAGTGTTTAGAGATTCACTGTAAGACTTCTTGATTATATTCTCTATTTATTCTCTTTAATTTATTGTTTAAGTCCCTAGAATTGTAATTTCTTTTTAATTTTAAAAGTTTCTTTTTGAAATTATTCAGGGTCCTGCTAGATTGTCCACGGCGTCACGTCATTTTTAAAAAACATTTTCGCATTTTTCTCAACAGTAGCATTTTTTATTGCATGTGTAATATGGGACATTAATTGTGAAGCGGCTAGGCTTTACACAATCTTTTGAGCAGTTACAATCCAATGGATTTCTAATCAGTGATGCCAACTTTTGGAACCCAAAACGCGCAAAAATTTTACAAAAGGGGCTAAAAAGGGCTAAATTAAAAAAGACAAATATAAAGCAATATCTAGTAAAATATTTTGAAAAAGCGCAAAAAGGGCTAACTTTAAAGCACGTTTAAATTTTTGAACCAACTTAAAATCACATCCAATTTTTAAAAATATAGAACATTGTTCTAGACTCTTCTTTTTATTATTACTGGTACATCGAACTAACAAAAGAAAATGAGTAAGAACGATGTTAGCATCTTAAAGGTGAAGGTACATAGCATGCTTTCAATGCGCTAATGCGTTACAGACATCTGTAAAAAAAAGTTGAAATAGTGTGTTTCCATAAGGCAAGTTACAAGAGAAGTTTGCGACGCGCGAGTTATTGAAACTCAAAAATATTTAAATATTAATGTTTCTTTATTTGTCAAAATGAATCTTAAGACTAACTTGAATACAAATTATTTTTCTTACTTAAGCTAAACAACGAAAACATTTTGGCTGACGTTGCTGTCTGGCAAAATGTGGGAACAAAAATAAAATGTAATTTAAAACGTCTGGATGTAACTCCTCCACCCTTTGTTTGAAATCCTCCTGGATTTCATTAGGAAATACTCTTAGGGCTATTATTTATTTGCTTATTTTTATTAATATATATATTTTAATTTTGTTAAATCTTTAGTAGTTTTATATTTTTTACGATTTTGCTCAAAGGAATTTGTGTAGATGGTGCGATTTCATTTCCTCCCATCGAAACATTTTCCTTAACCTTTTGTTCCTTAATATTAATCTTGATATTATTTCTTTTCATTAAACAATATAGTGCTGTGATCGATATTGTTACAACGATTATTAACGTTATGTTAATGCCATAGGATACTTTTTTATGGAATTTAAGTTCCTCAATTTGCTTAATATTCTCAAAGTACTCTGTTATAACACTAGTAAATTTTGGGTTCACATTTGACATATTAGATATATTATATTTATAATTACTTGGATAAAAGTATTTTTCTTCTATGATAAACTTTTTGTTTGAGAATGTTTGATAACCGAATGAAATACTACAATTATTAAATATTATAAAAAAACTTCCGGTTAAATTAAATTTCCTATCATCACAATTTTGTTCGATTGTTTGGAAAAATGCATTTTAGACTATTATGATTTTATCGTCAATATTTAGAACAGAAGTATTGTTATTAAAGTTGAATTTACAATTATTTTGATATATACAATGCATACTTTTCTTTAATTTTCTTATAGGTATATTTTCCTTATATGTAAAAGCCGTGTTATTAATTTCGACAATGTATTCATGTTCTGACTCTATTTCAAACTTATTTTCATTAGGGAGGGGAATAATTGCTTTTAGGTTAGTCTTAATAAAATTATCCGGTATCTGTATAGCAATAGCGATGGAGTTGTCGTCAAATGTCATAATTCCTACCTTCAACAATTTTAACTTATAGAAATCTATTTTAAATTTCCTTATCTCTTGATTTGTAAATATGCTCGGATGTATAATATCGTTTTTGGCAGATACGATGTTATCTTGAATATGACCGATCTTATGTTCGAGAGTTTTGAGCTTTGAGAGCTGGTCCAAATAAAGTAATCCCTTAACAATTTCGTTATTGGCATCCTTATTCTTTTTAAAGAATCCATCTATTATTTTTCTGTCAGTTTCAACTGCAGTTCGTAAACTTTGGAGAGATTTGTTCAATGAATCGTTGATAATTATTTGTTTATTTAACGTTTTAATAGTTATGTGAATTTTGGTCAGTGATAGAAAGGTGTTCGTAAATATAATTTCTGTGTTCATCGTCCATTGTCCCGAACAACCACTTGTATAATTTTCCTCCTGCATTGATCAGTCCTCTTTTTTTTCCTAAAAGACATTGATATTATTGTTCTTATTTTGGATTCGACTAACTCGATTTCGTTATTGAGAATATTGCTTCCCTTTAAATTTGAGTTGTATATATTTGTTTTTATCTGTTCTAATACCTGTCTTATTTCTATCACGTTTATGACATGTACCAGGGTAGTTGTTCCACTAACGACTTCCACCTCTCTTATTCTGATTCGGATGAATCCAGTATTTTCCGTCAAACTAACGCTTGGTTGAGTTGAATGTTCATTATTACCAGAACAATTAGTGCAAGCACCTGCAAATTTGAAAGGTCGTTTAATGTTGGATTCATGAACATTCTCTAATCTATATTTTCGAAATTTAGGTTGTTCTTTATGTCTAACGTTTGCATAGTTCTTTATAAATCCGACTGGTCTGTTTTCCTCACAGTTTTCTCTTTTCTTGTTAAGTTCGTTTATTTTTGAACATTTAGAATCCATTAAACGGTCTTTTAATATAGTCTTTTGAATATTACCATTATGTGCACTAAATGGTGCGTCTTTTATCGTTGTATGATATGTTTTATTATATAATTCAATGGCTTTTGACATTTGTTCTTTGATTGGTAATCTTTCCCCTAAATTGAGAGTTCTAATTTTTTCCGTCACTGTATTATTTAGTCGTTCGATATCAGAATTGCCAGTGTGAATATTGGGCTTTCAAAAGTGAATCTCGATATTCTCGGCTCTACAAAATTGTTTTACGTTAACATTATTAAATTGAAAGTGAAATGTAAAGTCTCAATTTTTCGACCAGAGTCAAACTATTTCTATCCTCTAAGTGGAAACTCGCAGCGAGCTTCGAAAACTTATCAATAAACATTATGAAACTTTGTTTAGAGTTCACGTAAGTATCAACATATATTATTTCATTGATATCAGACGGTGTTTCTGTGTATCTAAACCTCTTTTTAATAGGGTTTCTGTCGTATTTACCTGCAGCACAGACTTCGCAATTATTAACAATCTTTTGTATTAATAGCTTTAAATTGGGATAGTAAATTTTATGTTTTAATCCCTCGTAATTTGGTATAATCCCAGCATGGCCGGACTCCTTAATATGGAACAATGATATTTGCCTTGTAGCTTCGTCCTCAGTCGACATATTTTTTGCATTGTGAGAGCATCTGATGAACTTTACCGCATTATTTTTTCCAAATAACTCAATTAATTTGTTTTGTAGAATGTTATATTCATGATCATTTAGTTCGGAATAAATGCCCACTTTACCTTTTATTATATGTCGACTCAGTATGCTTTCCAAATTTGTATTTAAATCTTCAGAGTTAAGGTATAACTTTTTATTTCCATGCACCATTTTTACTTCATCAGTTTTGTGACTAGTTAGTATTATCTGCGTTTTAAATCGATTTACTATTGTATCTAATACAAGTATATGATCATGTAAATCCTCTTGTTGGGAATGTATTGTCGCTGCCGTTGAGTCATTACAGTCATTTTGATTCTCAATATTTTTTATTTTATTCACATCGACGTCAATTCGACTCAAAAAGTCGGCAATCTTATTTTCGCTGCCTTTAATATAATCAATCCTAGCATCATACTCTCCCAGCTGTACAAGCCACCTTTGTAATCTTGGGTTAATATCTCTAGCTGAATTCTTTATCTGCAACCACTTAAGTGGTTGGTGATCGGTATGTAAATCGAATTCCCTGCCATATAAATATGGTCTAAAATACTTAACGCCCCAAACAACGGCGAGAAGTTCTTTTTCGATAGTTGAATAATTTTTTTCATGTTCATTCAGTGTTCTCGATGCGAAACTAATGGGATGTCCTTCTTGAGAAAGCACTGCTCCCAATGCAAAACTACTAGCATCGGTCGTGAGTTTGAATCTTTTATCAAAGTCTGGAAATCTCAAAATGGGATGCTCGGTAATTAATTGTTTCAACTTTTCGAATGACATAATATAGTTAGGATCTTTAGTGTTAACTTTCTTTTCCTTTTTAAGATAAGCTATCATTGGGTATGCTACTTTTGCATAATCCCTAATGAACTTCCGATAATACCCTGTGGCTCCTAGAAATGATTTAATTTGTTTTTGATTTGAGGGTAACTTTAGTTCCCTTATGGCATCTATTTTGCGTTTATTTGGTTTTAGCCCTTCAGGGGTTAGAATGTGTCCCAAATAGTTTGTCTCCTTTGCCAAAAAATGCATTTGTCAATCTGGATTTTAAGATTGGCTTCTTCGAGGACAGCAAAAATCTTATTTAAACTATCTATATGTTCTTGTAGTGATGAACTGAAGACCAAAACGTCATCCATGTACACCACACATATTTTATTTATGTATTTTCGTAGTATCGAATTCATGAGCTTTTGGAATGTGGCAGGAGCATTCTTAAGTCCAAACGGCATCCTGACATATTCGTAGTGGCCAAAAGGCTGTTTTGTATCTGTGCTGGGGTTTCACCATAATTAGGTGAAAACCTTTAGCCAGATCGATTGTTGAAAAATACTGAGCTTTTCCCAATTTGTCTAATATAGATTCTATATTAGGAATTGGGTACTTGTCAGTGACGGTGTTATCATTTAGGTTCCTATAGTCGATAACGATGCGCCACTTTTTAGTCCCGGAATTGTCTTCCTTTTTGGGTACAATTTAAAGTGGGCTGTTATAGGGGGAGGCTCTTTCGACTATTATTCCCTGTTTTAAAATCTGCTCGATCTGTTGTTCAATTTCTTGCTCATGGATCTTTGGATATCTGTACATCCTAGTATAGACTGGTTTATCCGTCTTCGTAACAATTTCATGTTTTATATGGTGAGTAAATAAAAAAGTTTGTTGTATTTTCTGAGTAAATGGAACATCTTGAAGTATTCCTCTTTATTTAAGTTTGAGTTCTGAAGTAGATTTGAAATTGGACATTGCTTTTTTTCCAATGTACATATATTATAAACGTCAAATGGATATTTACTAAAGTATATTTTTCTATTATTTACCTCTACAAAATCCTTGTCAAAATTTATCTTTACTTTCAATTGGTGCAAAATATCGTGACCAATTATAGCATTATAGTTTTTCCCAATCAACTTGCTGACCATCCAGGCGATTTTACCAAATTTTTGAAATTCTTGTGGATATGGTGTAATTATTTGTTTATCTATTTTCATAACGCCATTTAGCGTTTTAAAGTATAACTCATGTTTTAATTGTTCTGTCTGAAAACCATTTAAGAAATCTGGGGAGATTATACTCCTCGTTGAGCCGGTATCAACGAGACAATTTATTCTCTGATTTCCGATGGTAACTGTTACTATAGGGAGGTGTGAACTTGGCCCTCCTTAATAAAATTTATGTCATGCTGAAAACTATCGGTTTCCATAGCACTTTGTCTAGAATTTGTAGTAGTTTGTGTGGACATTTTGGTCTGTCCTGATCTATTGTTATTCTGAAAATTTGCTGTACTAATAGGCTTTGGGTACCAGTCCCGACGATATGGTTGTTTAAAATAAAGTTGTCTTGTCTGTGTTGTGGAATTTCCTCTGCCTTGTTTGTTATCAGTCTGAATATCACTATTACTGTTAGGCCTAAAGTTTATATATGTTTTCGGTTTTGTATTATTCTGACTTAAATTTTGAGATCTGCTTTGATTCTCATAATTATTATAGTTGTTTTGAGTTAGATTACTTTTAAAATTTTTATTGACCTTATGTTTACTATCAATAGCCCTACTATCATCAAGCAATCCTAGTCTTGTGTATCTAACAATGATATCATTCAGTGTCAAATTTTCTTCCAAATGAATCCTGAGGGGTCCATCGATTTTTTCGATAAGAATATTCACTAAATCCTGTCGACATTCTCTGATTTATATAATAAAGGTTTATCGTCATCAAATTCATAGATTTCACTTATTACATGCTTAGCTCTTTCGAAACATTTAAATAACTCTCTTAACCCACTTACTTTAACATATCGGCAATTGTTGAACACTTCTGCATACGATATTCTTGGTCTGGCTTGGGCCCTCAACCGTGCTTTCAACTGCTCCCAGGAAATATCTCCCATTTCTCTTATATATGTTCCAAAATCCGCCGTAATTTTTTCGTTGACAATTATCTGAATTCCAAATTGGATTAATTCGGCATTATTTCCACAAAGTCCCAACAACATCTCTACAGATTTAATAAATGCATTAATGCAACGGTTATTGTCCAACGGTCTAATTTGGCGAAATTGTTGAATAATATCCTTTGGTCTCATCAGAGACAATTTTGAGGTTGAAGTTGCTGCTGCTGTTGTTGATGAGCCTATTGTAATTGATGTTGTTCTTGGGCATGTTGTATTTCCTGTTGTTCTTGGACCTGTTGTAATTGCTGTTGTTGTTGTACATTAATTTGTTGCCCTTGCTGTTGTAGCTGTTGCTGTTGTTGATTTATTTTTAGCTCTTGTTGTTGTAGAACCGTTTCCAATTCTACTATTCTTTGTTTCAGCTCCTCCTCCATGTCTATCTGACGGCCCATGTCAAACTTGTGCATAGCTGTGTACTTTTTCTTTAACTTTTCCTTCTTTGTATATTTTATTTATTTATGGTAATATTTGATTTAATTTATAATAATATAGATAATTTTAAACTTTTTATTTATTTGCTTATGATTTCATTAACAAATTTCCTTTAACTTCACTTTTTCACTTCTCACAATTTGTTTTCTCTTGTTCTTTTCGTAAGGATTTCTTCAGAATTTCCTTACGTTCCGACTGCGCCAGTTATTGAAACTCAAAAATATTTAAATATTAATGTTTCTTTATTTGTCAAAATGAATCTTAAGACTAACTTGAATACAAATTATTTTTCTTACTTAAGCTAAACAACGAAAACATTTTGGCTGACGTTGCTGTCTGGCAAAATGTGGGAACAAAAATTAAATGTAATTTAAAACGTAAACATTTCCCTACACTTTGCCAGCCGTTATAATTAATTGGGCGGTCTGGATGTAACTCGCGTACCTCGCAAAATGTTGAACATTCTTCAACTTTCACGCGTTGTATACTAAATGACTGGTAGTGTTGCCAGATTCATATGATAAAATGTTTGTTCAATGGAAATAAATTATTAAAAATTTATTTTTTATTAAACAATGAATGAAAAATGCATTAAATATATAAAGAAAAATAAAACATAAAGGCAATACAAAAATAGCCGGCAAAGGCTTGAAATTTGATAAGCAAAAAAGCATCAAAAGCGTGGTATGTAACATGCCATTTTTAAAGCGTTAAAAGTTCAAAAAGCAAGAAAAGTGTTGCCGCGTAACTTACAACTCTGAACACAATTCTTATATTCTTTTAAAAATTAATAACGTTTAATTTTTTTAATATTAAAAAAAAAATGGGACTTTGTATAGAAAGAGTGGTAGCACGATTTTTAGTTTAAATGTCAGATCTCCTTTTTTGTCAAATGATAATATGCCAGAAAAAAAGAGAAAGTGGAACTACTTTATATACTTATACCATGATAACACTAATACCATGTTTATACGGACAGCAATATTCGAGGTTCCCTCTCTCATTAATGGTTCGCGCCCCAATCATGAATGGGTCATTCATTCCATGCAAAATCAACAAATGTTTTATCCGACCCCCTTTGATTTCGCTGAAAATTTTCTATCCTTTTCTACCACCCGAAAGACATTTTTCGCATTTTTTTCTTCAAATTTTTTTACCCAACCCAAAAAAAAAGTTATGAGTTTTTTAATAAAACAGCTCTTTTTCGTTCCAAATAGCTATAACTTTTTCAAAAATTAAAATTTTGAGACGTTTTTTCCCAAATTTTTTGTTTTTAAATGTAGTTTTCAGAAAAAAAATACGTAAAAAATTTCTGAAACCCGGGTATATGAAATATTTCGGTTTTTTCGAAAATCCCGTATTTTTCTCAAAGTCCGACACTTTTCATTTCAACTAATGCTGCAGTAATTACCGTTAATTTCAATTTGTGCCGACAATCGATTATAATTTTTTTTTCTTAAAAATTTTTTTTTGTTAAAAAAATTTCTTTTAATTTAGTTTATTTTAGTTTAGGAATTTTAAGTGTTTTTCTCCCAAAAAACTTATAACGACTGCCTACATGCAATTGTATGTGAAAAACCAACGACTGAGTGCTATTTTAATGCATGTGCTAATTAACCAGGCGTTGAAAACATAAGACAATTGCTACCCGCTAGTCAGCCTAGAACCATATGTCTCTTGTCAACACTCTTTTCTCTAGCGACAATTGCACTAGTTAAAATGTCGACAACTTTCTTTTTATGCGCGAGTAGAGATACGTTAGAGACAACAGTTCAAGTGTATTTCTGGTGCCATTGTCAACGAACGCGTCAATAGTTGTTTTCTTTTTTTATTTTGCTGTGCAGGCAATAGCAGAGTTGCAAGCCGATCGGCGGCTAGCTGCTGCCACTTCTGATTGACTGTTTCAATTCAACAAATTCAGCAAAAGTTTTTAGTAGAACAATATAAGCTTTTAACTGAAAATATATACATATTTTTCAATTTTTTAATTTCAAATCAAGTTTTTGAATTTCAAAGGGAATTTTTGAATTTCAAATAGGATTTTTGAATTTCAATTGATATTTTTTTATTTCATTTGATATTTTTTAAACTGAATTGATATTTTTCTAAACTGAGTTGCAGAGTTGTGGAAAATACATATTTGAAACAAATAAATTCAAAATACAAATGGTTTTTTATTTTTATAATTCAAATGAAAAATACAAAATAGTTTTTGAACAAGTATTTGAAATAAAAAATACAAAATACATATGTATTTTCAAAATACCTATTTTCAAAATACATTTTATGTTAAAACTCTAATTTTCATTTAAAATATTTGTTCAATTCAATACAATATACGTTGTGGTCTCTAATAAATTATAGAGTTTGTTTCCAATTTTGCAAATTCTCGCGAATTTTTGCAATGTTCGCGATAGAAGCGATTTTTTGCAATTTTTCAACGACTTTACAGCCTTAGCGATTTTTAATCAATATTAGATTTTGGTATCATGCCGCTGTTAGCAAGATTTCGCGAATTTATGCCATTTTCGCGTTTTTTGTTGAACTTTTGGCATTGCTTACAGTTTAAGACACTTTTTTTAATCAATATTATGGCTTTTCTAAATTTTGCAATTTTTCGCAAATTTTCATCATTTCCGCGACAGAAATTATTTTTTCAAGGTTTTTGGCTATATTAAAATTTTAGGCACTTTAATATTGCACTTTGAAATCTTTCTAATTTTAGCAAGATTTAGGAAATTTTCGTCATTTTCTCGATTTTGTCCAGGTTTTCGGCGAGCTTTATTTAGTTTTAGGGCTTCTTTCTAATTTTGCAATTTTTTTTGTTGCAAATTTCGTTACTTCCGCAATGGACGTGATTTTTTACATTCCCCCTTAACGTGTTTGGCGATTTTCGCCTTCGACTACAACATTTTTGTTTGCAAATGACATGGTCTATGACTGTATTACATAGGACCATGTTGTAACTAGTCCATTTCAACTAAAATGAACCACGTGGTCCATAAATTTTTGCAGGGAGCTTCATATATATATGTATGTATAGAAAAGACAAATGTCATATGCATACATATACACTTTAATATCATTAAGGCATATAGTAAATAACAGTAGACCGAAAACACTACCATGAGGTACGCCATATTCAACTATACCTGCGTAGCTTTTACAATTATCAATTTCAAGAAATTGTTTCCGATTAGCCAAGAAATTTTTTATTAAAACCACTACAGTTTCATGAACTGCATAATAACGCAGCTTTTGTATTAAAATGTTGTGGTCCACTAAATTAAAAGCCTTTAATAGAAATCACAGAAAATACTACATACTCCACTAGAACCTTTGCCCATTGCTAGACAATTGTTGTTGACCACATTTACTACAGTTTCTTCAGTTCCAAATCCTTTCTTAAACTCATAGTGGCACAAAATACACAGAAGTGACATGAACCGAAATATACATATTTCTGATCGCTTACACAGTGCCTTTAAATTTTATTTTCTTTTGCAGCGCCTTTCTACCCGAATTAATTTTGTAAAGAATAAAACTAATTAAATATGCATATATTTCCACAATTCACATTGAAAATAGTATTTATTAATTAATTACAGTTCATTTTCATTCATCTTTTACATTTTATCTTTATAATTACTGCATAATCTCATAAATAATAAATCATGTGTATATGTGTGTAAGAACACGCTGTATAAAAAAACCTACCACCACAAAGTAATTGCAAAATAACGCACATTAATAAAAAAATCTACGACACTTTTATATACACACAATTCTTTTTTCACAATATATTTTTAATAATAAGTAAGGTATAATTCCTTTATTTTATTAGAATTTAAACATTTTTAGCGTGTTATTCAGTGACTAAAATTTTTACATTTTTTCTTTTTCGTTTTGTTTATTTTCTTCTGTTCGTTGCCATATTTGTCTCTTTTTAACAGAGCCTTAAAAACAATTGAAAAACCTGATTGTCTTGTTTTTTACGTGTCACTATTGTGATTTCTGTATATTTTGTGACTGTATCGAAAATTATTACATTCGAAATAAGTAATTGTTGGAAATAATTTTTTTCATAAACCTCATCAATTATTGGTAACATGGCTATAGGTCGGAACTTCTCCGATACTACATCATTCTTTTCTTTCAGTATTGGTATAATTTTAGCAGTCTTTAATATATTTATCAGGACATGTAGATGTGTCTACAACTCGATTAAAACATTTTTGAGAGTTAATGATGAAACAGAACAAGTCTGCAACTTCAGACCATGGTAGAATTATACTACAGGTAGTAGCGAAGCTACAACAACCCAACAACAGCAAAAACAACACGGCTTTTTATTGTTGTTTATGTTCGAGGTTGTCAAAAAGCACAAAAGAAAATTTGAAAAAAAATGTATATGTTCACATGTGTGTGTTTACCAGAGACTTGCGCCGAGACGGCTGAGCCGCGGCTAAGCCGAGCCGCCGACTAATTTCCACAGCCGCCGCCGATTTATCTTGCGGCTAAAATGGGCTTAATGGAAGCCGCCACCGACGATCGTTTTTCGGCTCAAAAACGGCTTAAAATAATCCGCCGATTGCTTTTTTTAATTTCCACTTCTACTTTTTTATGTTTTTTTTCATAATTTTTGTTCAAGCATTATTTTAGTAATTTGCAGTCTACACCCAACTTAACATTAACTTCAAGTGTAGACCGCTCAATTTAATGCTTTTTTCAGGGTATAACATAGTTGTTAGTGCAATTGTTTTAACAGCGCAGTAATAACTCCAAGTTACAACAGCATATCAAGTTAGGAACAGAATGCTCACTTTTGACAGCTAAAAGAGGCTGTTGTCATGTGTTGTGCATTTTTACATACAAAGTGCTCTTACTAAGATAATATGAAGGACATAGTCAAATTAGAAACCACATTATAAAATAAGAATTGCGTTCCCTCTCATACAATCTTCGTAATATTGTTGTATAGTGACGGGTCTAGTTAGTAGTCTATGGTTAGGTGGAGACGTAGAGTAAGATAACGAAAAATATTTTTGTATGCATTACTCTGTGAAAAAGCTTGACATTTAGAGAAAAAAAGCTTGATTTACTAAGACGAACTGCCAAAAACTATTCAAAAGAATAAATATTCATTATCCGACTTAAAAAAGGAGAAAATTATCAATTCGTTTGTATTTCTTATGTGTTCCTTCAGGGCTCTGCCATATACGATTCGAGTTGAAAATTTTTTTCTTTATTTGGATTATATTACTTACTTCCTAATGGGTCCTGTTTTTTATTTCATAAGAATTTTTATTTTTTCCCACATATATTTGGTATTTCTTTACTTTAATTTGTTTGCAAAAAAATATTGAAAACATTAAATTTCCATTAAAATTAATTCTTATCATTAATTCGGGAAATTACATTATTTTTTCTTTCTTTACAAACGCATTATTAATAGGAATCGAAAATACAAACGAAGTTAATTTATGAAGATTTCCTCTACGTCCAGTTTTTAAATTAGACCATATTTAGTCATTAGAAATATCTTTGAGAAGAAGCTCTTAATCTGTATATAATTTATTATTTTCTATAGACTCGACGAATTTCCATTGATAGTTCCCAGCAAACAGCTTTTTGCAAAAGTGAAAATTACATATAAAAATTTATTAGAGAAAGACTTTCATTGTAACCCAAAGCGTATTAATAGCAAGTGGCCTTATTAGTACGACAACAACTGGACTTCACCTATCTGTCATGTGAAATGCATACATAAAAAGTTTTTATTTAGTTTTTTTGCATAGAGTTTGACATTTTGGTAAAGTTCATTTACAATAATAAGGCCCCTGGTATCAATTCGCCTTGCTTTAGCCTATGTCTATACGTGATAAATTTTTATCATGACAAATGTCAAACTTTATATTTAAAAATAACCTGCTTAATCTTATCTGTTTTTCCTATATAGAATTTGCCATTTATCATGATACAAATAAATCAGGTATATACGTTTGTTTCAATATACATAAATTATAATGTATCATATATCCGAATAATTCTAGCATGATTCATGAATTAGATTCCAACGGTAAAATATATAATTGATGTTCATGCATAAAATTGCGAACAGAGAAATTAATTTTTAGCTTGACAAATAGCTTTTTAGGTTGAATCTGGACAAGCCTTAAAAAAGTTTGACAATCAAGCCTTTGCTTTATTTTTCATAATAATTTAAAAATTTTTGAGAGGCAAAGCAATGCTTAATTTCTATGCATTTTGTTTGGTGAAGAATTGGTATGAAAAAGAAAAACTAATTTAACAACAAAATGAAAATTTTCACTTTTATTAAATGTCCATGTGCATTTCCAGCCGATTTTGAGCCGCCGCCGACTACTTTTTCCCAGCCAGCCGCCGCCGATCAAAACCCCTCGGCGCAAGTCTCTGGTGTGGGTGTGTGTTGGTATAACATAAACAACTTTTGACAGAGTCGAACCAAAAAAAAAAAAGTTCGTTAACGCTTCACCACTACCTGTATTATTCTACCATGCTTCAGACTAGACGATTTTTCCATACAAATTAACAGTAATCATACGCCGTAAAAAGCAGTCATGAGATAGATTCTATTTTATTTTGAGAATGCTCTCAGTTTTAGCCACTCATTCTCTCAACAATGTTGCCGTGTTTGAATAAAATTTCATATAATTTTCATACGAAACATAAAAACAAAAGAAAATAAACAATAATATGAGAACATTTTGAAGCTACTGCCGTCGATTTAGTCTCGGGCCTGTTTATTTGGCAGCGTTTTTTGCCTGAAGTTGAAGACTTATTCTGTTTCATCATTTAAAGGGAGATAATATCCCTGCAGTTCAATAAAATTTTTTAAGATAGGGTGAATTCGTAAATGCAGTAAATTTGTGCACCCGGTGTGCAAACTATTGCAACAGTAATAAAAATGCTGCCTTTATTGCAGTAATTTGCGACAGCACACTCAAGCGTTTGTGTAAATAAACTTTTGATGGAAAAAAATATAGCCAAGTGTTTGTTTTCGAGCTCAGAACTTTGATTATTGTACAATTACTGAATTTACGAACGTAACCATACTCCATCACTCCCACAGCCTTTCTATAGATCCAGTAAAATATTTTGAAAAAGCTCAAAAAAAGGGCTAACTTTAAAGCACGTTTAAATTTTTGAACCAACTTAAAATCACATCCAATTTTTAAAAATATAGAACATTGTTCTAGACTCTTCTTCTCATTATTACTGGTACAGCGAAGTAACAAAAGAAAATGAGTAAAAACGATGTTAGCGTCTTAATTCACAAGTCGATATGCTAGAATAAAAGAAGAAAAAGTTCGCAAAAACGAAAAATGTGCCCATATTGACCAAAAAGTAAAAAAGGGCTAAAAGGGCCAAAAGATAATTGTAAAAAGTGCTAAATTTGGGCGTTATTTTGTTTGGGGCTAGACATTTTTTTCGCGTTTTGAGTAACTAAAAACGGGCTAAATCTAGCCCGAAAAGGGCTAAGTTGGCATCTCTGTTTCTAATTGTATAACATAGTGTCCACACCTGATGAATTTTCATCATAACACCTAATATAACACCGACAGAGAAATTGTAAATTTTTCATTTTCGTTAATAAATTTATATCATGATGAATCATATTTTCTTCTTCGTCGTACAGTTAAGATCGAACTTTTATATGGACACCAATAACCACAAAAAATAACAATTTTTATTATAGGATTTATTTAATATATGTCATAAAATTTATGGCTTTTCATTAAAAAATATTTATTTCTTATAATTTTCACTAATACTAATAAAGAAAATAAATGATAAAGTAAAAACAACAAATGAAATGACATTAATAAATTGAGTCTATACGTGATGAATTTTCATCATGATGTCAATTTGACATTCATCATGATATAAATTCATCAGGTGTGGACACTATGTAAAGGCCAAGATACATTAATACAGGTAGTGGTAATACTAAAACAAATACAACATGACAAAAACAACTTGGGTTTTTATTGTTGTTTCATTGCCAAAAGTGTCAAACAAGCGAAAGTCTGAACAAAAGAAAATTTTCCAAGAACACATAACAAATTCCAAAGGTGGGAGTACTGCACTAAACTTTCAGTTTCATCAAACTAATGATAGTGAAAAATTTGCCACTTCCACTACTGCTATTTACACAGAAAAAACTAAATTTCATTTTCTGTAAAGGAATTCAATGAAATAGCAAATATTTTGTCTATGAACGGACCTACAAACGAATTTGTAAATATAGACAAAAATACGTCATCAATTTCATTGAAAAAACGTGCTTTTTTCAGTGAGCAAAGTGTTTAAATCTATAAAACACTTTACTAAATTAAAAAAATTATTTACTGGATTTTCTGAAATATATCAAACAATATTTCTGTCTGAATTTAATAAACAATTAGTCTAAAAATGCTAACAATTATTAAGCAAAATAATTTACTTAATCAAACAAAAATAAAAACAAAAGTTTTGTCTGTGTCGTCATCTCATCCATTAAGGATTTATGAGATTTCAATGTGTTAAATGTGTTCAAGTCTGAATGTTTATCTAAATACTCTAAGAAAATGATTGAGAATTAACGCAACGACATTATCTAATCGATTCACTCAAAAATCTTTTGTAAACAAACTTGTTACAATTGCATTCCTCTTGCTACAATTGTTGTTATTTGTACGTATGTGATTTTTTACGACACAATTTTTATTGTTGTTTTTGGTGTTTGCGTTCTAAATAAAAGTCAAACAAACAATTCATAGATTATGGACAGAATATTTACTGAAAACTAAATTTATTTTTAGACAAACTTTTGTTAGGCCTCAATAAATAATGGCGATTGTGATGTGGAACAATTTTCTACAGAAATTAACATAACAAGGAAAACATTTATTCTGCACCTTACTCCAAACTCTGCCCAAGTCTTGATTTTTTTTTCAAATTAGTTTTTTCTTTGCATTTCTTTCATAACTTCAACAGGTTGTAAAAAATAAACAACTTTTGGCACTTTCAATAATGAAAATAGATAAACATCTGTGTTTTTACCACTACCTGTATTAATGTATCTTAATAAAGGCGTAGAAAAATAAAAGGAGTTTCTAAGCCTACTATGCTTATTTTTTTCGGTTATATGTATTTACTTATTGTATCTTCAATAAAATTGAACTAACAATAAGTAATCAAATCTTCATTCTAAAATTTTAATTTTTAAGTCCAGCCAGTGCCAGACAAACATATTTGTTTCAGCGGTTGGTTGTTTGGTTATTTACGTCTCTCGTGTTCGGCTGAGAGCAAGAGTGTCCCTCCTTCTCAGCCGAGTGTGGCCTCTAAAGTTAATGATGTTTCGGGCTAGGGGATTTGGGTGCAACTAAAGTCTTTTTATGTAGCTTGTCACGTGTTTAGAAAACACTGTCTTAACCGGCGGCACATCGAGGTCTTTATGAATTCGCTTGTTTCTGACATACCATGGGGCTGCTGTAATCGTACGGAGTATTTTATTTTGTTGCCTTTGAATTTTTTCTACATTTGATGCCGAGGCAGTGCCCCATAACTGGATTCCGTAGGACCATATTGGTTTTAGAATGGAGTTGTATAGAAGAAGTTTACAATCTAGGCTTAGAGTAGAGTTCCTTTCGATGAGCCAATTCATTTGAGCTGCTTTTAGTTTCATTTGGGTCATCTATGCATTTATGTGTGACTTCCATGTTAGACGACGATCAAGATGAACACCGAGATATTTTACTTCAGTGTGTTGAGGTATAGTTTGGTTATTTATTTGTATAGGTGGACAGGTTTCTTTGCACAATGTAAAAGTAATGTGTAGACATTTTTGTTCGTTAATTTTTATCCGCCATTGTTTTAGCCATTGTTCCAACTGGGGTATATAATCTAGCAAATTGCGGGTGGCTTCTTGATGGCTTTTGTGAACACTTAGAAAAGCTGTATCATCAGCGAATGTTGATATGTGTATGTTACTGCTTACCGGCAAGTCAGAGGCATATATCAGATATAATACAGGACCGAGGATGCTGCCTTGAGGAACTCCGGCTTCAATGGGTTGCGGAGGGCTTTGAAAATTACCTTCTTTAACAACAAATTTTCGCTCAGTTAAGTAGCTTTCTAAAAGTTTAAGGATGTTTTCGGGTAGGTTTTGCTTTAGTTTCTGTATTAAACCTGCGTGCCATACTTTATCAAATGCCTGAGAAACATCGATGAAGAGCGCAGAACAATATTTCTTTTCTTCGAAGGTTTTTCTAACCACGTTCACGAGTCTATGTGTTTGTTCAATCGTACTATGTTGTCTCCTAAAACCGAATTGGTGGTCTGGAATGCATCCAGTACGATCTTTGCCTGGTTTAGGTATCATGGTAATCAGCGAAACCTTCCATTCTGCGGGATAGCATTTGAGGTGCAAAATACTGTTAAAAATAAATAGAATTATCCGTTTTGCAGTATAGGGTAGCTCTAAGAGCATTTTATTCCTTATTTTATCAGCGCCTGGAGCTTTTTTCGAGTTTAAGCCCGCAATATAGTGTTCAATCTCACGAATGTTGAACCTCAAAGTAACATCTGGTATAGCGAGGACTGGTGGCAGCTCAACTATAGTATCAGACGTATTTGGAGTAAATACTTTCTGCAAGTGGTTTACAAACAGAGTACCTTTTTCAGCGTCAGTTCTTGCCCAGTCTCCATTCGAAGCTCGCAATGGAGGCTTATATATCACTGGTCTCTTGAGGCCTCGGGCTGCTCTCCATAGCGAATAGTCTGTTTGAGGTGTTGCGTCGAGCCCATTTAGAAAGTTTTGAAGAGAAGCGGTTTTTTGATATTCTAGTAGAGTTTTCAGCTGTTTAGTACATTCCTTCAGCCTAGATTTTAGCTGAGGGGATCTGTAGCGTTGCCATTCTCTACGAACTCTTCTTTTTTCGGATAAAAGCCGTTCTACATCTGCTGAAAAAATTTTATTATATCTCACCTGACGATTTGTAGTAGTAGCATTTAGAGCAGCTTGCTTAAGGTTTGCCTCAAACATTCTAATAGAGTCATCTATGTCAGCAGGCGTTTTTAATGGAATATTTTCTGGGCAATGAGCACTCAAATATTTTTTGTATTTCAACCAATTTATACGTGTGGTTGTCATCGTTAAATCACAAGTGGGTGAATATGTTGTATGTGAATATATAGTGACAATAGTTGGTGAGTGATCTGAAGACAAATCTAAAGATGCTTCAACTTGGATCATTTCGCTGGGCACACCCTTTACTACTCCAAATACAAATGGTTTTTTATTTTTATAATTAAAATTAAAAATACAAAATAGTTTTTAAACAAGTATTTGAAATAAAGAATACAAAATATATATTTTCAAAATACCTATTTTCATAATAAATTTTCTTTTATAACTCTAATTTTTATTTAAAATATTTGTTCAATTCAATACAATATAGGTTGTGGTCTCTAATAAATTTTAGAGTTTGTTTCCAATTTTGCGAATTCTCGCGAGTTTTTGCAAAGTTTGCGATAGAAGCGATTTTTTTGAAAATTTTCAACGTCTTTACAGCTTTAGCGATTTTTAATCAATATTAGATTTTGCTATCATGCCGCTGTTAGCAACATTTCGCGAATTTATGCCATTTTCGCGTTTTTTGTTGAACTTTTGGCATTCCTTACAGTTTAAGATACATTTTATCAATATTATGGCTTTTTATAAATTTTGCAATTTTCGCAAATTTTCATCATTTCCGCGACACAAATTATTTTTCCAAGGTTTTTGGCTATATTAAAATTTAGGGACTTTAATATAGCACTTTGAAATCTTTCTAATTTTAGCAAGATTTAGGAAATTTTCGTCATTTTCTCGATTTTGTCCAGGTTTTCTGCATTTTTTTAAGTTTTAGCGAGCTTTATTTATAAGGCTTCTTTCTAATTTTGCCATTTTTTTTTGTTTCAAATTTTCGTTACTTCCGCAATGGACGTGATTGTTTACATTCCCCCTTATCGTGTTTGGCGATTTTCGCCTTCGACTACAACATTTTTGTAATAGATTAAAGATAGCACGCTACATTTTTCTTTAATCTATTACAAAAATATCGTAGACGATGGGGAAAATCGCCAAACACGATAAGGGAGGCCCTTAACTTTTCTCTGTGCAGCTAGAGCGACTTTTAATCAATTTCTGTGCTTGACATCGATTTATGCTGTGTTTGCGGAATTTCAGTAATTTTTGCGAAATAATCAAAAAACTGCAAGAAGACAAAGCTGAGATTCAAAATTGGTTGCGCTATTGTTTACTAATACTTTACTATCACTTTGTTATTTTTCTTCGCAGCACATAAAAAAAATTTCATATTTTACAATTATAAAATATGCATTTTGAAATGTTTCAATAAAATATAAAATACTCTTGAGGAAAAGCATTTCAAATAGAAAATAAAAATCGTTGTTTGTATTTTCTATTTGTATTTTAAACAAAAGTATTTCAAATAATTCTCATCTCTGCTGAATTGATATTTTTTAATTTCGAATGAAAAATTTACAATCGGGAAAGGTATATAAATTTCAAAAATATTTCGATTTAAATAATTTAAAAATAATTTTTTAATTTTTAATATTAATATTAAAAATATATAGGCGATTACATTGACTGGGGTACACCTGGTCAGTAGTAGTATTGACAATGTCACTATTAAATTCCTACAATTTAACTATCGGCATCGAGCGAGGAATTATCAATATTGTACACTAGAGCCCCTAAAATTTACTAGTGAATCTTTGGTGCCAATATCTCCATGTCGTCTCAAAAGAACTACTTAGTCAGCAGTGCTACGGTCTACTGGTGGATTTTCAATGACAAGCTAAAGTTAAATGTCAATAGATGATTACCCTCTAGTCAGCCTAGAACCTTATGTCTCTATATCAACACTATTTTCTCTAGCGACAATTGCACTAGTTAAAATGTCGACAACTTTCCGTTTATGTGCGAGTAGAGATACGTTAGAGACAACAGCTCTAGTGTATTTCTGGTGGTATTGTCAACGAAAGCGTCAAAAGTTTGTTTTCTTTTTTTATTATGCTGTGCACACAAAAAAAAGGAACGTAAAATCAACATGACGTAATTTTGATTGGCAATCATATAAGAAATAATTTGTTCAATTCACTGTTGTGCTTAGTTGTGCGACTTGCTGTTGTTTATTATATGCAGACGACTAAAAACGAAATAACAGCGATAATTAACTGCTGCTGGTTCAAATTAACCATTGTTCAATATTAATTTTAAAGGGAACATTTTTAATCCAACCTTAAAACTCTTTGATTTAAAATGTTTCACTGTTAAAACAACATTGTTATAAACTTAACATTTAATTTTAAATCAACATGACTATAACTTTAATTGCAAATGAGTTTTAAATTATTTAAATCATTTAAATCATGTTGAATCAAAATGAAATTGATTTTACATACGATGATATTTACTTTGTGTCATGTTGTTTCAGCTTGATACAACTTTAATTCAACATGATTCTTCGTGTTGTTCCAATATCACATTCACGTGATTTCAATTCGAAATAGCTTTGATTCAACATGATTTTTCGTATAATTTCAGTATCAACTTCATTTTGATATAACTGTAGTGCAATATTAAACCAACATGAAATATAGTTCATTCAAAAGGATAAATGTTCTTTACAGATTGTTCAAAATTATGTTGAATTAACATGAAACACCTACGAAGCATAGGCGATTACATTGGCTAGGGTACACCTGGTCAGTAGTAGTATTGACAATGTCACTAGTAAATCACTACAATTTCACTATCGGCATCTATCTAGACTAGAGCCCCTAAAATTTACTAGTGAATCTTTGGTGCCATTGTCTCCATGTGGTCCCAAAAGAACTACTTAGTCAGTAGTGCTTTAGTCTACTGGTGGATTTGCAATGACAAGCTAATGTTAAATGTCAATAGATGATTACATTGGCTGGGGTACACCTGGTCAGTAGTACTACTGCGAATGTCACTTGTAAATCAGTACAATTTCACTATTCTCATTTCCTGCAGGGTACTAATAGAAATGGATAATAATGCTATTGATGAAGTTAGTTACAAACAATGGGTATACACCCCGAAAGTAACTCTTGAAACAACCATTAAAGGTAGTTCAGATTTTGTTGATGACTTCTGTGAAAAAATTGTTGCTCTATTACCATATAATTTCATTGCAAAAGAGCAAGCGACTTATTTAAGAGCGCTAAGGCAATCTATCACAGAGAACGACTTTATAGTCATTGTTGACTTTGCTGAAAATTATGCTTTTCTTATTCAAGATGCTGCACCGGGACTCCACTGTTTACACAGTCGTTATTTATTATAAGGTAGATAATAAACTTGCGCATTAAACACATTCGCCACAGCAGGCTACCGACTACAACCTGTCAAAAATAGAATACATGTGTGTATATGAAAATGATTATTTTCACGACTGCACGGCTACACGACTGCAGGTGGTTGTCCATGCTACTTCTGTGGTGTAGTCAAATTAAACTAATGCTATAAACACATTCGCCACAGCAGGCTACACGACTACAAATGCTGTTGGCAGCAATCGTCATCGTGTAGTCAGCTACTTAATTTTTTGAACACGGCTACATCGTAACCAGCTGACATTTTGTTGTTGCAGTATATATTTCAGTGGCGCCACTTTCAAAAGTTTTACTTGTATAAAAAATCGCTTATTCAAAATGTTTTTACGTCTCGCAAAATGTAAAAACCTATTGATTGTTATGTCACTTTTAATACTTAAATTTTTTGATGTTTTTTCTGTTTAATAAAATAGAATATTGACTTAAGTCAATAATACCAGCATCGTTGAAAATTAAAAAAAACTCATGAGGCAGTACATTTTTTAACCTTATAGTTTTAGTGTATTTTTTATCTCTTTTGGCTCCGGAGTTGGTTTTGAGTTGGTTCAAAACTTTTATTTTTTATACTCCATAGCTCGTAGAATATAGAACGGATATAAGCCATATGGATATCACTTTAAACTTCTCTAAAATACCTTTCTACTGGTATACAAATTTTTTAAAACAATTAACCCAATCCGAGTGAAATGCAACTATAAATTTTTTTAATCTGACTTTTCACGCAGAAACTCTGTTATCTTAAAAACTGGTCGATACAACGGTACATATGCATGTGTATAGTTTTATAGAGAACTTTCCATGCTTTTATTTGGTGTATACTTGAAAGCTGTCACCTATGAATTACGTAAGTTATGGTACTTTAAAATGAGTTTAAGAGTTAAATGAGTTAATGTATTTTCAAAGTGCCATAACTGATGAATTTCATCGATGATAGCTTTCAAGTATACATCAAATGAAAGCTTGGAATGCTTTCTATTAAACTAAATACATATTTAACTACGATTGTATCGGCCAGCTTTTAAGATAAAGGTGCTTTTACGTGAGTCACATAAAAAATGTTTTAAATTCCATTTTGCTCGCAATGGGAATAGATTTCAAAATTGTATATACCAGTAGAAAGGTATTTTAGAGCATTTTGAAATGATAACTATTACTACGTTTAAACGCGGACTATTCGCAAATAAAAATATTTGCATATAAGTTAATTCAGTTTATATGGCATAGCAAAATACAAAAACTTGGTAGCACTTTTATAGAAGACGTTTGTATTTTTACAAAAAAAAAAATAAATAAAATAGTTGAAATGTATAAAAGAACAAATAATTATTTGTTTTAATTGTCATTATTTTCTTTTATCAATATTTTTCGCGAAATATTTTTCTATTTATTGCTTTTTATTAACAAAGCGGGGCAGCCAGCACCAAATATTTTATTTGCAAATAGTGCGTTAATCGTGAATAATTTTCGTGAGTTAATAAGTCGCAATAAACAATTATATGGCAACAATTTGCAGTTTTATTTGCAAATAAGCCGTGCGTATAAACGTAGTATATATCGGTAATATCCGTTATATATTGTAGGACTTATGATCCACAATATATTAAAGTTTTGAACTCCGGATCAAGAGAGAGCGCCGAAATAAATTACACAAAAATTTTTTAGCTTTAAGAAATTTATTATTTGACATATTGTTATAATTATATTTTAAATGAAACTTATTTGTTGATGGTTATTAAGCAATTGTCTATATGCATTTAAGCGCTTTTACCAAATCGTCAGTAGACTTCAACCACAACTTTGAACAGTTACAAACTGTAACTTGTTGGCATTATCTTAATCCAATATTCTATATAACAATAAAACAAATAAATTTATTTATTTAAAAATTCTTGATGTATATATATATTATAACATTTAAACTTTGTAATTTTCTTTTTTATTTTACAATAAAAAATATTTCTAATCACTAATTTGCTTTACATATTTTGTTATATTGTCAACACTATTTTTGTTTTGTAGCCAACAAAAATAGAAATTCGTTTAATTTGACAACACGACAGAAGTAGCATGGACAACAACCTGCAGTCGTGAGCCGTGCAGTCGTGAAAATAATCATTTTCATATACACACATGTATTCTATTTTTGACAGGTCGTAGTCTGTAGCCTGCTGTGGCGAATGTGTTTAATGCATAATGTATAATCTCTATTTTTGTTGGCTACAAAACAAAAACAGTGTTAACAATATATCAAAATATGTAAAGCAAATTAGTGATTAGAAATATTGTTTATTGTAAAATAAAAAAGAAAATTAAAAAATTTAAATGTTATAATATATATGCGTCAAGAATTTTTAAATAAATAAATTTATTTGTTTTGTTGTTATATAGAATATTGACTTAAGTCAGAAATACCAACATTATTGAAAATTAAAAAAATCACAGGGGAATAGCCCTTTTTATCCTTTTGGTGCAAATAAAACTGTAAATTGTTGCCATATAATTGTTTTATTGCGACTATTAACTCACGAAAACTATTCACGATTAACGCACTATTTGCAAATGAAATGTTTGGTGCTGCCACGCTTTGTTAATAAAAAACAATAAATAGAAAAACATTAATAGAAGAAAATTATGACAATTAAAACAAATAATTAATTGTTCTTTAATACATTTCAACTTTTTTTTTTAATACAAAAGTCTTCTATAGAAGTGCTACCAAGTTTTTGTGTTTTGCTATGCCATATAAACAATGAATTAACTTTTTGCGAATAGTCCTCGTGTAAACGTAGTAATAGTTATCATTTCAAAATGCTCTAAAATACCTTTGTACTGAAGGATGTGAAGATAAATTCGTCAAAATAAATACGTCCCACACTCATGTTAAATACGTTCCACATACTGTAAAGTAAACATATTTCATTGTTTTGATGTACAAATTTTTGTTTTTATCATTTTAATAATAAAATAAACAAATTCATGTTAAAAAAAGATATATATGAAAATAAATTAAATAAATTATAACATTTAATTTAATTCAATATAACAAACGCTGTCAAAAGTAAAGTTTTTACTAGCAAATATATGCTATTTTCATGTGAATTTTTTGGAAATTTCTAGAAAAGATGAATCAGGTCACCGAAAGACTGGAAGTAGCCTAGGATTAGTAGTTTCCAGAAATGTAACATCTATGTCCAGATTCAGCCCTGAATCGGAGATATAGCCTTTGGAAAATTTGGTTTTTGGCCATTTTTACTAGTAAATATATAAAATTTTCATGTGAATTTTTTGGAAATTTCTAGAAAAGATGAATCAGGTCACCGAAAGACTGGAAGTAGCCTAGGATTAGTAGTTTCCAGAAATGTAACATCTATGTCCAGATTCAGCCCTGAATTGGAGATATAGCCTTTGGAAAATTTGGTTTTTGGCCATTTTTACTAGTAAATATATGAAATTTTCATGTGAATTTTTTGGAAATTTCTAGAAAAGATGAATCAGGTCACCGAAAGAGTGGAAGTAGCCTAGGACTAGTGGTTTCAAGAAATGTAACAACTATGTCCAGATTCAGCCCTGAATCGGAGATATAGCCTTTGGAAAATTTTGTTTTGGCCATTTTTACTAGTAAATATATGAAATTTTCATGTGAATTTTTTGGAAATTTCTAGAAAAGATGAATCAGGTCACCGAAAGACTGGAAGTAGCCTAGGATTAGTAGTTTCCAGAAATGTAACATCTATGTCCAGATTCAGCCCTGAATCGGAGATATAGCCTTTGGAAAATTTGGTTTTTGGCCATTTTTACTAGTAAATATATGAAATTTTCATGTGAATTTTTTGGAAATTTCTAGAAAAGATGAATCAGGTCACCGAAAGAGTGGAAGTAGCCTAGGACTAGTGGTTTCAAGAAATGTAACAACTATGTCCAGATTCAGCCCTGAATCGGAGATATAGCCTGTGGAAAATTAGGTTTTTGGCCATTTTTACTAGTAAATATATGAAATTTTCATGTGAATTTTTTTGAAATTTCTAGAAAAGATGAATCAGGTCACCGAAAGAGTGGAAGTAGCCTAGGATTATTAGTTTCCAGAAATGTAACATCTATGTCCAGATTCGGCCCTGAATCGGAGATATAGCCTTTGGAAAATTTTGTTTTTGGCCATTTTTACTAGTAAATATATATAATTTTCATGTGAATTTTTTGGAAATTTCTAGAAAAGATGAATCAGGTCACCGAAAGAGGCCAAGTAGCCTAGGATTAGTAGTTTCCAGAAATGTAACACATATGTCCAGATTCAGCCCTGAATCGGAGATATAGCCTTTGGAAAATTTGGTTTTTGGCCATTTTTACTAGTAAATATATGAAATTTTCATGTGAATTTTTGGAAATTTCTAGAAAAGATGAATCAGGTCACCGAAAGAGGCCAAGTAGCCTAGGATTAGTAGTTTCCAGAAATGTAACACATATGTGCAGATTCAGCCCTGAATCGGAGATATAGCCTTTGGAAAATTTGGTTTTTGCCATTTTTACTAGTAAATATATGAAATTTTCATGTGAATTTTTGGAAATTTCTAGAAAAGATGAATCAGGTCACCGAAAGAGTGCAAGTAGCCTAGGACTAGTGGTTTGAAAAAATGTAACAATTATGTCTAGATTCAGCCCCTAATCGGAGATATAGCCTTTGGAAAATTAGGTTTTTGGCCATTTATACTAGTAAATATATGAAATTTTCATGTGAATTTTTTGGAAATTTCTAGAAAAGATGAATAAGGTCACCGAAAAAGTGGAAGTAGCCTAGGACTAGTAGTTTCCAGAAATGTAACATCTATGTCCAGATTCGGCCCTGAATCGGAGATATAGCCTTTGGAAAATTTGGTTTTTGGCCATTTTACTAGTAAATATATATAATTTTCATGTGAATTTTTTGGAAATTTCTAGAAAAGATGAATCAGGTCACCGAAAGAGGCCAAGTAGCCTAGGATTAGTAGTTTCCAGAAATGTAACACATATGTCCAGATTCAGCCCTGAATCGGAGATATAGCCTTTGGAAATTTTGGTTTTTGGCCATTTTTACTAGTAAATATATGAAATTTTCATGTGAATTTTTTGGAAATTTCTAGAAAAGATGAATCAGGTCACCGAAAGACTGGAAGTAGCCTAGGATTAGTAGTTTCCAGAAATGTAACATCTATGTCCAGATTCAGCCCTGAATCGGAGATATAGCCTTTGGAAAATTTGGTTTTTGGCCATTTTTACTAGTAAATATATATAATTTTCATGTGAATTTTTTGGAAATTTCTAGAAAAGATGAATCAGGTCACCGAAAGACTGGAAGTAGCCTAGGATTAGTAGTTTCCAGAAATGTAACATCTATGTCCAGATTCAGCCCTGAATTGGAGATATAGCCTTTGGAAAATTTGGTTCTTGGCCATTTTTAGTAGTAAATATATGAAATTTTCATGTGAATTTTTTGGAAATTTCTAGAAAAGATGAATCAGGTCACCGAAAGACTGGAAGTAGCCTAGGATTAGTAGTTTCCAGAAATGTAACATCTATGTCCATATTCAGCCCTGAATTGGAGATATAGCCTTTGGAAAATTTGGTTTTTGGCCATTTTTACTAGTAAATATATGAAATTTTCATGTGAAATTTTTGGAAATTTCTAGAAAAGATGAATCAGGTCACCGAAAGAGTGGAAGTAGCCTAGGACTAGTGGTTTCAAGAAATGTAACAACTATGTCCAGATTCAGCTCTGAATCGGAGATATAGCCTTTGGAAAATTTGGTTTTTGGCCATTTTTACTAGTAAATATATGAAATTTTCATGTGAATTTTTTGGAAATTTCTAGAAAAGATGAATCAGGTCACCGAAAGACTGGAAGTAGCCTAGGACTAGTAGTTTCCAGAAATGTAACATCTATGTCCATATTCAGCCCTGAATCGGAGATATAGCCTTTGGAAAATTTGGTTTTTGACCATTTTTACTAGTAAATATATGAAATTTTCATGTGAATTTTTGGAAATTTCTAGAAAAGATGAATCAGGTCACCGAAAGACTGGAAGTAGCCTAGGACTAGAGTTTCAAGAAATATAACAACTATGTCCAGATCGGAGATATAGCCTTGGAAAATTTGGTTTTTGGCCATTTTTACTAGTAAATATATGAAATTTTCATGTGAATTTTTTGGAAATTTCGAGAAAAGATGAATGAGGTCACCGAAAGAGTGGAAGTAGCCTAGGACTAGTAGTTTCCAGAAATGTAACACATATGTCCAGATTCAAACTTGAATCGGAGATATAGCCTTTGGAAAACAAACAAATAAAAAAAATATCTAAGGGTAGTACATGCAACAAGACTATTTGGGTATAGTTATATATGTATATACACCTAGCGCTTCTCTTTTAGTTTAATTTTTTTAGTTTAAATTTAAAAAGTAATCGTTATTTTCTATCTCTGATTTCTTCAATTTAAAAGTCATACAAAGACATTAGTAGATTTAAATCCAGAAATTTTTAATAATTTGTTTAAAAAAAAACTTAATAAATTTTTTCAATCAAAACAATGTTTTATGGAATGAGAAAAAATTTTAACAATTTCATATTTTTTGTCATGTTGCCTACATTGACGATAGCAAAAATGAAATGAAATAATAAGTAAAAAAAAATTATTTATGAAACCAAATAAAGACAACAGTACAAATTTAAAATCCGTTTCAAAAACATTTTTTTTAAATCTATCATAATTTTTCTGTATGTATACACATGATATGTTTTTATATCTCAAAAAAAATAGACACAAAATGCGGAACACAAAATGCGGATCCAACCAACTACATACAACTAACTTAAGTTTATGACAATATTTAAATAAAAAGATTTTGTTTCTTGAAGGTTGGAAATAACGAATTTGAAGCTAACTAACTATTGAAAATATTTATAAGTAAGTAATGTTTAATTACTATACTTTTGACCGTTTGGCATATTATTTTCTTATTTCTTGTTAATACATCCAATATTTTTGCAAAGTTTTTCCATCGTGTATTTTTTAGTAGCTCAACAATATAGAAAAATTTTCAAAACATCCATTTTCCTGGTTGAAAACTTTAAACAGATTTATTTTTTCGCATGTTTTACGTTTTTCCAGTAAAAAATAAATTTTTACCAAAAATATAAATATTTGCTTACATTTTTTTAATATTTTCGATCTTTTTTGAGAAAAGTCAATTAAATTATTAAACTAACCTTGCGATATTACATCTTTCAATATTGACCGCAAGAACTCAGAAATATTGTTTCTTTTTTTAAATTGTAATTTCTTATTATTACTTTCTTTTATTGAAAATAAAAGCGTGTTGGTTTTTCTGTTATGTTGTTATAAATTGATGTAGTGAAAAAGTCGCAATTGAATGTTTTGAAATTTTTTAAAACCACGATTTTAGGTGAAAATCGTAAAGTTTAAGACAACATGTGTTTCCATTTTGCCTATAATCATAAATCAGAGCACTTTCGTAAGTCATAAACAGTTTTTAAGAAATTTCTTACGTTATAATAACGCACTTTACTTTCAGCTTTAAATTTTTTTATGACTACCATATGACATTTCTGTATATTGTTTAAAGAATTTCTTTAATTTTTGTTTCCAATGTTTTGAAATTTTTTAAAGCCTGAAAACATAACAGGGGTTATGCAATGAAAGAAAAAACGAGCATTGAAAGGGTTAAAAATATTGCACATTTTGTAATTTTTTTCTACTAATTTTGCCTGTAATCATAAATCGGAGCACTTGCGTAAGTCATCATCAGTTTTTAAAGAAAATGCTTACCTCATTATAAAAATGCACTTTATTTACAGATTTCTATTTTTATGACTACCAAGTGATCCTTCTATAAATTTATAAAGAATTTCTTTAATTTTATTATCCAGAATGGCAAAACACATTTTTCAAAACCGCCATTTCTACCCGTAATAATAAGATGAACGAACGAAAAAAAGGACGGTTGAACGTATTTGTTTTTCTTTGGCAATGTTTTAAAACTACCCATTGGCGTAGCTAGACATTTTTTCAAGTAGAGAACTGCATAATTAAAAGTGATAACACTCGTCGCGAAAATTTTGACTTGTCGCGAAATTAGCCTTGACTAACTTCATTATGAAAAATATGTGTAATGAAGCAAAAAGTCGTATCCAAACAAGCATACGTTATCTTAAAAGTAATTCAATAAAACCTAAAGCATTTCATATACATACATCAAAGCAAATAGTATTGTTTTCTCAATATTATGAAATATTACGTTTTAAAATAAAATAAATATGCATTTAGTATAAAATTTAGAAATTCTGGATTCCGATTTTCTTGCAGAAAACGTTCCCATTCTCAAAATAAAATAACAGAAAGTACATAGTTGAGAGTATCTACTAAAGAATTTTCAGCTATTTTATTTCTATGCTAGTAACGCTTTCAGCATATTTATAACGTAATTTCTTCTACTGAAAAGTTGTAAAAACCAGTTACGTGTTGTCAACTTATGACCATCGATATGAAAGTTTATTGAAGGTCTAAAACTATTAAAAATCATGTTGCTAATGGGCTATTGGTCTAATTTTATGCACAACTGGGCCCAGTATCGAACGGTTTTTAAAATGTTGTATGTACTACTTCTTATATATTTTGTTTAGAGAAAATACAAAAATATATCATCAGAATAAAATAAACACACTCGTACGTTTTTGTTTAGGGATTTTCGTAACAAACACAAATTTGGCAATTATTGGAAACTAAACTTTTATAAAAATTGTACTGATATCTGTGAGTAAACGGGATACATTTACGATTTGAATACTAATATATATGTCTTTCCAAACATAGAGAAGTTTTTAATAATTTGTATGTAGTTGGTTGGATCCGCATTTTCTGTTCCGCCCATAGTAGTGTCTATTTTTTTTGGAGATTTAAAAACATATCATGTGTATACAGAAAAATTATGATAGATTTAAAAAAAATGTTTTTGAAACGGATTTTAAATTTGTACTGTTGTCTTTATTTGGTTTCATAAATAATTTTTTTTTACTTATTATTTCATTTCATTTTTGCTATCGTCAATGTAGGCAACATGACAAAAAATATGAAATTGTTAAAATTTTTTCTCATTCCATAAAACATTGTTTTGATTGAAAAAATTTATTAAGTTTTTTTTTAAACAAATTATTAAAAATTGAAGAAATCAGAGATAGAAAATAACGATTACTTTTTAAATTTAAACTAAAAAAATTAAACTAAAAGAGAAGCGCTAGGTGTATATACATATATAACTATACCCAAATAGTCTTGTTGCATGTACTACCCTTAGATATTTTTTTTATTTGTTTGTTTTCCAAAGGCTATATCTCCGATTCAAGTTTGAATCTGGACATATGTGTTACATTTCTGGAAACTACTAGTCCTAGGCTACTTCCACTCTTTCGGTGACCTCATTCATCTTTTCTAGAAATTTCCAAAAAATTCACATGAAAATTTCATATATTTACTAGTAAAAATGGCCAAAAACCAAATTTTCCAAGGCTATATCTCCGATTCAGGGCTGAATCTGGACATAGTTGTTATATTTCTTGAAACTCTAGTCCTAGGCTACTTCCAGTCTTTCGGTGACCTGAAATTTCCAAAAAATTCACATGAAAATTTCATATATTTACTAGTAAAAATGGTCAAAAACCAAATTTTCCAAAGGCTATATCTCCGATTCAGGGCTGAATATGGACATAGATGTTACATTTCTGGAAACTACTAATCCTAGGCTACTTCCAGTCTTTCGGTGACCTGATTCATCTTTTCTAGAAATTTCCAAAAAATTCACATGAAAATTTCATATATTTACTAGTAAAAATGGCCAAAAACCAAATTTTCCAAAGGCTATATCTCCGATTCAGGGCTGAATCTGGACATAGTTGTTACATTTCTTGAAACCACTAGTCCTAGGCTACTTCCACTTTTTCGGTGACCTGATTCATCTTTTCTAGAAATTTCCAAAAATTTCACATGAAAATTTCATATATTTACTAGTAAAAATGGCCAAAAACCAAATTTTCCAAAGGCTATATCTCCAATTCAGGGCTGAATATGGACATAGATGTTACATTTCTGGAAACTACTAATCCTAGGCTACTTCCAGTCTTTCGGTGACCTGATTCATCTTTTCTAGAAATTTCCAAAAAATTCACATGAAAATTTCATATATTTACTAGTAAAAATGGCCAAAAACCAAATTTTCCAAAGGCTATATCTCCAATTCAGGGCTGAATCTGGACATAGATGTTACATTTCTGGAAACTACTAATCCTAGGCTACTTCCAGTCTTTCGGTGACCTGATTCATCTTTTCTAGAAATTTCCAAAAAATTCACATGAAAATGGCATATATTTGCTAGTAAAAACTTTACTTTTGAAAGCGTGTGTTATATTTGAATTAAATTAAATGTTATAATTTATTTAATTTATTTTCATATATATCTTTTTTTAACATGAATTTGTTTATTTTATTATTGAAATGATAAAAACAAAAAATTGTACATCAAAACAATGAAATATGTTTACTTTACAGTATGTGGAACGTATTTAACATGAGTGTGGGACGTATTTATTTTGACGAATTTATCTTCACACCCTTTTTGTACTGGTATATACAATTTTGAAATCCATTAACCCATTGCGAGCAAAATGGAATTTCTCACGTAAAACCACCGTTATCTTAAAAAATGGCCGTTGCTATGGTACTTAAACATGTATTTAGTTTAATAGAGAACATTTCAAGCTTTCATTTGATGTATACTTGAAAGCTATCATCGATGAAATTCGTAAGTTATGGCACTTTTAAAATAAGATTTCGTAATTAAACTAATTCATTTACCTCTTATACTCATCTTTAAAGTACTATAACTTACGTATTTCATAGGTGACAGCTTTCAAGTATACACCAAATAAAAGCATGGCAAGTTCTCTATAAAACTATGCACATGCATATGTACCGCTGTATCGACCAGTTTTTAAGATAACGGAGTTTCTGCGTGAAAAGCCAGATAAAAAAATTTTAAAATTGCATTTCACTCGGAATGGGTTAATTGTTTTAAAAAATTTTTATACTAGTAGAAAGGTATTTTAGAGTAGTTTGAAGTGATATCCATATCGTTATATTCGTTCTATATTCTAGGAGTTATGGCTAATAAAAAATAAAAGTTTTGAACCAACTCAAAACCAACTCCGGAGCCAAAAGAGATAAAAAAATTACACTAAAATTATAATGTTAAAAAAAGCTACTGCCTCATGAGTTTTTTTTTTAATTTTCAACGATGCTGCTATTATTGACTTAAGTAAATATTTTATTAAACAGAAAAAACATCAAAAAATTTAAGTATTAAAAGTGCCATAACAATCAATAGGTTTTAAAGAAATAAATTGACTTGTTTTTACATTTTGCGAGATGTAAAAACATTTTGAATAACCGATTTTTTATACAAGTAAAACTTTTGAAAGTGGCACCACTGAAATATATACTGCAACAACAAAATGTCAGCTGGTTACGATGTAGCTGCCGTGTTCAAAATAATTAAGTAGCTGACTACACGATGACGATTGCTGCCAACAGCATTTGTAGTCGTGTAGCCTGCTGTGGCGAATGTGTTCATAGCATTACTCATCAAAGTATGGTTGTCATTTCGGATTGCCTAAACCATGATTCTATTACTGTCCATATTTATTCTGAGATTATTTTAAATTTGATTAAATCTCTGTCGTCTACAGTCGCTAATGTATTTTTCTTTTCGGATGGTGCACCTCAGCAACATAAAAATTACAAGCATTTCAATAATTTATCACATTATCATGAATACTTTGGTATACTTGTCGAATGGATTATTTTCGCAACAGCTCACGACAAAGGGCCTTGTGACAGAGTCGGTGGGACAATTAAAAGAAAGGCTTTGGGAGCAAGTCTGCAGTTACCACCTGATCAGCAAATATTGACACCTATACAATTGTTCGAATGGGTGTCAAAAAATATGGCAAATATAAATGTTCGATTCTCAACAATTAAAGCCTACAATTTGATGAAAGAAAAATTAGAAGATCGTTTTAAAATGCAAAAACAATACCATCGACACAGAAAATCCATAAAATGTCGCCTTTGGAAGATGGTGGAATGTGGGAGTTAGGCCATTTTCTTCTTCAGAAAAGTGCTTAAATTACAGTACAGTGAAGAATATTAGAATCAATAAAAGTAAAATGTTTAATATGAAATACATTAATATAAAAAAACTCAAAAAAGTATTTTTTATTTATTTAAATATATTAGGTTGTAACTATGAATTTATTTACGGATACGGATCATCTTCTTCTTTATTTTTCCTTACTTAAAAAACAGTTTTTTGGGAGACAAACACTTAAACTTCTCAGAAAAAAATATATATTTTTTAACTTCTGAAGTCTCACGAGGAAGCCAAAAAAAATTCATAATAAAGTTTTGTAAAATAAACCGAATTAAAAAAAAATTTTTAACCAGAAAAAAATTATAAGCTATTTTCTTCACAAATTGAAATTGAGTAAAAAAAATTTTAAATCGGCCGTGTTCTGTATTTCATGTGGCATTAAAATGTGCGGAATTATCAAAGCATTGTTGTTGTAAATTAATATTTATAACAACAATGCTTTGATAATTCCACACATTTTAAATCCACATGAAATACATAACATACCCGAATGTCGGGCTTTGAGAAAGATACGGTTTTTTCGAAAAAACCGAAATATTTCATATATCCGGGTTTCTGAAATTTTTGACGTATTTTTTTCTGAAAGCTACATATAAAAACAAAAATTTTGGGAAAAAACGTCCCAATAAGGTAATTTTTGAAAAAGTTATAGCTTTTTGGAAGGAAACAGATCTGTTTTATTAAAAAATTCATAATTTTTTTTGGTTGGGTAAAAAATTCCAAAAAATGTCTTTCGGGTGGTAGAAAAAGATAGAACATTTTCAGCGAAATATTTATACGTTGCTTATAGTTTTTATTTAAAATTTTTATTTTTTACGTTGTGTGAAAATAATTATTTTTGAAAAATAATTTTTTCCGTTGCTTATAACTTTTATTTTTTTACGTTTATTTTTTTACGTTGCCTAATAATAGTTATTGTTGGAAAACAATTTTTTACGTGGCTCATGAAATTCATTTTCAATATTTATGTAGCTTTTTATGTTATTTAGTAACCATGACGAGCTCCAACGCAGTCTTGCGTTTCTAAGCATTACCACGTTAACTTAATCAACGCACAGAAAGAAATAAGTTTCGTTTTTGATAACAAAAATCCCGGTATTCAATAAATTTTTTTTCAAATTTCCTGTGATAATGAATTCCCCTATATTGATAACAAAATTATTTCAAAATAAAAATATAAATTAAATTAAAAAAATGTTGACATGGCTGGAACCACGAACCCGGGCTTTCCGGACGTAAAACATGCTCTCTATAGCTGATCCATATCCCATTTATTTTTTTATGGGATACAACTTGTTTTAAGTACTTATGTATAAAAAGAAAAGAAATAACCGGCATGGAAAAGAAATACTTACAACGAAATATTTTATTATGTTAAAGATAAATGTTATTGAAATTCATATTTTTTTTAATAACATGGTTTTATTGAATATAATTCTTGTCTATTTCTTTCTGTGCGCTGAGAAAATTATAAAGGACAAAAAATATATCTTACAGCGTTAAAATTCGCAAAAATTGGAAACAATCCCTAAAAGTGATTAAAAATCACCACAAATGTAAGGAATACCAAAAACGTGAAAAATCGTGATAATTTCAATTTGCCAAGAGTTGCTCACAAAATGCAAACGTAATCTGTTTATATCCAAAAATTTTCAATATGTTTCTCTATATATTCTTTTTTCCAACTCTTTATCAATCTCAATAATATTTGCTTATTTAACTCGAACTCGTGAGGATTTTGATTTCGCCCTGTATATTATCATACACTTGTTTTATTTTACAAATCCTTTCATTTAAATTCACAAAAATTTTGATTAATTTTCAAATAATTTTAGTTTTACCAAAACTCTAGTTCACTACAGCTCAAAACGCTAATGAAATTGATATAAAATAAAAATTACCAGTTATTAAAACACCCTATTCTTCTCAGTATGTACTTTACATAAGTGGCACTACTGACCTACTTTCAGTATATACTCTACTCTATATATTTACTCTGCTTTATTTATTTTCTTTGATTACAAAAAATATATAAGATAAATATATCTTCACTTATCTTTAACTCTGCCAGTAACTCCAGACACACGTCACTCACAGTATGTTGGTTGTACTCTGCTTGGCGTTGACACTCAGTCGCGGCTACTCTGCTTGCGTTGACACTCAGTCGCGGCTACTCTGCTTGCGTTGACACTCAGTGGCGGCTACTCTACTTGCGTTGAAATTCAGTCGCTGCTACACCTTTTACTTAATCACTCAGTTTGTGGGTTTTACCATCTACTCTGCTTGCTGCTTTACTGCCAACGATCTCGGCTTGGATCGTTTTCTTCACTCACACAATCAGCGTTGCCAGAATGATGATTTTATCATATTTTTAATGATTTTTAAACCAAAATATGATTTTATGATTTTTTTTCCAAAATGATGATTTTTTTTCTTGCAAATTATGATTTTTTATACTTATTATATGTATATCGTCAGAGAAACTGCAAGCCCCATCTAAAGTTTTAAAAGTTTTACAGGAGAAGAATGAAACTTGTTTAAATTAAAAAATATATATTGAAAATTAGTGCAAAATTTTACAATATAGTTAAAAAAGAACCAACAAAGTTCTATATATTATTGCGAAATTTTGCACCAATTATCCATATATTTTTCATTTAAACATGTTTTATGCTTCTTCTGTTAAACTTTTAAGATGTTAGATAGGGCTTTCTGCATTTTCTGTGACGATATACATATAAATAGTTATTGAAACATATCATGCCTTACGTTTTATAGTTCTTTGGATCAAATAATATATAATTTTGAAACTTTTTTAACATAAAAGTTTATTGAAGTGCATTCATCAGCTTTGAAAGATGGTTTTGAATGACAAAACTATCAATTATGTTCGATGATAAAAAATTTTGTGACATATACAAAGTTTATGTGCTAAATTCAAATAATTAAAAAATTTTTTTCTATAATGTACAGATTATTTTATATTGGGTATGACTAATATTTCAAATAGCTACGTCAGTATATCTCACCCTAACTCAATAACGGATTATTCGATTTGAATAAATAAGCCAGTCATGCTTAATAATTTTTTATGTTTCCAACTGTTTCGGAGTTCTTCAGAAATTACCGGCGAATTTTTTTTCTGCAAAATTAATTGCTTGTTTTAAAAAACTCTTAAAAGAAATTAAAACTGCAAAGACTTTAAAATGTTATCATTAGTCTGACAGGTAGCATAACTAGAAATAAAATAAGCCGATGGAAAACCGATGCAAAATGTTGATTTTATTTGTAATTAAGTGAAGGAGGTCCATTGATAAGAATCAAAATGAGTATTAGTTCCCTCAACTAATTGTGAATAAAACCGACATTGGCTTTCGATTTTAATGGTTTATGGCTTATTATATTCCTAATATACATACATAGCTTCCCTCTTCATTTTTGCATGACTTTTTGAAAATGAAAAAACGCATCATTTTGCATGAAAAACGCATTTTCGCCGCTAATTTCTGAATAACTCCAAAGCAGTTGGAAATTGAAAAAATTAGATAAAGGTAACTTTATTCTGCATTTTTTGGTGCATTAGTTATTGAAATTGGATAAACCATTCTCGAGTTAGAGTAAACTGTACTGATGTATTTAGTGAAAATCTTGGGAAAAAACTGAAAACGGATTTGTGGATTAAAGCTTAAACGTTCCACATACTTTTATTTAACAGCTGAAAAATGGTTTTCTGTATACCAGTACATATAGTTGTGTTTACCGAATTTTTTTTGTCACGTTGGAAGTGATTTTGTTGCATTTTTATATGTTCTTACAGTCATGGTGATATTTTATATAATTCGCTGATTGCATCCGATTTTTAAACTTCTTCACGAATTTTTTACAGATATCTTTTTAATATTGGTTGCAAAAAAAGTAGTAACTCTCTTATCTAGAAGATGACATGAAGGAAATCATATAATCTTAAAGAACGCGTTTTTGTTTTGGTTTTCTGTAAAAGTCTCATTGTTCAGCCTTAAGGTGAAGGTACATAGCATGCGTTAAATACGCTAATGCGTTACAGACTTCTTTCAAAAAAATTGAAATAGTGTGTTTCTATAAGGCAAGATACAAAGCGAAGTTTGCGACGCGCGTTACTCGCAAAAAGTTGAACATTCTTCAACTTTCACGCGTCGTATACAAAATTACAGGTAGTGCTGCCAGATTCATATGCTAAAATGTTTGTTGAATGGAAATAAATTATTAGAAATTAATTTTTTTATTAAAAAATGGATGAAAACTGCATTAAATATGTAAAGAAAAATAAAACTTAAAGGCAAGACAAAATATAGCCGGCAAAGGCTTAAAATTGTATAAGCAGAAGAGCATCAAAAGCGTGGTGTGTAACTTGCCATTCTTAAAGCGTTAAAAGTTCGAAAAGTAAGAAAAGCGTTGGCGCGTAACGCGTGGTATGTACCTCCACCTTTAGAATAAAAATTTCTGATGATTTTTTATATCCAAATATGATTTTTATTTCACCAAATGATGATTTTCTTCGAAAAGCTTCTGGCAACGCTGCACACAATAAATATGATTATCTGGGCTTTCTCTTAATCATGTATACGGTTCACAAAAAAACTTCTACTCTGTTGTTAATGTTGGTGGGTTTTGGTTTTTTCAAACTTTGCATGTACCTGTTGTTGTTTAACTACAACATTTAGATTTTGCAATTTTCTTTAAATCAAACGTCTCTTTTTGCACGTTAGTGCATATCACGGTTTTTTGTCTCATATTTCTTTCAATACAAAAATTGTTTTTTTTCATCATTATTTACTCTGAATGCATTTAATTCTTTTGGTTAGCAATCGTCTATATTGTATGTTAGCGCATACGGGTGTTTTCTTCGGTCAGATTCTTTTTCTTCTCTGTATTTTACTTTTCATTGTTGTTATTATTTCACAATTTTAAGTTCTATATTATTATTGTTGTTATGGACACTCTTTTAACACATATGCATCTGCATATTTATGCTCTCATCACTTCGTTTAGTTCTTTTTATTCTGGATTTTTCTAAAAATTGTTTATGCACATTTTGTTACGGTTTCTTCAATTATGTTCGTGTTCACTTGGTACAGTCACTATCGTTTTTCTTTACGTTAATTTTGTAAGCTCGAAATCTTGTACGGACAACGTAACAATGTTTTAGGCAATTGATTATTTATTATGGCTCTAAATTAAAAGCACTAATGAATTGTCTTTGTTATTTTTAGTTTTTTAATACATTATGATTCTCTTGTTTAATTGTCCACTATTAGATATTTTTTCACCATACTTGTGTATATCCTCTTTTTTTTGGATAACAAACATTTCTTTCGATGCTTTAGCGAGCGATCGATTTTTTTATTAATTTTGTTTATCCAGAGTTATTAAATTTTTACAACACTTTTTAGTCCGACTGTACCACACTTCATTTGCACAACTTAATGTTTTATTTAACGTTTTTTGTTCACTCAGTTCTTTATTTAAAAATTATTTTTAAAATTTTCACTCATCTTCCCGTGTCCTTCCCGGACGAGCCCCCATTTGTAGTTAATACCAACCGCCGGTTCCAAGGATAAATGACCACAACACATTTTAATATAATAATTCAGTTTATTTTATGTAACTTAACTTATCCTATTTTACAAACTAGCACTAAGTATTTTAACTAATTACAAAGAGAACCACCACTGCATGCGTGTTGGTATCGAACAACTTGACTGTCATTTTACAACTAACTAGTCTTTTCCAATATCTGAAGCACAAAGCATTCTCTTTGTATTACCATATTTACACTATGCAACTTTGTTGTATGCAATTTTCATTTTAAGTGAGAGTGTTGAAATAGAAATGTACACATTTTGTCTGTCTTTCTCACTGAAAAAAGAGGGTTGCATGCAACAAAATTGCATAGTGTAAATATGGTATATTTCTTCTTCACAGGTTCGTTTGTATCAGTGTGCATGTTTCTGCAGTATGTCTCAGTATGTATGTTTCTGTAGTAATTTTGGTCTTATATTTTGTCCGTTATCTCACGCCACTACGTACAGTGGGCCAGTTGCTGTAAATATTACAGTGGGTCAGTTGTCTCATCCTACATGTATAAGTACCCAGGAAACAATTTTAGCCGACATGTCTAACATCAGAAAAAAATCTGAGACTTTACCAGACAATCAGCTGAATTGTCTAAAATTCCCTCAGACATTTGGCGGATCAGTAGGCGGTTTCCTGGTACGACGCTTCTACACATTGTCTGAAAAGTCCGATTAATATCAGATAGTCTGCCCATTATCCGAAGTCAAATATAGTTTCCTTTAAGACATTTAACAGAGTAGTCTGCACACTTTCTGATCTACGTCTTACGACTTTTAGCAGTCACTTCTGCACATTGTCTGATTTTAGTTTTCGTTACAATTCTCATTTATCTCTTGAGTTTTTAAGTTATATGTATATAGTGAATACCCTTAATATTAATGTAAAATGTATTATTAATAACAAATAATCGACATGATCATTGCATAGCAACATTTTATATGCAAAGACAGACATACAGACATACATACATAATTATATTCAATAATAATCCCACATGCATACACATTTGTTCATGTTTTATAACTTACCAATTTACGTTTGACGCGTAACTAAGGTAAAGAAATAACTCATGAACTCCCAGCTTTATTGTATACATGATCTTGTCTTAGCAACTACATATGTACGTTATATTTTCTCATATGCAGATGCATACACAGTTGCTCATACATACATAATTACATTTTTGTTGCTTATGCTGACTTTAGACGACATGTATTTTACATCTGACTTGTCAAATTTCCCACTGCAAAAGTGATACATGCCGTGCGAAACATATGAAACATTGTCAGATGGCATTTACTGAAGCAAAGTCAGATGAAAAATTTTCAATTAGAGCGTGTTCTATTTTCATCTGACAAGGGATCTGACATCAGCTGTATTAAATTATCAAAAATGTGGTTTGGCTGAAAAAACATTAAAAAGCAAAGAGCGCTTTATATATTTACGAAAATTGTGCAAAAACTCAGCTGTTGTGAACACTCAGAGGTTATGTCAAATGTAATTGCACATGTACATGTGAAAGCAAATATTATAAACCGCCTGTAAATTGACAATTTTGACAAACATGCGAAGTTACATATGTCTCACACACCGAACAAGCCATATGTAAAAAACATGTCGTCTAAAGTCAGCATTACCTATTTACGATCGACTTGTAACTAGGTGAAAAAATAAGGTATGAGCTCCCGGTTTTAGTGCATGCATGATCATGTTCGATTTTGTTTTTTCTGTTCTGTTATCAATAATAAAACATAATAAAATGTGGATAAGACTGATCGAATAGGAGAAATATCAGGCATTATTAATCAAGCTCTCATGCGGAAATTACAAAACACTTATTGCATAAAAATTAAATAATTAAAAATAAAAACATCCCTAAAGGACATTTGAATAAACAATTAAAATATAATTACATTTAAATAAAATTAAATATAAATTTAATTTATATATAATAAAAACTTGTCTTTTATTTAAAATAAAAGAAAAACAAAGGACAAAACTGGTGCAGTTGGTAGGATACCCAAATATCCTTAAATTTTTTATATAAGTGAATATTATATATAAAAGGATATTCGACATTTTAATGTCTAAATTGGTATTCCTGCAAAATAATTTTTCTTTAAATGACAATGTTTAGAGTTAAAAAAACACGTTAAATTTTTAAAGACATCATTTAAAACAAAATAACTTAAAGATTTTTAAAAAGAACAATACTCAAAAATAATTAAAAAGTAAAAAGTCAATTTCTTTCAACTAAAATAAAGTGAAATAAAAGTATTAAAATAATTGATGCCTAAATTTGCAAATTTAACAATATTTCAAAAAAACTCAAAACCTAAATTGATTTTCAAAGACAAAGTTTGAAAATACAAAATTAATTATTAGTTAAATGTCCATGCTGGGCTTAAAACATTAATAAAAACTACATATTAACAAATTTCGTTCAAACAATTAAAAAATAGCCTACACATATAAAATATAAGAGGTAATATTAACTAAGCTTGCATAGGTAAAATTATTTTATATGAAATTAAAATTCCTGGGTGTTTTAACTATGACATTAGGTAATTTCTAGAATACATTTTACCTAAAATCCAAGTTAATTTAGCTAATAGAATAAGGAGGCTTATTCGGAAGTATTTTTGTTCTTGTTTTTTTATTTTTTTGTCAAATGAAAATATATTTTGGGAAGAGCGGTAAGAACATATTATTTTAAATAAACATTTATTGATTGGTTTGGAATAAACACACATCTTTTATAGATTAACATCAACTTTGGAATGTGGAACAGTTTGGAACGATTGGGATAAAGACTTTATATAAGAGAAGATTTGATTGGCTTACGAAACAATGAGTCATTGCATAAATAATTTTCCTGCTGTAATTATTTTTATTATCATAACACCGGTACACAAAAGAACAAATGTTTACTGTACATTTATTTGGCCAGATCCTCCTACCTATTTGTATTTTGACGCGGTGATTCCGAATCTGATATCCGTATGATTCGTACACCTTGAAAATATCGAGTAAATTGCGAAAAACTTTATTTTCCAAAATTGTGTTTTCCCTAATTTACTTGAAATTTAGCCAAACGGACCTCAGATTCGGATTCGGCGCGTCAAAATATATATACGTAGGTGGTCCAAGTCGAATGTACACTTTTGGTTTTTTTGTGCCGGTGTCATCATCATTTAGTCTAACTTATTACTTTTATGATTGTCTATACAAATAAAACTAAAAACAATACAATCCGTTTTTTATTAAATATATAGTGGATGTTTGAAAAATAATTATCAAAATTATCTAAAAGTCAACTAAAATCATCGGTAATTTACCAAAAACAAAAACTTGAATTGACCTTCTCATCATAGGTAATTTAAGAAAAAAATTAAGTAGTTTTAACAAAATTTTTAGTTGATTTTTTGAACATTGACAACAACTAAAATTTTTGGTAAATTAAATAAAAAACTTTCTAAATGCCTATGATTTTTTTGTGTGTACAATAAAAAAATTGAGAAGGGACAATTTGAAAATAAATACTTCAATTAAAAAAATAAAATTTATAACTAAAATTAAGTGGGCATTATTTAAAATCAAGTGAAGATAATCCAAAAGAAGAATGTAAAACGCAGCGCTAATAGTGGACGATTGTTTCAAGGACTTGCCGTATAAAAGGAGAATTTGCATTCAAGGAGGAAGCAGCCAATAGAAGCTACAATAAGTATTTATTTTATTTACCATTTTCTCTAGATTGTTAACATTTATTAAAATTTATATATTCATTTTAATTTTATGTCCTTTATATGAGTGATAACATTTGTTGGTTCTCTACATTTTTAATAAATTTTGTTAAAATTTTTTTTTAATTATTCATACACAAGTTTGTGCTTTTTTGACTTCGGAATAAATTTCTTCTCACATTTACTTTTATAAATGCAAATATATATAACCCTTTTTTATAAAATGGCAGTTAACCCTCTAGTTTTGAGTCCAATTGAACTTCTGGGGAAATTGCCTGAATTCTCAGGTGCCAAAAAAGATTTATTCACGTTTATTTCTCTAGTTGATAGAATAAATTCCCTTTTTGTTCAGTATGATGCACAGTCTCAACTTTTTCTTATAGATTTAATCAAAAGTAAATTCAAGGGTAAGGCCAAGGAGGCCATCGAAATAAATTTTCAGGCGCAAACGTAGCCCGAAATTAAGACTATTCTATGCAAATATTTTGGCGAATATAAGAGTGTGGAGCAACTGTACGACAGTCTCCGATCTCCGACAAATGTCCTTGATTTCTATAATGAAATTAAGGATAAGCTTCGTAGTCTCAATAATAAAACAGTTTTAGAATTAGGAGTAAATTTGAATAGTGAGCAAATTGGTAGAAATAATATGAGGACTGCTTTAGATATTTTAAAGGAAAGAATTTATGAGCCAATGAAGACAGTATTAGCGTGCAGGAATCCAGAGAGTCTTGACGATGCAATGGACATCCTTTTTACATCAGGATATGCTAATTATGGAAGTAGTGGAAAAATTAGTAGTTACGATAAAGGTTTAAATCGGTCTCGAATAGACAGTGTTAACGGGAATCGTAAAAACATTCCAAATATTAAATATAATAATGGTACTATACCCGTTATGTCAAATAGATTTGGGAACAGTTATAGTAACAGATCCAATCATGCTGACGGATATCAAAGGAATAATAATAATTACCGGAATAGTTACAATTATAATCATAATAATTATAATCAAAATTACAAATACAATTCTTCAAATCCTACTCAAAATTCGTTTTCTAAACAACCTATTCCAGAACCAATGGACATTAATATGATCCGAAATACTAATACCTCAACTAATTTCCCAAGCACTTCAATGCCACAAAGTGGAGCAAAATCTATTTCTAATTCGTACAATGAAAATTCTTCTTCTTGTCAACTTACACGCAATTTACACCATGATTTTTAAGACATGTCTTTTTTTTAAATTCTCTTTTAAAGTTGCTACCAAAAACATTTTGCATTTATAGAATGATTTTTCATTTCATGTCTTCTTTGTACATTACTCTCAAAATCCGCTTTATTTACTCGTTCATAACAACAAAAACCCTAACACAATAACATAAGAGAGAGAAAATGCAAATGGAGCTAAAGAATTATATGAAAAAATTTCGAAAACAGATATCTTGTCTTTTTTCTACCCCGCTTTCTTCTCTACCCCGCTCACTCTCATACAAAATAAGACGTGATTTAAAGACAAGTGAAAAAATCACCGTATAAATTGCCTGTTAGCTTGGACTCGAGTGGTAATAGTAAGACCCAAAGTTTTTTACGTAATGTTCAAGAACGTCAATGTGAAGCAAATCATGCGCAATGTCAAAACCCAGAATATCAAAATTTTGAAACTGAAAATGGTGGGTTACAAAATTTTCTTTTACCTGCCTCTCCGGACACTTACCTCATATAGTGTTAAAAAGAAATCTTAAATTCATAATAGACACCGGCGCTACCCACTCGATAATAAATCCGGGCTTATGTAATCCAAAATGGAGAATAAATTCGACAAAATTAACGTTAAAAACTCTTCAAAAATTGGAAGATGAAAAAGAGTGGATTTTTCTAATAGAATGTAAGTTTCATGACAATTATGATGGAATTATTACACACCTACGGATCTGTTGTAGACTATGAAAATAATGAGATCAGAATAAATGGCAGAACTTTACCACTGTTGTTTTCAAGTTTTCGAAAAATTATGTTGATTACATTTAGTTGATAACGATTTACTACATGAGAATGGTTTTCAGGGCCCTTTATTAGAGGAAATTAGAACCGATCACCTAAATGCCGAGGAAAAACTTAATTTTGGGATTATTTTGAACAGCTATAAGGAATTATTTCATGAAACATCCTCAATCCCAAGCTTTACGAATGCCATCAGGCATAGAATCATTACTAAGGATGACATAACCGTATTTTCCAGAACTTATAGATATCCTTATGTTCATAAAGACGAAGTTAAGAACCGAATCCAGGAAATGTTAGCTAACGGGATAATAAGATCTTCAAATTCCCCGTATTCTGCGCCTATATGGATAGTTCCGAAGAAGGACGACGCCAGCAGAGTAAAAAAAATGGCGGTTAGTTGTCGATTATAGGAATCTTAACGAAAAGACTGTAGACGACCGTTTTCCTATACCAAATATCGAAGAAATTCTTGGCAAACTTCACTACTTTGAACTTGGCTAAATGATTCCACCAAGTTGAGATTGACGAGAAAGACATTCATAAGACGGCATTTTCAGTAGAAGGAGATCTCTACGAGTTTACTAGAATGCCTATGGGACTCACGACTGCACCGGCTACATTTCAAAGGCTTATGAATGGTATTCTTGGCGATTTGATAAACAAAGTTTGTTTAGTATATCTTGATGATATAATCGTGTATTCGACTTCTCTTCAGGAGCACATGAATTCGCTACGCATTGTTTTCGATAAGTTAAGGGATGCAAATTTGAAGATTCAAGTAGACAAGTACGAGTTTTTCAGGAGGGAGACTGAATTTCTTGGCCATGTTATTACACAAGCCGGTATAAAACCCAATCCAAAAAAAGTTTACTGTATAACTAATTATCCATTACCGAAGACTCAGAAGCAAATCAAACAATTCCTTGGGCTGAGTGGCTATTATCGCAAATTCGTACAGGACTATTCGAAAATCGCAAAACCAATGACTAGGTATTTGAAAAAGGATGTTAAGGTAGATGCAGGTGATCCTGAATTCTTACAAAGTGTTAGAATGTTAAAATTACTTTTAACTCATGATCCAGTTTTGGCGTATCCCAATTTTAATAAAAAATTCGTCTTAAATACAGATGCAAGCAATTTCGCTTTAGGTGCAGTACTATCGCAAGAAAACCACCCTTATTATGTTATGCGAGTAGAACGCTGAATCAGCATGATGTAAACTATAGTACGATCGAAAAAGAATTGTTGGCCGTAGTGTGGGCTATAAAGTATTTCCGTTCATACTGGTTTGGAAGAAAGTTTTTCATACAGACAGACCACCAGTCGTTGCAATGGCTTGTCTCTATTAAGGAGCCAAGCTCTAATATAATACGATGGAGACTAAAACTTGAGGAATATGACTATGAAATTATGTACAAAAGAGGTATGGATAATAAAAACGCAGATGCACTGTCCAGGATAGAACCACAAATAAATATCATACAACAACCACAAACTAATGTAATATCTATCAGTATTTCTCCCCTTAATGTTTATAAAAACCAGTTTGTTATAGAAATATCAGATTCTGCTTCATTAAAAATAGAGAATAAAGTAATTTTTAGATATATTAGGGAAATAATAAGTGCAAAATATTTCAATGAAGATATGATGATAACAATCATTAAGGATCATCTTCGCCCTAAGAAAGTAAATGCTATTCTTATCACAGATAATTTGATTTATGAACTTTTTAGGGAAACCGTTTCCAAATATTTTTCAAACAACCCAGTTCTAAAGATAGCAAAGTGTAGTAGTTGCCTCGATGATATATTAGATGAAAATGTCCTTCGTCAATGTATTCAAGAATAACATCAAAGGAACAATCATCGTGGTATAAATGAGAATTTTGAACAGCTTTGGAGAAGAATATACCACCCAAAACTCAAGTTAAGAATCGAGCAATTTATAAACAGTTGTCATATTTGCAATGTGGAAAAGTATGACCACAATCCGGTAAAGCAAAAATTTTAAATCACTGAAACAGAGGACAAACCGCGTCAAATAGTTCATATATATGTTTTTTATTGCTTGGAGGAAACATTATTTTTAACATATATTCCCAAGTTTTCTAAATTTGCTCAGGCTATAAAGATTCTGAGCAGATCGTGGTTAGAATTCAAAATAGCATTGATGTAGTATATGAGTATTGTGGGCAGCATTGGAAAAATCATAACTGATAATGAGTTGGGTTTCAAAGCATTGCCTTTATCCGAATTTTTAAGAGAAAACGATATTGATATTCATTATACTTCAAATAATAACCACACCTCCAATGTGGACGTAAAACGTCTTCATAACACTATGAATGATCCACTGAGGGACAGCGACAGTGTTGAGGAGAAAATTTGCAAAGTGATTACATTTTATAATAATACAATTCACTCAACGACAGGTTACAAACCTACAGATTTTCAGAAAGGCTTGGTAACGATAGAAGATTATCCTCAAATAAAGGAAAAAATCTTGAAATCAAAGGAAAAATCGATATCAAAACTAAATAATTGCCCAGAAGATTGTGAAATTCAGTCTGGAGAACTTTATCTCAAGAGTGATAGAGGTGGGAAAAACCATGCCAAATTTAGAAAGATTTGTGTAGACCGACTAGATGAGGATTATGTTATAAGTCAGACAATGCACAAATACTATAAGTCTCACATTAAAAGGAGAATAAAGTTATAAACTATATGTATTTTCTTTTCAAAAAGTAAGTACAAGATTATATAAAAATTAACACATATGCACGTATTTTCAAAAGCAAATTGTTTTCCTATGTACAAATAACATAAAAAAAGTAAAAATTTTGAACTTGATATAAAATAAACTTTTTTTCTTTCAAAATCAAATAATATTCATATGCAATAATAGACATACATATGTTCTTAAGTATGAAATCAATACATTAGAAGCTTTGAAAAAATGTATACTACATATTTTTATGCAAGTCAATCTAAATTTTTTTTGAATTATAAAATTGATAAGATTATAAAATATATTTGAAACTGAAAATATCAGAAAATATAAATTTGGTTAAGTGTAACTACATGTATACTTAAGAGAATTAAAAAAAATTATAAAAAAAGATAGTAAATATAAAATATAAACTCAAAATTTATAATCAATAATAAAATATTTACATACATACATAAATACTTACACCCATTTATAAATTTGTAAAAAAGTTAATATATTTGTACTTATTTTTGATATAGAATACAAATGAATATTTTTATCTAATGCCAATAATGTGCAAATATTAATAAAAGTTTAATATGAAAAATTTTCCTCGGATCGTCAATTTAACGATGGGGGAGTTATATGTATATAGTGAATACCCTTAATATTAGTGTAAAATGTATTAAATGTACATACAAACATACTCTCAATCGTTATTAATAACAAATAATCGACATGTTCATTGTATAGCAACATTTTATACGCAAATACAGACATACATATATTCAATAATAATCCCACATGCATACACAATTGTTCATGTTTTATTACTTACCAATTTACGTTTGACGCGTACCTAAGGTAAAGAAATAACTCATGAACTCCCAGCTTTATTGTATACATGATCTTGGCTTAGCAACTACATATGTACACTATATTTTCTCATATGCATATGCATACACAGTTGCTCATACATACATAATTACATTTTGTTGCTTACCTATTTACGATCGACTTGTAACTAGGTGAAGAAATAAGCTATGAACTCCCGGTTTTAGTGCATGCATGATCATGTTCGATTTTGTTTTTGTGTTGCCTTATATTTGTACTCTTTTCAATATTCTGTTATCGAGAATAAAACATAATGAAATATGGATAAGACTGATCGAATAGGAGAAATATCAGGCACTATTAATCAAGCTCTCAAGTGGAAATTAAAAAACACTTATTGTGACAGGGGGTGACAGGCTGCTGACTCTCGTGCACGAAAATATTATCGTGCAGGGGAGTCAGCTAAGAAATAAACTGGAGGAGGTGGAGGGACTCATCGGTCTGTCGGATGACTCATCTGCAGGGGCCAGTCAGGGACTGGGAGATCTGTCTCTGGGTTCTGACGACGAGGCGGAGATCACAATGATTTCCGCTCGCCGTCGGGACTCAGCGGGGCAGACCCTTGGGCTGGGCAGGGCAGTGACCCGACAGATGCGGGGGGTCAACCATCTACCTCCAGTAAAATGATCCGACAGGACGCCTTACCAGGTAATGCGGGTAAGGATGGTCGGACAAAACTAGAGAGGGCCAAGAATGGCACTGGGAGATCTCTTGACTTTCTGGAGAAGATGGCCAAGAGGGATCCTAAGCTGTTTACGGCAAAGGAGAGACACCTTGTCAGGAAGCACAGACAGGACGTGAGAAAATTCGAACGAATTTATGGTCCTGTCAGTGTTCTCCTGGGGAGACCATCTCCTCTGGAGAAGGATGTGACGGTCGATACAACCCAGGATGCATCTCGCAAGAGTGTTGGGCTGAAGGACCCAAGTAAGGAGGTCCCGAAGAGGGCGAGATCTGGGGAAGAGCAGCCCTCCACCTCAAAAAAGATACAAAAGTCGACGAGCCAGGATGGTGATCTTCGGGCAGCTGTTATAGATCAGAATGATCCGGATGGGAGGATCAATCCTGAGCTATGGCAGCTGGTGGAAGGTATGCTCATAGACGAAATAGGTCTAGCGGGAGCAGAGAGGGAGGAGCAATTGCAATTCCATGGCACGGACTGGACGAGAGGCGTCAAACTGGTCAACTGCGGTAATAAAAAATCTTTTGATTTCCTAAAATCCGTGGTTGGCAGGTGTGGCGACTTTCGGCCGGAGGCGAGACTGGAGGTGATTCTGGCTTCTGCTCTGTCTATTAGGACAGTGGTGACAGCATGGTTCCCACCACCCGTCAGATCGGTGGAAACCATTCTGTCAGTGCTGGCAGCTCAGAACTCACCTCTCAGGACAGACCAGTGGAAGCCCTTGGCTTCAATGGACTGTAAAGAGAACGTGGGTAAAGATCTTCGGTTCGGGACGTTGTGAAGTTCGGCTTGGGGACTGTCAGATTTAGATACCCTAAATCTGATGGTCCAAAAAAGGCTGCGGGTGGTGCAGATAAACCTGCACCATAGTGAGGCAGCCTCGGCCGAGCTAACAGTATTCCTCAACACATCGCAGGTAGACGTGGCTCTTGTCCAGGAACCCTGGATTAATAAAAATAGGGTTTGTGGACTAAGAGTCACGGCTACATATTTTATGTCCCGATCACGGAGGACAAGGTTAGGACTTGCGTTTTAGCAAGGAAGGAGCTAGATTTAACTTTGTTTAATTCTTTCAGCCATGGAGACCTTACGGTCGTCACTGCAGGGGCCAGGGGGAAGCAGGGATTTGTGCTTGCCTCGGTCTACATGCCCTATGTTGCTGTAGACCCGCCAGGGGCTGGCGTGCTGGAGCTGACGGAGTATACAAGGACAAGGGGTGTTGCACTCGTACTCGGCTGTGACGCAAATTCACACCATAGTTAGTGGGGAGGCAGCAACATTAACAAAAGACGTGAGTCAGTGTTTAATTTTATTACTTCCTGCAATATGTTTATTTGTAACAGGGGCAATGTCCCCACGTTCACGAATAGGGATAGGGTAGAGGTTATAGACATAACACTGACTAACAGACATAGGAGCCTTGTAGAGAACTGGAGGGTGGACTCTGACTGTACGTTTTCAGACCACAGTAGGATATCCTTTAGTTTAAACTTTGCAGGATCAAGGCGTGACCCATATAGGAATCTAAGAAGGAGATATTGGGATACCTACAGGGCCACCGTTGACATTAGAGCAAGGGACACTCTGCGCGGTGTAGAGACACAAAGGGGAGTTGAAAAGGAGGCGGAGTATTTCACTAAGAACTGCATAGAAAGTTATGAGCTATCCTGTCCATTGGTTTATCCAGGTAATAGGGAGCAGCCTTCGTGGTGGACCAAGGATCTGAGGGATCTGCGGTCCTCGGTAAGGAGGCTGTTCAATAGGGCGAAACTCACGGGCAGGATGGAGGACTGGAACAGCCATAAAGTGTTGTACAACAGGTACAAGGGAGATCTAAAGAGGGCGAAAAGGGCCTCATGGAAGAAATACTGTGAGGAGATCGATTCCGTCAATGAGCTATCGAGGTTTCGGCGAGTACTGGCCAGGGACCCTAAGGCCCCTGGGCATATTCAAAGAGTGGATGGCTCATGGACGGAATCCAGCTCTGAGACCTTATCTGTGCTTATGGATACACACTTTCCTGGCTGTAGAGAAGTAAGGATCGAGCTAGCGGCTGGGGTTAGGTTCGACTCATTGGCGGTACCACAGTTAGGTGAGACAGTAGACGACATAGTGACATTAGAAAGGGTAGCATGGGCAATAAACATTTTTGGGCCCTATAAGTCACCGGGACCCGATGGTGTTTTTCCGGCCATGCTGCAGAATGTCCTGGAGCGCGTACTAATGTCTGGTGAAAATCTTCAGGATATGCTTGCTTAGAAGGATTATACCCGAAGGCTGGAGAGAGGTTAGGGTAATCTTCATACCCAAGGCGGGTAAGACGAGCCACTCAAAGCCGAAGGACTTCAGGCCGATCAGTCTTTCGCCTTTGTTTTTGAAGACACTGGAGCGACTGATCGACCTGCATCTTAGGAACACGATTGATACGCGCGTCATCAGTGGTGCTCAGCATGCCTATTTAATAGGCAGGTCTGTGGAGAGCGCGCTTCATGATGTGGTTAGTGTTATTGAGCGGGGATTGCAGCATAAAGATTATACCTTGGCTGCGTTCCTGGATATTGAAGGAGCCTTTAACAATATTAGTATAGAGGCTATTAGGGAGTCGTTAGAGCTGCTCGGTATTAGCAACTTTCTGGTGGAGTGGATAACTCTCATGCTTAGCAGCAGAATTATCAACTCAGGTATGGGAGGCGTGAACCTGAGGAAATTGGCGACTAGGGGCACGCCACAAGGAGGAGTTCTATCACCCCTACTGTGGCTGCTGGCAATGAATGAAACTCTTAGGCGTTTCGACAGGAGCGGTTGGAAGATAGTCGCCTATGCGGACGACGTGGTTTTAATGGTAACGGGAAATTTTCTTCCCACTATCACTGAAGTCATGCAGTCGGCGCTTGACGAACCATCTTCCTGGGCTAGTAGTAACGGACTGGGGCTCAACCCCGAGAAGTCTGAGTTAGTCCTATTTACCAGGAAATACAAAGTAGACAGTTTTGTACTGCCTAGGATTGGAGGAGTAGAGCTAGGGCTAGCAAAGGAGGCCAAATACTTGGGTGTCATCTTGGATAGTAAACTTTCATGGATGGGGAACACTCAAGAAAGGCTAACGAAAGGTTTAAATGCCTACTACGCATGCAGGAACTCCGTTGGAAGAAACTGGGGTCTGCAACCGAAGGTGGTAAACTGGATTTACACAACTGTTGTCAGAACGGTTGTTTCCTATGGCTGTGTGGTGTGGTGGGAGGTGTTGAGGAAAGAGAGTCATAGGAGATTACTTGCTAAGGTGCAGAGGTGCCCTCTCTGCGCATCACAGGAGCCCAGAGGAGCTCACCTCAAGCTGCCTTGGATGTCATTCTTCATCTGCTTCCCATAGAGGATTTTGTAATGAGAATGGCAGCAAGGATTCTCCTAAGACTACTAGAGGCAGGGTTGGTAAGGACAGGAGTAACAGGTCACACAGCAATCCTAAATGAGATCAGTTTTAGCGGGGGGTCCCCATAACTCATGGGTTCATGGACTCTAAAGTTGCTGAAATTGATTACGGGAGGACACCCTCATTAGTGATTCCGGATAGGGATTTTGGGTCGAATCTGATAGGCTTTATGAGGGTTGTGCGGTTTTCACGGACGGGTCCAAAATGGAAACAGGCACGGGAGCTGGTGTCTATATTTTGGGGACGGACATTCGTAGGTCTTTTAGGCTACCGAACGAGTGTAGCGTTTTTCAAGCTGAGATCCTGGCGATCCTCAGGGCCACGGAGATAGTGGCCACAGATATGACTGAGGGCGAGGAGGTAACCTTCTACGTCGACAGTCAGGCGGCGCTAAAAGCATTGAAGGGACACTGTGTCAGATCGAAGCTAGTTAGTGACTGCAGGAGAGCCCTCAACTTGCTCATGGACAAATATAGTGTTAGATTATGTTGGGTTCCTGGCCACTGCAATGTTGAGGGAAATGAGACAGCTGATGAGCTGGCAAGATTAGGGTCAGCGTTAGATGTGGAATTGTGTGATAGATCGGTTAAAATACCGATCGGTCATTACTATAGGGAGCTCAGTGACTGGTTGTCGAATAGGGCCAACCGTTCATGGGGAAGCAGGGAGGATTGTAGAGTCTAGAGGGCTATGTGGCCAAAGCTTGACTTAGGCAGATCCGAACTGTTAGTGAGCATGAATAGGAAGGTGATAGGGGTCGTAACTGGCGCATTGACTATTCACTGCTCGGTCAGGGCGAAGACCAGCATTTGGGAGATTGGCAATCCAGATTTTTGTAGGATGTGCGATGATGAGGAACCAGAAACTATTGAGCATGTTATCTGCCATTGCCCGAGGCTACAGGCTTAGGTGGCTTGGCAGACGTTTCCATGAAAGCATTAGTGATATCGCGAAGTGTGAACTTGAGGATATCAGGGGCTTCATTATGGGAATAAGGTGGTTGAATGGTGGATAGCAGGATGCTCCTTTTCTGGGTTTTAATAGGGTGTATGAATAGAAGGGAATCACAATGGATCCAACTGGGTCTCCGAGTGGATATGCGGCATAGTACTACCCTTCGCAACCTAACCTATTGTATAAAAATTAAATAATTAAAAATAAAAACATCCTTAAAGGACATTTGAATAAACAATTATAATATAATTACATTTAAATAAAATTAAATATAAATTAAATTTAAAAGTAATAAAAACTTGTGTTTTATTTAAAATAAAAGAAAAACATATGACAAAACTTTTATACGCACAAATAATTGAGTTTTTAAACTTATGAAATATGGGTAAATATTTTCTGTTGAGCTGCCATAAGCAGCACAACAATGCATGGAGAATTTTAAACGACATTTCTGATAAATTTCTAATTTTAGCTCCGACTTTTCTCTGATATTAATACGGCAGAATGTGAAACGTGTCAGATAAATCGGAAAATTTTCTTAAATTTTATTAAATATGTTTTATGTTACAAAACATTAGAAGAAACAAATGAGTACTTATTAAATGGCATTTTAATTATTTTCATAATGAAAAATAATAATATTTTTTTAGAAAAACTAAGAGGATGGTTGTTTGATGTGGAAAAAAGTTCAACGCAAAATCTAGGTAAATTGCAATGACTGTAACGGTTATAAGTTTTATTTTAAAAATTGTCTTTTAATCATTATTTCTTGAGTTTTATTTTTCGTTCAGAAAATAAAATCTTTTTCTGAGTTTTATTTATTCTTCAGAAAATAAATTATTTCTTGAGTTTTATTTATTCCTCAGAAGATAAGTTAAACAAGATAAATAATTTTTGGAGTTTTATTTTTTGCTTAGAAAATAACTGTTACTTTTTGAATTTTATTTGTTTGTTGCTTAAAAAAAGTAAATTTTAAACTGAATAAAATATAAAAAAACTAATTTAATTTAAAAAATAAGAGTTACTATGTAAAAATATATATATAAGAGTTCTTGCAAAAACTCGTATTTGTTAAATTAAATTAATTTTTTATATTTTATTCAGTTTGAAAATGTCTTTTTTTATGCAAAAAATAAAATAGAATGAAATTCTTTTATTCCGGCTTAAGGTCATTTTCCACAAATAAAAACAATTAATAAAAGATTACTCATTTAATATTTATGTTTTCCATCTTACGTTTCGTTGGTGTTTTTCCAACTTCTTCAGGGATGATTCTTTATAAAAATATTTAAACTTTAAAATGTCTACATAATTTAAAATATCAGTGTTTTGTGTAAACTGGACAACCAAAAAACACAAACTTAATATGTATATTAAAAATGTATAAATTAAAAAATTTATAAATTAAAAAATTCTAGTATACTAGAACTATGGTTTAGCTAGCTATACCATAGTTCTAGTATAGTGACGACAATAGTAAGAGGAAATTGGCTGTGATATATTTTTTAGCTTTTTTAATTCATAAATTTTTTAATTTATACATTTTTAATATACATATTAAGTTTGTGTTTTGTGGTTGTCCAGTTTACACAAAACACTGTGATATTTTAAATTATGTAGACATTTTAAAGTTTAAATATTTTAATAAAGAATCATCCCTGAAGAAGTTGGAAAAACACCAACGAAACGTAGGATGGTAAACATAAATATTAAATGAGTAATCTTTTATTTATTTAAATATATAATTTAAAGTGACCTTGAAAGCCTGAATTTTGGAATAAAACCAAAAAAACATCAAAATCATAGATTATTAAAAAAGGTCGACAATAATTAAATTGAAGCATTTGAAAAAACAATTAAATTTTCAAAAAAAAGTTGTGTTTTTATTTTGTTATATATTCTATTTTTCTCCGATATTTCGGTTAACTTTGTTAACCATTTTCAAGGAATCTAAAAACATACATAATTTTTAATTAAATAAAAAGAATTTTAGCAAAAAGTAGAAAATTATTACATACATACATAAAAATATATTTTAGTATAAATAATTAAAACTAGTTCCTAGGTACTGTCCTCTACATTATTTAATTTAGAACTAATCATTGTTTTTCTTGTTTATGTTTATTTATTATGTGTCGGTATAATTGTGCGCACTTGTCAGTATCTGTTTTGTAGTTTAGGCGTTTGTTTGTTGGTGCCAAGGTGTATTTAACTAGGTGGCACCATAAGGAGTTGTTGTACAGTAATACAACAACCACATTTATATTTTGTTTGTGTAATAGACAAGTTGCTGTCAAAAACGTATTTGCAAAACAAAAGAAAAAAAATTGTGAAGAATTGTTTTAAATTGCATAAACATTATTAATTATGAATTTTAATTGTTTTGTGTGATTTCAATCAATGGAAACATTATTAATCTTTTTGGGATATTGTCATCCACTTTAGCTTTTTATTTTCGTCTTTGGGAACGCTAAAAAATACTCCATTTCCAGGAAGATTTTTCTTTTTACATAGAAAGAAGTAACGCATTTTTAACAGTTCAGTTCCACTTTAAATTATCTAAAGTTTTATTTCTTAATCGCACTTTTCACTTTTAAATGGTTTAAATTTTTATTTGTTTTTCTTTGTATTTGCTTCGCTTTGTACAAACATAAACAATATTTTGACATAAACTTGGCTAAAAGTTCGCAAAGCAAAAAATTGTCAGCTGAGCTTGTGATGCCACCTAGTTAAATACATCTTGGTTGGTGCATTAATAATATGTAACATTTCCAATATAAATCTCTTCTTGTAACTTTTCTCTTCTTGTAAAACTCTCACATTGTCAAAATCCGGTTTATGACCACTCACTGCACAGTGGGCAGCGAGTGCAGTTTTTTGCTCAATTGTTCTATTCTTGTGTTTGATGTCTGATTTATGTGATGATATTCTTGCTTTAAGTTTAGTCTTTGTAGTACCAATATACGTTTTGTTGCATATATTTTGAGCGTCTCCACTACAATTTATTTCATAAATTAGGTTTGATTTTTCTTCTTTAGGTAAGGCATCTTTAGTTTTACTGAAAACTTTGTTTAAACAATTGTATGATTTCATACCTAATTGATATTTCTTATTGTCATATATGCCTGTGTTCTTTATACTTTCAGATAAACCCGGTATATATGTAATTGGTTTATATATCTTCACTGTGCTATCATTGTTTAATTTTCTTTCGTGTTTTGATTCTACGTATTTAATAAGGTCTCTTATAGTTTTGGATGGATATTCATTTTTCTGTAGAATATTTGTGATTTTTCGCTTGTTATCTTCATGGAATTTATTGTCACTGATATCAAGGACTCTTCTAATAAAGTTGGTAGCAGTATTTATTATAACCCGCCTCGGATGCATGGAATAAAACTCAGAAAGTCATTTTTATTTCCTAAGTAAAAGATAACCCTCAAAAAATAATTTTTATTTCGTGTGGAATAAATAATGCCGGAAAAAATGCTTTTACGTTCTGAGAAATAAATAAAAATCAAGAAATAACGTTTATTTTCTGAGGAATAAATAAAACTAAAGAAATAAGTTGTATTTACTGAGGAATAAGTAAAACTCAGAAAATAGTCGGCAAAGTTAAGCAAGAAAGACAAATAATTTAGGCAAATTCACTATAGAAACAAATACAATTTTAAGCAAGCTTAAAGTTTAAACATAATATGTACATGCGTTAAAAAATATGCGAAACGTATTTTATAATAGCAATATTCAAAGGAAAAAATGCTTTTTATTAAAAATTGTATTTTTTTTTTGGTAAAAATTAAACTATTTTGTTCACTGCAAATACAACATTCGATAACTGTTTGTTCGTAAAATTATTAACATACACTTTGTTGTCAAAATGTTTTTAGATACATTTTGCAGCAACAAAATATATGGAAAAACCTACTAATTCAACGAATAAACTGTTACCAAAATGTTTCGTGAACTCCCCTATTATAAAAATAAATAAAGTTATAATAAGACCTGAGTTACATACATACATGTGTTAAAATATTAATTTTTTCTGTGTACTTGATAGTACTTCTATTAGATGAGACAATTTTCTTACTGTGTTATATTTGGTTTACTTACCAATACAACAATAGTTTTATTTCTGACACCCCTGTTCTACATACATACATAAGTATATGTATATTCTACTCTACATACGCATCACATGGCTCAAGAATTACTCCTCTTATGGCTACAAGTCTAAGCTTCGGCATTAGAACGGATCGATTTACTTTGCAAAAAATCGTATAGCAGAAAAATAATCTACGGACAATTCTAAGAAATTTTCGACAAAGAACCATAGGTCGGAAATGAATTCCAAGCCCACGCAAATCGACATAAATGTTTTATATGGGATATAAAAATAATACCAACAACCCAGTTGGACTTTCGATTTTTATAAAATTTGGTACGAATGATGCCTCTGGAATAAATACTATTACACTCAAAATATTCCGTACTTAAAATTAACTGAAATTGCAATATAAAATAAATTAAAACTCAATTAAAACTCAACTTTTAATGTTAAAAAGTTAACAGACTTAAAACCATGCAAAATAAAGATTCCTTATTTGTTTGGATCAATTTCACTGTCAAAAGAACTAATAGCAGCTTCCGTAAAAATAAAAGAGGTTTCCTTGTTTGTGCTATTTTCTCTTTTAAATAATCAACCCCAAGTTCCGTAAAAATAATTGATGCTTGCTTTATTTTTAAATGTTAAGAGGCGGCTTACTATTTCGTATCTTTAATTTGTTACAAACCGGTTGACCTGGCGAGGTTTCCAGCTAGCTCTTTTGACATTTCTACTCAGGTGGTTCCAACCCTTCTCGCCAGCCGCGTATTTGCACGAGAAAAAAGATGTCAGACAACTACAAAAACAAAAAAAATGAACTCAAACCCCAAAAACAAAGGATACCATCAGAGCCGACGCTACAGGAGGTAGATGAAATTTCTCCTGCCATGCCCTCCCAACCTTGTCATAAAAAAACTTATCCACAGACTTACTTTTGTTCATGACCCACTAATCCACCTGACCTCTTCCTTACCTTACCTTTCCACCATCACCCGTACTTAACTGACTACTCACTCATAATTTCCATTTTTCAAAATTATAATAAAATTTTTATTTCACATAATATACTAACCCTAATATAAAACTAAATTTCAACCTATGTAATAATTTTTCAAAAAAAAATTTTTAAATATAAATGTAAATGTAATTTTTTAATAAATTTCAATAAAGCACAATTGTTTAGATTTTTAATTTAAATAAATAAATTTTTTTAATGCTGTTTTTTTCTTACTTAATTTTTCTTATTTTTTTCAGAATTTTTTCTTATGATTTCCCTAATCCTAATTTATACAAAAAAAACAAGAAAATATACAAATTCACTATTTTTAAATTTCTTATAAAATTATTCACCAAATCCTACAAAATTTTTGCGCTATCGTGTTATAAACGTCGTTTCTTTTATTTAAAATATATCTTCTATTAACAATTTTCCCTATATAGACCTGGCCCAAATCAAATTTTTCAAAATTTTTGGATTTTATTAATTTTGTACTAAACCTAACCTGAAGGAGCTCCCTAAGGCTGGAAATGCTTTAATTTAAATTTTTTTCGATTTTTCTACTGATTTCAGACACTGAACTTGTTGTGGACCTTTTCTATATTTGGAATTTGCTTATGGCACAAAATAACAAAAAGCAAACTAAAACAACTAGTGCCCTCTCTTGACAATTGACCGCGAATCAACAAAATAACGCAAATTACATTAACTATTCCCTACTTTTGGGGATAACCTAAACTGTTATACACAAAACCTTTCCCTACTAACAATTTAAACAAAAACAACAATTACACTATGCCCTAAATAAATGTTTAAATATATGAAATCAAATAATAATATAATAAAATATATAATAATAAGCAATAATAAATAAAATACCGATATAAAAAGAATGTTTAAACAGTTTACTTAATTTTTTTGATTTTTGGGACTTCTATAAATATCGTCCTCTTATTTTCAATTATTTTACTTTTTTTTTTTTTTAATATTTGAGACAAACTCTTTTATTTCTGTATAGTTCTTTTTTTTTTAGATTCTTTTGTTTTAAACCAATACGTGACTTTTCTTTTTTTATATATTTTTCCGTGTTCGCATTTTTTTTTAATTTTTCTTTCCGTGAACTTAGAGAGTCTTACAGCAAAATGGTTACCTGGATAGCTATTTTATTTGTTCCCTGAAGTGAATTTGGTTGACTTATCTTGTGTACCAGGGGATGAATTTTATTACCACGGACACCACTTCTATTCCTTGTTGCAGGACTTAATTTGTTGGGACCTTCAGCCAGGCTTCCTCTTAGGTTTTTACACTGTTCACAATTAAACAAACATAATACCAAAAAACTATAACTAAACACTATCGTATTCTAATAATTTGTCTTTCATACTAACATTTTTTTATTTTTTTATACTTCTTTTTTTTTTATTTTCCCCCAGATCCTTTTGCCAGGATTAATCACAGAACTTTTTACTTTACTTCTTGCAATTTGTTTTTAATTATTATTTAATTCTGCACTTTATTTTTTTACTCTTGCGAACACTTTGAAATAACTTTTTATAATGATCTTTGATCGTCGCTGCAAGATTTATCAAACCTCTCAGTTTTTCCAAAATTTTCCAATTTTCCATTTTCCTAACATATAACTTTTCCCGCAAAATCGACATCTTTTTTCTTTATATACCTACTTCTAGATCTTTCTTATTTTTATAAATTTGTTGGTGGAATTTAAACTTTTCCGCTGAAACCGTTTTTATCAGAAAAACAAGTTTTAATTACGTCTTACTTTTCCTCGAAATATTTCTTTCCCATATACATAATTTTTCTAGATGTTTCCTATATATTTTCCGGAGTTTTCGCTCCTTAAAATTTCCATTGTATCCGGCGCTAATAAAATTTAGTAGGTTGTATTTGTTTTTAATTTTTTCATACTTTTCAATATAACTGCCATTTGCATGAATGAATATGACGGCCCCGTTATTACATTTGGCGTACTACACTACGCATTATTATCATGTGTAGAACCAACAAAAAAAAATACATGGCTGCAAGAATGACATTCACACACACACATGTTTACGTCACTGTCATATTTCATCAATAAGAAAAATAAAAATAAATACAAAACAAAGAACAAGTGTGCAAAATAAACACGAAAATCCCGGTGAAATTAAAATAAAAAAAATACAAATGGAATTAAAAGAAGGAAAAAATATAACTATAAAATTTAAATAATCGTGAAGTTCTGTGCAAAAATCATAAATGAACTAGGATAGTGAAATACCTAAAAATGTAAAAAAAACTAAATGAAAACCTGAAAAAAGGAAAAATTTAATATAGAACAAAATATGAAACGGACAACAAAGGCAGTATACAAGCCATCCAAAACGGAACTTGATGTATGCAGTGTCATATTTTTGGTGTTTGTTATTGCACCAAGAAGATTTTGAGGAAAGCAAAAAAATGTGAATAACCAACAATAAAAATCTTTCAACATTTAATCAAATAAAAATAAAAATACAACTTCACGCAAAGTTGCATTAGATGTTCATGTTGATTGATGTCAAAAATTGTTCATCCCGCAACAAAACTCCGGATCAAACGATAGAATGTCGGTGGAAACGGTGTGCGGGAGTTTATGATTACCTCACCTCAAGTCCAACGTGGGGAACTCCCATGACCCTGAAAGTCTCATACCCAGAATTAGCCGGGCAATGTTTTATTCAGAATAACAGGTAAGTTCTAGTTTTTATTCCTCAGTGCATTATTATACATTTTTAATATTTGAGCAGGTTAAGTCCTCTCATTTCATCCACGCCGTGCTAGAGCTATAGCCGACTGCTGAACTTTTCTTGAGGCAAGAAAAACCATAGTGGCAATCCCAAAGATTCCAAAAGATAAGTATTAATATCAAAGTCTTGTAATTGGTGTCTTTTCCAATTGGGCACATAATGTGCGAACATTATTCAATCGAACGCCTACAAAACTGCTTTGAGGCAAAATTTAATATATAATTTGTTTTCTTCTTCTATATTTTCTATAGATCAGTTATTATTCATCGTTTATTTCTCGTCTAAATTAAATTATTCTTATCTTTTGTTTTGCTTGGGTAACGCCTCTACTTATTTCTCCTCTTCATTAGGTAGCTCTACGGATGTGGACACTTCTCTCATACACTTTTCGCAAAAACAAAACGGACTTTGAGAAGAAATGTTTTTTTGGACTTAACTTTATTACGGGAAGTAAACCTTTATATTCCTACGTAATTCAAGAGTTTACTTTGTGAATCCTTTTCTTTATCTTTTCAGGTTTCATTTTCATGCTGATCGATGATTCCTGAATTTTATTTCAAAATGTTTTCTATATGCTAAGAAAAAGGAGACAACACAGCAAACACTTATATCACAGATGGAAATCAGGTACTTTTCTTACATACTAATATTGCACTTAGGAATTGCTTTAGAAGTTCTACCTATAAATCTATATCGCAGGTGTTAGAGATTTTTATCACAGACATTAAAGGGATTTTTATCACAGCTATTAATTTGTGTTATCATAGATATTAAATTTTTATCAGATATTAAAGGGGTTTTTATCACAGATATTACCTACTTAACGCAAATCTCACACAACATTAACCGGATACGAAATGGTATATATTATTTTCACCAAACAGTTAAAAAAAACGCAACAGAATCAGTGTAAATAAATGTTTTAAATTCACGGATAAAAAAAAATCGAATAATTCAAGTAAAACAAGACTATTAAATACAAAAATCTACTAATAACTAGCTAAGAGAAATATATAGAAAAATAAATAGTAAAATAAATAAAAATTCGTAAATTATATAAAAATACTTAAATAAATAAATGAATAAATAAATAAATGAGCAAATAAATAATTAAATAAGCAAATAACAAAAAATGAGTATATAAAAAAAATAAATAAATGAGTAATTACACAAATAAATACTTAAATAAAATACAATAAAATAATAGATAAATGAATAAATCAAAATAAACTAATTAAATAAATCAATAAATAATTAAAAGTATTAAAATAAAATATATGAAATTAGATTAAAACTTTGTTTCATATAATTTAAATCAAATTTGTATATTTCTTTTTTCAGAAATTCTCACTCGGACTTTATTACAGGTGATGATGGAAGATTTGGGAGGTTAAAGCGGTTCTTTATTTTCCTTATCTTACGTCTCTCTGGTGGTATAAATCAATTTTACTCTACAAAAAAAATTGTCGATGTCCTTCTTAGGTGGTCCCTCGTACTATCATCCGTACTTAAGGTATCAGAGAGCTACGAGTGGATATCGTTTCGTTGGATACAACTAACCTCGCCAAATCTTATCTTGACGAGAGGCTATCCATCGATCCCGATTATACTACCTATTTCAGGAATTAAAAAAAAAACGGACTCTACTACTTACTTTACAAAACAGGACAACACACAATACAATTAGGGATTCTTTGGGATCCTCTAAGCTATTGTTTTTTTTTGTTCTGGTGAACTATTAACAACTTTTAAATAATTTACAAATCTCTCTCGTATACAACACTTTTTCTATTATCGATTCTAAAAAAAAAAGAGGCTATACGAGTGAAACTTGGATATTACTTTTGATTGTTTTGGGCTATTGTTAAAAATGATTAGGCTATTTCTTCATGTTTAGATGCTTATACATGTTTTAAACTTTTGATTTTATATTTTCAGATTTCGACTGGATGACATTAATGATGTAAATATATATTTGAAAATCAAAATCTAAACGTATTTAATTTGGACTCCATTTGTGTTCCAAATAAAAACTGAAAATGTTCACTTGGTCGCCATTTATATTACAAATCAAAAGCTATATATATTTCAATTTGGGCGCCATTCTGTTACAAATCAAAAGCTATATATATTTAAATTGGGCGCCATTCTGTTACAAATCAAAAGCTATATATATTTAAATTGGGCGCCATTCTGTTACAAACCGGTTGACCTGGCGAGGTTTCCAGCTAGCTCTTTTGACATTTCTACTCAGGTGGTTCCAACCCTTCTCGCCAGCCGCGTATTTGCACGAGAAAAAAGATGTCAGACAACTACAAAAACAAAAAAAATGAACTCAAACCCCAAAAACAAAGGATACCATCAGAGCCGACGCTACAGGAGGTAGATGAAATTTCTCCTGCCATGCCCTCCCAACCTTGTCATAAAAAAACTTATCCACAGACTTACTTTTGTTCATGACCCACTAATCCACCTGACCTCTTCCTTACCTTACCTTTCCACCATCACCCGTACTTAACTGACTACTCACTCATAATTTCCATTTTTCAAAATTATAATAAAATTTTTATTTCACATAATATACTAACCCTAATATAAAACTAAATTTCAACCTATGTAATAATTTTTCAAAAAAAAATTTTTAAATATAAATGTAAATGTAATTTTTTAATAAATTTCAATAAAGCACAATTGTTTAGATTTTTAATTTAAATAAATAAATTTTTTTAATGCTGTTTTTTTCTTACTTAATTTTTCTTATTTTTTTCAGAATTTTTTCTTATGATTTCCCTAATCCTAATTTATACAAAAAAAACAAGAAAATATACAAATTCACTATTTTTAAATTTCTTATAAAATTATTCACCAAATCCTACAAAATTTTTGCGCTATCGTGTTATAAACGTCGTTTCTTTTATTTAAAATATATCTTCTATTAACAATTTTCCCTATATAGACCTGGCCCAAATCAAATTTTTCAAAATTTTTGGATTTTATTAATTTTGTACTAAACCTAACCTGAAGGAGCTCCCTAAGGCTGGAAATGCTTTAATTTAAATTTTTTTCGATTTTTCTACTGATTTCAGACACTGAACTTGTTGTGGACCTTTTCTATATTTGGAATTTGCTTATGGCACAAAATAACAAAAAGCAAACTAAAACAACTAGTGCCCTCTCTTGACAATTGACCGCGAATCAACAAAATAACGCAAATTACATTAACTATTCCCTACTTTTGGGGATAACCTAAACTGTTATACACAAAACCTTTCCCTATTCTAACAATTTAAACAAAAACAACAATTACACTATGCCCTAAATAAATGTTTAAATATATGAAATCAAATAATAATATAATAAAATATATAATAATAAGCAATAATAAATAAAATACCGATATAAAAAGAATGTTTAAACAGTTTACTTAATTTTTTTGATTTTTGGGACTTCTATAAATATCGTCCTCTTATTTTCAATTATTTTACTTTTTTTTTTTTTTTAATATTTGAGACAAACTCTTTTATTTCTGTATAGTTCTTTTTTTTTTAGATTCTTTTGTTTTAAACCAATACGTGACTTTTCTTTTTTTATATATTTTTCCGTGTTCGCATTTTTTTTTAATTTTTCTTTCCGTGAACTTAGAGAGTCTTACAGCAAAATGGTTACCTGGATAGCTATTTTATTTGTTCCCTGAAGTGAATTTGGTTGACTTATCTTGTGTACCAGGGGATGAATTTTATTACCACGGACACCACTTCTATTCCTTGTTGCAGGACTTAATTTGTTGGGACCTTCAGCCAGGCTTCCTCTTAGGTTTTTACACTGTTCACAATTAAACAAACATAATACCAAAAAACTATAACTAAACACTATCGTATTCTAATAATTTGTCTTTCATACTAACATTTTTTTATTTTTTTATACTTCTTTTTTTTTTATTTTCCCCCAGATCCTTTTGCCAGGATTAATCACAGAACTTTTTACTTTACTTCTTGCAATTTGTTTTTAATTATTATTTAATTCTGCACTTTATTTTTTTACTCTTGCGAACACTTTGAAATAACTTTTTATAATGATCTTTGATCGTCGCTGCAAGATTTATCAAACCTCTCAGTTTTTCCAAAATTTTCCAATTTTCCATTTTCCTAACATATAACTTTTCCCGCAAAATCGACATCTTTTTTCTTTATATACCTACTTCTAGATCTTTCTTATTTTTATAAATTTGTTGGTGGAATTTAAACTTTTCCGCTGAAACCGTTTTTATCAGAAAAACAAGTTTTAATTACGTCTTACTTTTCCTCGAAATATTTCTTTCCCATATACATAATTTTTCTAGATGTTTCCTATATATTTTCCGGAGTTTTCGCTCCTTAAAATTTCCATTGTATCCGGCGCTAATAAAATTTAGTAGGTTGTATTTGTTTTTAATTTTTTCATACTTTTCAATATAACTGCCATTTGCATGAATGAATATGACGGCCCCGTTATTACATTTGGCGTACTACACTACGCATTATTATCATGTGTAGAACCAACAAAAAAAAATACATGGCTGCAAGAATGACATTCACACACACACATGTTTACGTCACTGTCATATTTCATCAATAAGAAAAATAAAAATAAATACAAAACAAAGAACAAGTGTGCAAAATAAACACGAAAATCCCGGTGAAATTAAAATAAAAAAAATACAAATGGAATTAAAAGAAGGAAAAAATATAACTATAAAATTTAAATAATCGTGAAGTTCTGTGCAAAAATCATAAATGAACTAGGATAGTGAAATACCTAAAAATGTAAAAAAAACTAAATGAAAACCTGAAAAAAGGAAAAATTTAATATAGAACAAAATATGAAACGGACAACAAAGGCAGTATACAAGCCATCCAAAACGGAACTTGATGTATGCAGTGTCATATTTTTGGTGTTTGTTATTGCACCAAGAAGATTTTGAGGAAAGCAAAAAAATGTGAATAACCAACAATAAAAATCTTTCAACATTTAATCAAATAAAAATAAAAATACAACTTCACGCAAAGTTGCATTAGATGTTCATGTTGATTGATGTCAAAAATTGTTCATCCCGCAACAAATTATTATTTTATTAAATTTATATTTTTACTCACTGTTTGTTATGTTAACTTCTACTGCGAATCCAACAAATCTCGTTCAGGTTTGAAATCCAACGTATCAATCATGTGGCCAAAGCATAGTAGCCCGATTCACAATCTTGTGCAAATGGTCTTGCATCGTAGCATTTGCAAAATGGTATTGTATATTGATACTCACCACTTAACAATTGTTAGTGGTGAGTATAAATATACTATACCATTTTGCAAATGCTACGATGCAAGACCATTTGCACAAGATTGTGAATAGGGCTAGTATGTAAATTAGCTGCAGTAAGTCAACATAAACTTACGCAATTTTATGCAGTTAACATTAAAAAAAACACGCATGATCTCGGCTGAAATTGAACATGTGACCTCTCGTTTAATAGTCTAACGTACTAACCACTACACCACTGATTTTAAATGTGTATTTATATAATTTCAATCGCAATTTCCCTTAGTTTTACGTCAGCATATTTTGAGTATTTGTGTGTGTGTTATTTTTATGCATGTATGTACTATTTTGGTACAACATAAACAACGGACTATATTGAAAGCAACAGAAAGTCCGTATAATGTGTATTTAGTTTTTTTTATTGAATGTTAGAATCAGTTAAAAATAAGATTGCTTATAATTTTATATGTTTACTCTTTTAAATATGATTGCGCGGAATACTTCTTGAACAAAATACATTCCGTTACTGTCATAATATTGTGAGTGTACTGACAAATCTCAACACGATATATTTTCTTGTTCGCGAAATATAGCGATTAAGGAATGGAGAATTAAAAAAAAATATATACTAAACCGATTTTACAAAATTATTTAAATATATATTTAAACCTACTTACCCTAGATGTTCCATAGTGGTGTCATATTAAAGGGCACAAAATTCACTTTAAAATAGCATATGTATGTTATGATTTTATTTCTCAATCTTCATAGGTCAAATTTGACTGGCCTTTTGTCTCTAAAATTTGATCTCTTGCCCCTTCCGATTTTATATAATTTGGTATGAATGATGCCTCTGGTATAACTAGTATTAGTGCAAAATTTTGACTCAATGTGCTTTCTGGTTCGAGAATTATAGCGACTTCAAAATGGAAAAACTGAACAAAAATGTACCTCATAATCCTAAAAAAATCAAGACAAATATACTAAAACGGTTTTACAAAATTACGTACATATATATTTTTACCTACTTACCCTAGATATTCCATGAAAGTGTCATATTAAAGGCAACAAAGTGGACTTTACTATTAAAGGGTACAAAGTGAACTTTTCATTTGTTATGCTTTTATTTTGTAGTCTTCAGAGCTCAAATTATGCAGAAATAAGGTCAGTAAAAATGGACCTCTGAAGATTGGAAAATAAAAACGTAACATACATATGTATGTCATTTTAAAGTCCATTTTGTGCCCTTAAATACGACACCACAGTAGAATATTTAGTGTAAGTAGTAGAAATATTTTTGTAATGTCGGCTTAATACATTTTAGTCGATTTTTTAAATTTTCAAGTCGCTATATTTCGCGAACCAAAAAGTATATTGAGCTAAGATTTTGCAGTAATACTAGTTAGTTACACCAGAGTCATCATTCATACCAAATTTTATAAAAATCAGAAGGCAAAAATAAACTGGTTTTATTTGTTTTCACCTGTATATAAAGCTACATATTGATTTCCGCAGGCTAGGAACTCATTTCCACCTATGGTTTCTTGGCGAAATTTTTTTTGAATTGTCCGTAGATTACGATTTTGCTATATGATTTTTTAGTTTTTTTTCCTCCATACAAACTGACCCGCTCTATTGGACATCTTGGCAATTTTTGAAAAAATTTCGTCATATTTAAAATTGAATAGCTTTAGAACGCGACATCAGATAATTTTGGTGTCATTCAAAAAGTTTTAGTCTCTTCTTAACAAGTGTTGATTAAAAAGTACATAGCTTTCTGCTACAAATGCATCCAAATTGCCGAAATATTCTTTATCATTAAGCATCCTGAAATATGGTATTTTTTATTTATCTTTTTTAAAAGAAGTAACATAATAAAAATTTTTGCTTTGATAAGTTGAAAAAGCACTAAAAACAGCGCAAAAAGCATCGAGTTCACAACCAGAGTAGGAAAATAAACTAAACGAAACGTTTGCTTTCGTTTTGTTTTTTTCAATATGTAAAAAAAAACAACAAAATGTGCGCAGCTAGAAAAGAAAAGAATGAGAACAAAATTGAAAAGTTTTAAGAAGAACATTTGCAAACGTTTCCCGATTGATTTGCTCATCATAGTAGAGAATGTGTTAGTGTATACAATGAACCATTCAACAAAATACATTTCTGCTTTTCTTTCGTTTGCAGTTGTAAGATGGAAACGGGATATTTAAGCAAGCAGATGATTGAAAAGCCAATTATATTGTTTGCAAACTTTGTCATTGCAAAAGTATTTGTTTTGGTTTTGCTCATAGAAGAAACGATATTTTAAAAGTTTGTGTCATGGTAGAATAATATAACAGGTAGCCACATAACTAATACAAACGTACATTTTGGGATAGAAAATGTCAAACATTAATAGAGTGGGTATGTGTATGTTTGTATTACAGAAGCAGCAGACATACGTGTGGTATTGTGTGTGCTACGTAGTTATTTCACATACATATACACAACATTTGACAGTTCGTGCATACCATGAAAAAAGCAATTTAAAAAATAATCAGCTGGCGTTCCAAGGCTACCTTGTATATTATTCTACCATGGTTTGTGTCTTCGGATGAAACGTTTGCGAAAAGTTTTCTTTGTTTGCACACTCTGTTCACAAAACTGGTTTTATTCATTATACCAAGTTCACACGACGAAGTGAAGCACTTGCTTCGCTCTCTCAATTACGATTGCGAATCACAGTGTTCTCACGACGCATTCTTGCTTCATTTCAATGGTTCAGCGTTGCCACTGGAAAAAATTTTTTCCTACCACATTTTTCACAAAATTCTACCGACACCGTTTAAAATCTACCTATTTTTAAAATTTGTTGATTGCGTTTTTTAAAGCATTCTGGTAGTCAAGTTTTTAAAGCATTCTGGTAGTCAAGTTTGAAAAACATCTTCTTTAAAAATATTTTTGAGTTTTAATGATTTTATCGCACATACATATTTCGATCGGAGTTCTCTTAGTTCCCCCAAAGGCTGAAGCGGCTGAGCTGCGGTAAGGCTGAGCAACTTCTATGAACATATCAATGCAATCTGAACGTATCTAGGCACCATAAATAGCCCATGAAAACTACTTTGGTCCTTAAAAATATTTTATTGCAGTTTTGTGCTTTCTATGTTAGTGTTCCATTTCTTATGTTGCCGATTTCTTATTTACTATGTTTTAGGGTTTGTTGTTGTTTTGCCAAATATGGTTCGAGAAAATTTGGGAGTCCCTGTAAATTTTGCTGAAAAAAGTGAATAAAATAATTATTTGCTATATTAAAAAAAAAGTGCAGGAAAAATTACTTTTTCTTGCACAAAATGTTAATGAAACACAACAGAGAAGTGTGCACTTGAATATACTCTGTATGACCTATTATGGTGCCTAGACACGTTCAGATTGTATTCATTTATTGACAAGAATTGTTCAGCCCTACCGTAACTACAACTTTTCCAAATATTGTTAGTAACAGTTCGACTAAACTCATACGTAATTTTTTATAATTTTTTCAAATAAAATGTACGAAAAAATTATTATTTTTGGGTAACATGTTTATTATTACTTATTTACTTTCACTCCAAAAAGTGTCATAACATCCATGGACATAGTGACGCTTTCAAAAGTGTCATAATGACCATGAGTGCAGTGTCGTAAGGTCCGTGGATATTATGACACTTTTTAGAATGTAAAGATTTTGACACAGCCGGCCTTCGGTCGGGCTTAACGGTTTCCCCTCTTGGTATATCGAATAGCGGCTTCCCTCACGTGAGCTTTTCTGCTTCCCCGGGAAAAATCCTTAAAACTTGACAAGGGCCGGCTATGCAAAACTCTTTACTCAGCGAAGCAGCTTTTCGATATATTGAGAGGAGAAAATCCTTAAGCCCGGCCGAAGGCCGGCTATGCAAATACTTTTACTCAGCGAAGCCGCTTTTCGTTATCTGAGAGGAAGAAATCGTTAAGTCCGGCCAAAGACCAGCTACGCATAGAATTTTTACTAATAAAAGCAAAATTTCTTAAAATGTTAAATTTATTTCCAAATATTTCTTGAAGTCAACATGCTTTAAGCTTTGGTGAAGCTATTTCAAATTTTTGTTGGCGTCAATTTATTTTTTCACCATGGTAACCGGGCTCAAGGAATTAAAGACAAATAAGCATGTAAAGATGTATGTTTTAATTTGTTTTCATTTTTAAAAGTATGGACATTTTGACACGTTTAAAATTGCCCATACTGTCCATAATAATAATAGTGTCATAAAGTCCGTTGACATTATGACACTTTCAAAAATGTCATAATGTCCATGGACGTTATGACACTTTTTGAAGTGACATAATGTCCATGGACATTACGTCACTGGACATTATGACAAGCCACCGTTTTTTTGCAATTCTTCTTATCGGATTGTCATAACTGCGACAGTTTTTTCTCAATTCATTGTTATTGACGTATAAGGTAGATTTTTTAAAATTAACTTTGAAATATCAAGTGGAACTAAATTTTTAGATTGAATATTAGTATTCGTATACGTATTCGGCGAATATTGGATCAAATATTCGTATTCGTGTTCGCGAATATTAAAAATTGATACTCGTAACATCACTAATAGATACGTTTCGCTTTTTGAATGTAACATAATCATATCTAAACAATTTCAAGTTACTTTAGTAAAAGTGTTCTTTAATACCTTCTTTATGCGTAAAAAACTTTTCAGAAACAAATGCAAAATATCGTAGCATTTTTAAGACATACTAGAGCAAAATTTAAAAGATTTTATAAAAAAGCTACGATAATTTGCATTTGCACTTTTACAAGACTATTTGCATCAAACTCCATTAATTTCTTTGTAAATATTTGAGCATTGTTTTCTAGTGTTTAAAATTTTTATTTTTGATAAATTATGGAGATGAAGAGGTTTAAAAAACTTGTAATACCAAAAATTTCAACATACAAATAATTAAGTGTGAAATAACTATCCCTTTTACTCCTAACTTTTATTACATATTGTAGCAGAAACTGCGAAGCTCTTGATCAAGTTCAAAATTTTTCAAGTTCTAAAAAATTGTGTCAACTTATAATTCCAGTCGTCAAAATGGCATTTTTGACACCAAAAATCGTCAAAATGATGATGAATCGTCACATCTGGCAACCGTGGTGTTGACAACTACTTCAGGTATACTGGCGATGAACTGCGATAAGACTTAGAGAAGATTAAAATTTTTCGTGCTTCGCAAGTAGATTCAAAATGAAGCCTCTTAAAAGAACGTTCTTCCCTTTCATGTCGTTTATGATGGAGCTGATTAACTTATACTTATACCGGCGAAACTATTCACATCAAAATCCTTCTTAATAAATGCATTCGTATAAAAATTATTTAGATGAAAGGAAATAATTCGAAATAAAAATCACATGAATCAAAAATAAAAAAGACACTATAAAAAACGCGATTAAAAAATGTACTTCCATTTGCTTTTTGACAGACTTTCCTTACTTGAGGTCTACTCGTAACATAATATGTAAGATGGGGTTGTCAAATTCAATCGCAGAGTGAATTATGTTACGTGTAGACTTCAAATTAGTGTTATCTCAATATTATAAACATTTTTATAAGAGCGTTGTTACAGGAATTCTTATAACAACAATCTTATGAGATGAACTGTCAAAAAACACATGCACATGAAAATAAAATAGTGTCCATGTGTGAGTGCTTATTAAAATAAATGAAAAGCGATGTTTTTTATAATATTTCTGTGTTAAATAAATGAATAAATGTGTTTAATTGAATTATAAATTAAAATTTGTGTGAAAAACTAAAAACAAAATAACTAATTATGCAAAAGTAGTGCATGTTAACTCGATGAGCATTTACATAAAATGAAATCTTATAGGAAAAGGAAAATTACGTCTTCCCCTAGTATAAGATTCAGAGAAAAATCAACATTTTGTTTTTATTATTCTGCTGACATTTTCTCCCATATTATATCAAAGTTAATGTCTCGTGAAGACGCTGTGTCAGGTAAACTGGCGATGAACTACGATAAAACTTAGAGAAGATTGCAATTTCTCGTTCTTCGCAAGTAGATTCAAAATGAAGCCTCTTAAAAGAACGTTCTTCCCTTTCAAAAGTTTTTAGGGCGAAGCACGTTGTTTTTATCATGATTGGGGTGCGAAGCAAGAATTTGCGTTCCCGTGTGAACATAGCATTGAAGATGTTTTTTTTTATAATAACCATGGTGCAATAAGTATACATAACGTCAGCTGACTATTTTTTGCACTGGTAGTTTTGTGTATAACCCACGTCCAGCACTTATATTTTTTTGACAAGCATCATCTAGTGTTTTGTTGTATTGTATACTTATTACACCATGATAAATAACAAACATTCTCATATACTTTTTCGAAAGTAATTTCCATATCAAGCTGAAATTTACGTACAAGAGACATCATACATGTTATCGCGTTTATGATGGAGCTGATTAACTTATGCTTATACCGGCGAAACTATTCACATCAAAATCCTTCTTAATAAATGCATTTGTATAAAAACTAATTTAGATGAAAGGAAATAATTCGAAATAAAAATCATATGAATAAAAAATAAAAAAGCCGCTATAAAAAAAGCGATTAAAAAATGTACCTCCATTTGCTTTTTGATAGACTTTCCTTAGAAAGCCTTCAAAATTGCCTTTTTATAAGGTCTTTTGTCAGGCCTTCCAGAACTAGCAAACGGAAGACCTTCCCCGCAATGACAACGTGTGTAAAAAGATATGAGTATGGAATGGAGCGAGCAGGTCTTGTATCCTAAGAAGGAGTACGGACGCCTTCTAGAAGCCATCCGTAGTCCTTCTATTTTCCGCTGGGTATACTGGAAATAAAAATTGATCCATCCGTACTTAAATTAATCCCAAGCAGTGTCAAAAGTACGGTTATGCCAATTTTTCTGAAATCACGTACAGAAAGATTGAGTAAATCGGAATATTCAAGTGCAAACTACTTAATTTTAGTCTGATTAGCGTTTATTCATGTAAAAATTCTTATTTTAAATACGAATATGTTTATAAACCTTATACACAGTTGTACTCGTACTGTGTTGGTGTTTGTTTGCTTGATGATAGCCACAAATCACTGTTGTGCTCTTGTTGTTGTTTATTTTCATTGCTTGGGCATAGCCGACAAGTAGCTGACAAACGTCGTGTTACATGTAGATTCAAGCCCGCTGTATACTTGAATCAATCCCGCCGCGTTATTGCATCAATTCTAGCTGCGTACTTGAATCAAGCTCGAATGAGGCTAACTTTTACTTATTAATCCTGGAACAGAACAGACTTGAGACTTTATATTTTTGCTAATAATATAAATTTAATATTTTAACTTAATAGGTTTTTGCCGCTATTATGAGTTGCATTCGATGTTCGATCTTCGCTGGCTATCGAACATCGAGTATCGCATGTTAAATTTGTAGTATGAGCTGGCAGCACTATCGCAAATTTCGTTGTATAACGAATATTCAATCGAACACAATTTAGCTTTTCAATTTTTTCTTTTATAAATTTGTAAACAAACAATATTTATTTATAGTGCCAGCTGATAAATACGTGTTATTGTGAACAAGCCAAATAAGAAACCAATCACAATAGCGTTATTTTTATCGAATGTGCGCCATAATACCAAATGAAAATTCATTGGATAAGTTAATTAGACCAAAATCGAAAATCGAAATTTGCTGATAATAGGAACCTTAATTTAATTTGTTTATTGTTCATTCATAGTATTGAACTTATCTTATCATGTTTGTAAACCAACGCCTTAGACCACTCAGCTAACTCAGCATAGAAACACGGAAACTACAATGCAGTATAAGCCAGCAGCATATAATACGACGTTAGTAGGCTATTAGTCGTCACTGAACGAACAAACAGAATAACCAACAACAAGACAACAACATAAGCACAGCATGCGACTGAAGCTATCAACAAGCAAACAAATACCAACACACTATGACTGTGAAAAAAGTTTATACTAACAGTAGTATATAAAATAACAATTTTTGTACACAATTTAAGAATACTCAAAGTAAGTAGAATATAGACGGCGTTTTTCTTTCTGTGTAGTAGTGGTGCCCACACACACTATCACATTTTGTGTTTGAGTGTGTACTTCGCGTCTAACGCGTATTATGCAGTTATTACTGAAATTCAGATTTGGAGTTTTGCATTTATTTCTACACGGAAAAATAATCGTGTAGAATTCTATACAGAATTTTGATTGCATACACACAAATTTATATATTTTTTTAATTTACAACACACAAAAACACTATGAATTAATTACAATGTACAAAAAATTAGAAATGTCAAAAATTCCGTGACCAAAATTGTGTGAACATTAATTTTTGTTTCAGTTGACGGAAAAAATTCTCCACTTATTGTTATAACATGTCTGTAATGACAATAAATGCCAAAATTCCGTGTACTTTTCCTTTGGAACTCCGTACTAGTAAACGGAAATTTCTTTAAGAAGTTTAGCAACCTGAATTTCAGTTTGTTTTTTTTTACACATACATCTTATGGCAGCCTGAATTTCAGCCAGAGCTGCATACTACGCTTAAATACCCAGTTGGCCACGTCTTTAAGACATCATCAATGACGGATGCACGACAATGTTAAATCCGCGACGACAAATGTTGGGCAGCTGGAACAAATCATCAAGGAAGTTTTCGAACAAGCGTCGCGAAAATCGTGTGCGATTCAGTGAGGCACAATGTCGTTCAGATACTAGTTTAACTACGTGTGCGACATTGCTCCCTATTTTGTCATTAATGATTATATAAGTGATAACGTCGCCTGTCTTGTCGTCAAAGATAAAAAAGGCGACAACGTCGCCTATTATGTCGTCAATGACTATGTCTTACACTGAAGACAAAATTTAAGACATTGTCGATCACATTGTCCTCAACAATATTGGACTGAGGGCAGCAATTAAGATATATTCGCTCATGTTGTCCGCCACAATGCTACTGACGACAATTTGTAAGACATTGTCGCTCATATTGACCTCAAAAAAGTTGGATTGAGGACAAAATGAAAGTGTGTAATAGAGGACAACTTTCAAGAATTTGTCGCTCAGATTGTCGTGAAAGACGATTCATTTTAATTGCCGATTAGAAAACCTAATCGGAAGAGGAAAATTCGTACAAGATAGGGCAACTAGGTAGATAGGCTATGTGTCTCACGTACAGTATACGTGAGATTCTGTTGAAAACAACAGAGCATGCACGAGTGCAAACGAAATTGAGATTTTGCCCACTACTGATGTATGGCATTTAAGTTAAGTTAACAGGAAAATTTGCACTTTATTTAAATTTCATAAGTTTTGTAGGCACACTAAATTCGAATAATTGACGACTGTAGCGTGTATTTGTATTGTGTGAACCGAATTTATTGTCACAATATTCCTACAATATTTGGTTGGCGAAAATATTAGTGTTTTAAAATTTATCTGTTAAAATTTTTTCTTAATTTGCGACTGATCAGCAACGAATTTTAAATGTGTCGAAAAAGAAAAAATAAAATCTATACAAAATTCTAATCAAATTCAAATAAATATGTTTAATTATCAGGTAGTTCAGCACTTTAACAGTATTTTTGCTCTATTAAAAAGTTTGAAAATTGCCGCTAATGGCAATAATATTCACTTACTTGCTGGCCTTCTACTCTGTAACTCGAATAAAAATTAATTTAAAAAAAACACTTTCGAGCTGCAATGTAAATAACATACAAGATCGAATAGCTTTTTTTAAATCAAACTAGTCCCTATTATTTTGTAACTACTTGTCGTCTTCGCATCAATCCAGCAACAAAAATTATGCACTTGTCTACTCGTAACCGACAAAATTTTACTACTATTAATAGTCTCTTCGCATTTTCAAGACCTTGTAGAATTCTAAGGAGCTATAAATTGCTATTGACAACGAACAAGAACGCTGATGAGACGGTGTAGCAGCTCATCGAAATGAATAGTAGTGATCCGTTCTGCTAATCTGATTAAATATTCGAACACTCCACTCTTAATAATAATTTGAATTTACAATAATTCAAATATTGAACTAAAAAGCCGAAATAACAAATTTCAGACTTATACCTATTCAGTTCAAAAATAAAATTACGTAGAAATAAATGCTAACGCGATCGGCCCGCGCAAAAAGTTATGTGCATGTTTACTGCTCTGTTGGCTGTTTGCAAAAAAATAATAAGAGCTTTTGTGAGTATTCGATTAAATCAGATAGAGGTGACTTTCAGTTAAAATTAAATGAATGTAAGAATTTGCAGGAAATCTTCTTGTATTCTATTTCGTGACAAGACTTGGTTAAATAGCTGATGTTTCTTTATAAAAAGCATCCACCTTCATAAGTGGTAAAACTGAACAAGAACGCTTATGAGACGGTATATCGGCCTGTCGAAATTTTTTAGTACTGACGGCTCCATGAAAAATCGCCCAAAAATAAAAATGAAAAATCGCCCTAAATTTTTTCATACAAATTTTGGGTGATTTTGAAATTTTGGGCGATTTTTCATATTAAAAATGTTTCCATAAAAATTCGCCCAAAACTAAATCGCCCAAAAATAAAAATGGAAAATCGCCCAACAATTTTTCCATACAAATTTTAAGTTATTTTTCATATGAAAAATCGCCCAAAATTTTACACCCAAAAATTCTGGTAATCATCAAAATCGAATATAAAATTTAAAATAGTATATTAAATAATTGAAAGTTTCTCCAATCTGTTCCATCTCCATCATTATTTGGCTTCTATAGCAGTAAAAGTTTAAGATCGTTCCACCCGGCCAAAGGCCGTCTACACGGAAAGTCGTTGAAAGCACGTACCAAAGTAAGCATTTCGAAGGCTGTTAATATTGAAAATTCTCGTAAGCGAAGTCGAGATTTAACATACCATAGAGTTGAAAATCCCTCCGCCCGGCCGAAGACCGGCTATACGAAAAATCGTCGAAAGCGCTTCTCAAGTTAAACATTCCAAGGTTCACTAATATAAAAAATTTTAAAAAATGAAGCGGATATTTGACATACCATAGAGTTTAAAATCCTTCGTGCAGGTGGCATCAAGTCTTTGCTTCGCTTACGACAATTTTCAATATAAGTTCCCTTCCGAATGCTTAAATTGGTACGTGCTTTCGACGACTTTTCGTGTAGCCGGCCTTTGGCCGGGCGGAAGGATTTTAAACTCTATGGTATGTCAAATCTCGGCTACGCTTACGATAGTTTTCAATATTAATAGCCTTCGGAATACTTACTTTGGTACGTGCTTCGACGACTTTTCGTGTAGACGGCCTTCGGCCGGGTGAAAGAATTTTAAACTCTATGGTATATCAAGTCTGGTGTTCACTTACGACAATTACACGGAAAGTCTTCTAATATTGAAAATTGTCGTAAGCGAAGCCGAGATTTGACATACCATAGAGTTTAATATCTTTCTGCCCGGCCGAAGGCCGCCAACACGCAAAGTCGTCGCAATCACGTCCCAAATCAAGCATTCCGAAGGCTAGGTTAGGTTAGGTTGTATAGGTTGCCAGTTTAAAGATTTAAAAAAAAAACCAGCCCATTTGGGTCCCTATAGGTCCCGTTGTGGTACCTGAAGTGGGAACATGAAAATAAGTAGAAACCCCCTTACGTTTCCCTATTCGGATCAGTGTTGAACCAACCCGACGATCGAATGAAAGAGTTTTTCCGTCTGATGTCGCAGTTGGATAAGGCTGCTAGATCCTGAAGCAGCGGGCTACCCAGTGAAGCCACCCTTTGATCGGAAAGAGCGGGGCATAGACAGAGGAGGAGCTCTACATTTTCTTCCTCCTCCTCATTATGACAACTTCTACAGACATCATTATACGGTAGATTCAATCTCCTAGCGTACGCACCAATAAAACAGTGCCCTGTAATTACCACCACAAGTGTGCGTATTTGCCCTCGAGGGATCCCCTCCAGGATTGCAGATCTACTACAATCGTATTGGGGCCATATTAACCTCGAAATCAAGCAGGTGACCTCGTTTGGCCATCTAGTCTGCGCGATCCCAAAAAGTTCCTGCTGAATATGAGATTTGCAGCAGTTTAGCGATACGCCTATCATTTGATCCGTGTCTCGAGTGTGCATTCGAGCCCCGGATTTGACTAATTCGTCCGCAGCAATATTTCCGGGCACATTGCTATGCCCTGGGACCCAAAGTATCTCTAGGTTTGAATGTCTCGTTGGATGTCTCATTTAGAGACATCCGGCATTCATACACCAAAGTGGATGTCGTGTAAACACCCGATAGAGACTTGATCGCAGCTTTGCTGTCCGTACAAATTTGGATATCCTCGTCGTATATCCTATACTACCTCATCCAATTAGCTGCTCTTTTTATGGCTGATAAAGACGCCGCCACCCATTCCTAAGTCCAATTTAGATCCATCCGTGTAAATCTCCAGCACGTCGCCCTGACGAGGGGAGGACGTGCCCGAGAGCATCGCGGCAAATCTTTTATCAGGCAGAGGAATAGGTGAGCAGTAATCAATGTTTTCCGGCAGACCGTTTAGAAGTTCCAAAATGTTGGCCTGTCCCCTGGGTGCCCTTTTCCATGCACCTGCTGCCTCGAGCCCGATCGCAGAGTTTATGGCCATTTGTCTGACCATGAGATCAGCTGGCAGCCAATGCATCATTGTGAAGAGAGCTTTCGATGGAGTGGTGCGTGGAGCGCCTGTAATCATCAAACCTGATGTACACAGGATCCTTTCTATGATTTGACAGTAGGTGATCTTGTCTAATGCAGTCCACCATACTAGCGCGCCATATGTGAGTATGGGCTTTATTACCATGTTGAAGATCCATTTTGATTTCTTCCCCAGTTCCTCCCAATAGCCCTTCTACATGTATTTATGGCCACCGCGGCCTTATTTCTCCTTGACTGGACATTACGGTGCCATGATATTTTCGAGTCCAGATATATACCCAGGAACTTCGCACTGTCAGACAGCCTAAGTTCAGTTCCGTTTAGAATCGGAAGTGGATATGATGGTATCTTGTATCTTTTTGTGAAGAGTACGAGATCCGTTTTCTGAGGGTTAACACTGAGACCACTTTCGGTAGTCCACCTGCTGATAATTCTCAACGAATCCTGCAGTCGCTGTGAGATACCCGGGTATTTTCCAGTAACTGCCACAGCTATGTCGCCGGCATACGCCACGGTTTTAAACAGCTTGGAATCAAGTTCCATAAGCAGAGAGTTTAAAGCGAGATTCCACAGAAGAGGGGACAGAACCCCTCCCTGCGGAGTACCTCGGGCTGCTACCTTGCAGATTTTATCCCGCCCCAGAGTGGATACAATAACCCTTTAGGTTAGTAGATTCCAGACTAGGCTTATTATCGACTGATGAATATTCAGTCTACATAGAGCCATTATAATGGTCTCTGGTTTCACATTGTTGAAAGCACCTTCAATGTCTAGGAAGGCCACCAATGCATATTCCTTCTGCTCCATTGATTTCTCGACGAAGCTGATAGCAGGTTCGGATTTATCTCCATTCTGAGATGGAGATCGACTATCCGTTCCATGGGTTTGCGAACAAAGGACGACAGACTAATAGATCTGAAGTCATTCGGGGAGGTGTGGGAAGTTTTACCCCCTTTGGGGATGAATACTACCGAACACCTAGTCCATGAAGCTGGTATATACGACAGCCGAAAGCAAGCTGTGTATATCCTTATTAGCCATGGCGCAATTATTTCCGCATTTTGCTGTAGATCGGATGATATAATGCCGTCCGGACCCGGTGACTTGAACGGGCCAAAACTATTTATCGCCCACATAAGCCTTTCCCTGTTTACGGCGATTTGTGGCATGTCACAATTTGCAGTAACGGTCCAGCATTCTTCCGTGTAGGGGATGCAACCAGGGAGATGCGAGTCCATGAGCACCTAAAGGGTCTCTTGTCCGCTGGTTGTCCACCTACCACATGGTTTCTTAATAAAACCCATGGTTGTAAGGGTTGTTGATAGGATTTTTCGAAGTCGACAGGTCTCAGATGTACCCTCTACACCACTGCAGAAAGTTCTCAAGGACTTGCGCTTCGCATTTCTTATCAAATTTTTAAATTTATTTACCGAGGACTTATAAGCTGACCAATTATTCAGTCTCTTAGCCTAGTGAAAAAGCCTGCGAGTTTCTTGACCAGCCTTCGCAATTTCAGGATTCCACCATGTGGTTTAATCCTGCCCCTGCAGATACTAGATCTGCACGATTCTGATGTGGCAAGTTCAAAGGCATCTATTATGATGCCGACTGCAGTTTCGATGCCTTGCCGATCTTGGATGATCGGTGGATCCGGAAGAAGATCGGATAGGATTTCGCGTTGTTCCTCCCAATTTGTTTTTCTCCTATTTCGCTTGGGTATTACCCTTGCTACCTGAATCCCTATAGTGAATTCAATATATCTATGGTCAAAAAACGAGCAATAATTTGAGACCCTCCATTCCCTAACTATGTTATAATGCCTAGTGCTTACTAGCGTTATGTCAAGAACCTACCTTCTATTTATAATCATGAAAGGGGGTTCTGACCCGACGTTAGCAACGTCTAAGTTACTACAGAGAATGAAATCTAGTAAAGACTCACCCCTTGCATTGGAGTCCGAGCTGCCCCATATAACGTGGTGTGCGTTGGCATCAGCTCCTATGATAATCGGCAGGTTTTTCTTGTTCGCCATTCTTACGACCTCGCGAATCTTTGGTGGTGGTGATTCGGTGTCGTGCGCCATGTAGGCTACTAATATTAAAAATTGTAGTAAGCGAAGCCAATTTTTGATTCCACCTGCATGAAAGATTTTAAACTCTATGGTATGTCAAACCTTGCCTTCGTTTACGATAATTTTCTATATTGGCGAATCTTGGAATGTTTAACTTGAGATACGTTTTCGACGGCTTTTCGTGTAGCCGGCCTTCGGCCGGACTGAAGAATTTTAAACTCTATGGTATGTCAAATCTCGGCTTCGCTTACGACAATTTTCAATATTAGGAGCTTTTGGAATGCTTAATTTAGTACGTGCTTTCGACGACTTTTCGTGTAGCCGGCCTTCGGCCGGGCGGAAGGATTTTCAACTATATAGTATATCAAATCTCGGCTTTGCTTACGACAATTTTTTAGATTACTTGCCCTTGGAATATTTAATTTGAAACGCGCTTTTGGCGGACGGAAGGACTTTAGACTCTATGTGATATGTACAATTTTGAGCTGCGGTTTCCTTGACGTCTTAAATTTCCGGCCTTCGATAAATGAACATTACTGTATTATATGTTTATAAATGTTTGTTGTATCTATGATAATTATCTAAATTACCCTTGGAGAGCCATACTATAATTTTTGGCCGATGGAAAATATTGCCTTTTATTCATACTTTTATTGCAATTCAGTAAGAAACGAAGACTATTTATACTTTTCTGTAAGTTACTATAATTACTATAATTTTTAATTTAAATTTTTTTTGCGTTTTTTAATTTTGGCCGATATTTAATTTATTTTTTTTAATTTTGGGCGATTTTTCATTTTTTTTGGCGATTTTTCATTTTGAAATTTTTAGGGATTTTTCATTTCATTTTTGGGCGATTTGGCTTTGGGCGATTTTTCATGGAGCCAGTTCTGCTAATCTGATTGAATATTCGAACACTCCACTCTTAATAATAATTTTAATTTACATTAATTCAAATATTGAACTAAAAAGCCGAAATAATAAATTTCAAACTTATACCGTTCAGTTAAAAAAATAAAATTACGTAAAAATGAAATAAAAACAGTTTTTTCTATTATATGAGGAAACGTCCAGATAGCTGAATTTTATTTTCGCTGTTTTTTTATTTTGCAGCTGCTATTATTTTTAATCAAGAGTGCTTCAGGACTGCTGTCTACAAAATAGTATCACAAATAGTGTTACTAGATAGCGTTCGATTCATTATTGTGTTATTAACGTTTTAAGACAGTGTGACCCAACAAAAGCTACTACTTCGGCTGAAGCACGATTGTAAGCGAGAGACGGTGATTATTGTCATTCGTGCATCGGAAACATCTTCGAAAAGTCATGATTTTTAGACCGTGAAATATCATAGCTACTAGCCTCCGAATTATTCGGTTTTAGTTTTTAACTGCGAAATATAATAATTTTTCGGATTCTAACGAAAAATGATAAATTAAATGATAATTTTTATAAGGGCATTTCCAGCGAAAATTAACGTAACGCCATATTCGAATTAAGTTTGTATTTCAGAACCATGTGGTTCTAAATGAGTTTTCCTGAAATTTTACTAAATATAGAGCTACTTACGACCTACACAAATTGTACAAAGTAAAGAAATTCGATTTTCTTTGAAATACAGCTGAATTGCTTGTTGGCGTTACGTTGCGTGCACTTTTCCCTGGAAATGCCCATATACAACAGTTTGCTTAGAAAATTTATTGCATTTTATTCGGAAGAGGATAAAAACTATTTCTTTATACAGGAACTATTTTGACTCTTATTTATATACATATTAAATTGTTCAGGCATTCGTCCAATTACGACGTGATCCATTGAAATTGATTTCTTTCGTTGTTGAAGGATTCTTAAAAACCTTAATCAGGAATACTGCGATTGGGTATCCTACATCAGCTAATAACGCATTTGATCTAATCTACCTAAAAAAATTTTATACGATGGACATTTCCAGATTCTGTATTTATATTCTCCCTTATTCTGTAACTAATTGCCGACGTCGCACATTGGGTTGAATCGCCTTCAAAATACCGCTTAACTCAGGTACTAATGTTAGAATTTATTATTTTCTTTTTGCTTAATGTTCATGCCTTAATTAATAAAAACGTTTATGAAGTTGTTCATAGAAAGTTATAAATAGATTTTTTGTGGAACAAAAGTTTGAAATTTATGGAATTAATGTGGAAACACACGTATAAAGCAATTTATATATAAATAATTTGGTAATTTTATGTCAAAACAATCTTTAGCCACAGAATTGCCATACATAGAATAGTTGCTGGGCATATATTCAAGGGGCAAATAACTCCCCTCAAAAGTCTTCCATAGATGTTTTTACAGAATTTGTTAAAATATATTCTTAATTTCTCCGATCATTTCAAATATCTGATATATTAGACTTGTGCGGCTCCTGAACGAAGTAGTTCAATTTCATCATTCATTTAATTGAGCTAAGTGAAACGCTCACTTTACTGCGCGTTTTTAGCTCAGTGAAAGACATAAGGCGAATTTGAGGTGAATGATTCATCTTTCTTTCTTTTTTTCTTGTGTCTGCTGTTTCATACATAGTTCACAGCGAACTAAAAATAATGGTATCATTGTCGAATTTAACGTATCCAATACAAAAACCAAACCGACATTTTTCTTAGACTATAACCTAACACAAGCAAAAAGCTAATTCACACACTTTTTAAAGAAAATATCTTATTTTTTAGTACACATTAGATTTTTTAGCACAATTGCAACTTTTTCTTGCTCCATATTCTAAAGTCCATCTTTTATTTAAAATATTTATTTACTTTCTTTCACAATTTCTTAAACTTTTGAATCTCTTCTTTTCATTCTCAGTATTATTGATGATGTTATCAAAACAAACAAAAAAATTCTTACTTCCAACTAAATATTATAAATACACAAAAAAGTTACCACGTGCGCACAAGCCAAACTGTTTGTGGCTGTGTTGTCAATTTTACTTGTTATGAATTCGCCTTGATGAAATGTTTCTTTAGGAATTTGGTTTGTAAACAAGTTAGCTACTGAGCTAACCAACAGGTCAACCTAAATCAGAGCGTTGAGCGTCGCGTAAGCAACAAGGTACGTATTTACAGACCAGTTTACCAAAAAATATTTACTTTGAATGTATTGTAAATACGTACCCTGATGCTTACGCGACGCTCTGATTTAGGTTGTGCAGTAAGTGAAATAGTTCAGTAAAGTAGCAGAGCGGAAAAGAGCGCTCACTCAAAAGAGCTGCTAAGCAGGGGTGCCAGATAATTTTAACAAAAATCGCCATATTTTCCAAATAAACTCGGCATTTTCGGACCTTAATTTTAAAAAATCGGCAAATTCAAAATACCCATTTTAAATACAAGAGGAGGGTGCTGTTGGCAGAGTAGTTAGCGCGTTTGACCACAAACACTGAGGTCTTGAGTTCGAGATTAGTTTCAGGCAAGCCAACAACATCATGAAGTTTTCTCATGAGCATTGGTGTGTTGTTGTTTGACTGTTAAAGTGATTAAGGCATAGCACTGATCACTTTGGCAGTACCGGCAGCGAGTAATACTAACATATCCTAATGCACTTAACAGCACCCCCCTTCGTCGGTATTGTAGCAAAACCGTCGGCGAAGTAAAAGAACTAATAAAATGGCTACACAGCTTAAACAACTCAATGCCTCTACATGACACCAGAGGGGCGAGCAACACTGCTCTACAAAAAAAAATGCGCAATAGCAGTGTTGTAAATGAATTAAGCTTTCTATCTATCTCCCACTTCACCACCTGTTCTATCTACACTATCTCTTTCCCAAAGAAGGTAACACATTAATTAATTAAATGGTAGGCATTAATTGCCTGATTGTGTTACTTATCTTTTCAATAAAAAAATAAATAAACCATATTTTTATTAACAAAACAGATCAATTCAGGATTAACTAATGTTTATAACATATTAAATAACGTAAAAATCAATGAAAATAAAATAGAAAAAGAAATTTCAATTGAATTGTTGACAAGAAAGCAGAACTCTTTGTCTGAGAAAGTTCTAAAAACTTCGCCGAAATGTCTCAAAGAATTCTGTAGAAACGGAAGAATTTTCTGGGGAAATTCAAAAGAATTTTCGATATGTCTGAACAATGTCGGAAAAATGTCTGACAAAACATCAGAAAATATCTGACAAAATTCGGAGCTAAAATTTGAATTTTATCAGAAACGTCGTATAAAATTCTCACATAGAATCAGAATGTTTTAAGACCTCTTTGACTGTTCTTCCAGCACACATTTTTCTACTGCCAATGGCAGCTCATCAGAAAACATTTACCCATATTTTATAAGTTTAAAAACTCAAACATTTATGCGCAAACTCTAAAGAGAAAAATTAGAACTATTACAAAAACTAAAATCAGACAATGTGTAGAAGTGGCTGCTAAAACTCGTAAGAAGTTGAATAGAAAATGTGCAGACTATTATGTTAAATATCTTTAAAGAAATTAATCGGATAAAATTTGCAGAAACATCGTGCCAGAAAACTGCCGACTAATCTGGTTGATTATCTGGTAAAGTTTCAGATTTTAACTGACGTTAGACATGTCAGAAAAAATGTTTACTGGCTAAATGTAAATAAACCTAACCCTTTTTCTCTTTAGTAAAAGCGCTGACGGATTAACAGTTGTTTCTTTTTAATGTAACAGTGTATTTATTCTATTCCAGTGCTGCTCAAAATTAATAAATTATAATAAAACAAACAAAGCTACCCTGTGTTAAGTGTTTATCAAAAAACTGCAGTTTTGGAGCAAAAATCGACTAATCGGCACTATGATAATTTTGAGGCAAAAAATCGGCAAAATGCCGGCAAATATGACAGGCTTGCTGATAAGCACAACTCTAATACATATGTGAGAGGAAGCAACAACATCCGTCAAATACCCTACTGTAGGTCATATGGTGGCCACATGTTCCAGGGGCGAAAAAGTCCCCCTGAAAAGATATCCATATATTTTTTTACAGAATTTTTTCAGAAAATTACTCTCAAAAATTTTTCCGATATCTGATATATGTCAGAAAAAGCTACGACAATCATAAAATACCCTACTGCAGGTGATATGCTGGGCATATATTCTATGAGCAAATAGCTCTCTTCAAAAGTCATCCATTTTTTTACAGAATTAAATAAAATTATTTTTAAAAAGTTTCCTCCGATCATTCATATCTAATATATGTCAATTGAGCTTACTAGAATTAGTAGGATTTTCGCTACAGTGTTGTTGCCACTGTCAGTGGTGGGTAGGTAAAGGACTCTGACGAGTATACTTGGTGGTCATGAAACAGCTGTCAGTTCAACCCTCCGCACATCCAAATTTTTCTTTGAATGTTCAATATTCACATGCTTTAGAAATTCTTTCTTAAATGAAAAATTATTTGATCGAAAGAATAAATTAAAAATGAACTTAAGCCAAACTAATTAAATAACTTTGGTTAAAAACCATAATAGTTCGACTAAAAAATTCATAACTCAATAAATAAAAAATAATAAAATTGTTGTAATTTATGAAAATATAAAAGTATATATTTGAAGCTAGAGCTTACCGAAAAGTTTTATGGTCATTTCTAAATTCAGCGGATAAAAATATACATACGTGACGAACGCTACATTCAGGGGCCGAATTACCGCATACGTGATCGAGTAAAATTGTTCGAAAGTTTTCGTTTTGGGATTACGGCATACGATAAGCGAGTACATGCTGCTTAAATTGCACTCGTTAGCACCAGAGCGATCGAAAATAATATTTTCTTTTATTTGTTTGTTTTGCAAAAAAGAATGGAACATTACCAATAAACCTTATTACAGTCGTCAAATCGACTTTGTTGTTGAACTAGCTTAAAGAAACACAACACCCTTTTTAAAAATTTTAATACGTTAGCTATCTAATGCGGCAATCCATCCATTCGACACGTAACGAAATTTTATTCGATGAGAAAGCCTACTCGATAACGGATGCGGTGATTCGGCCCCAGATTAAAATATAAAACTATTTTATTCTTTCAAAAGAAATGCTTTCAACTTATGCATAGCGCTTAGTGGGATTTACTTGTACTTTCTAATGGCACAAAACATAATTTTTTTGAATCTACTTGTTGCGAAATAATTGAGCACAAAGTTTTGTGACGCACGTGGAAGTAACTTTGAAAGTTGAAGTGTGTTTTTCGTATTTATTAGCGAATTTTGTATAATAAAGCACACAAAATCTAATTCATAAAAGGAAGAGGAATATCAGAGAATTGTAAAATAGCTTATTTGCATCCAAAAAAGTTTATCGTTTGTTTTTATCAAAGCCGTTTGTGAAGCACTCTGCGTGATGCACGCTGTATTTTTTCATAATAGCTATAAATTTTTAATTGTAAATACAATTTACAACAAAAATGTGTTTAGTGGAGTTGTAGATAATGTTATTATCTAAAAGAAAGCTTTTAACAAAATTTTCATATTCCTTATAGCTTATGAGATAATCTAAAAAATAGTCACGAATTTTACACTTGAAAAAAACATTTTTTTAGATAAATGAACGTATTTGTGAATTTTGTGTTTATTGCAACCTTCCCAAATAAAAACCACCAAAAATTAAATAAAAAAACACTGAGCACTAACTTGAAAATTTTTCGCGTCGAAATGTTGAAAAATCACTAAAAACTGTACGAAAAACACCAAGTTGACAACGCTGGTATTATATTATCAAGTGTCAAAATCAAAATGAAATATTTACCAAGAAATGCAATAGCGATATTTGTGTGTACTATTAATATGTTATTGTTTTTATGAGAAAAAAAATGTTTTATTAATAGTTTTGAATTATTTAAAATAAAACGATCAAAATTTAAAAGAATATAAAGTGAATTATAGCGTTTGCAGTGTGAATTGTGTACATGTGTCTGTCCGTGTGTGGAAATATAACTTCCAAATGATAAATAAATAAAATCCTTCTTGTGTATTTTATCATTTAGAAGATCAAAATCATCTCTTAGTTAATAAATAAATAAATTATAAAAAACAAACATATATTTCTTTGTTTATTTTTCACTTATAAATTTTCTGTGTAAAATAAATTTTGATATGAAAAGTTTTTGACAGTTATTTTCACTGCTACACAAAACAAGAATCGTAGTGATGTGTAATTGTGAAAAACTTTTGTTTCGTTCCAATGTTTTTTATATGAAAAAATATTGACATTGCAGGACATCATTCTTCAGCTGGCCGGCCTTTGGCTGGGCTTATTGATTTTTCAATCTATGTATGCCCTACAGCGGCTTCGCTGAAGAATGATTTCCTGCATAGCCGGCCTTTGGCCGGGCTTAATGATTTTTATCTTTTTTGTATGTCCAATAGCGGCTTCGCTGAAAAATGTTTTTGTGCATAGCCGCAGTTGGGCATACATGGATGAGAAAATCATTAAGCTCGGCCAAAGGCCTCCCAGACAGAAAATAGTTCTTCAGCGAAGCCCGCTGATGGATAATACACAGATAAGAAAATCATTAATCCCGGCCGACGGCCGGCTGGGCAAACACCTAATACTTCAGCGAAGCCGTTGTTTAACATACATAAAAGAGCAAATCATTAAGGCCGGTCAAAGGGCGGCTATGCAGTACATGGTGCTTCAGCGAAACCGCTTCATGATTTCCACATCTATATATGTCTAACAGCGGTTTCGTTGAATAATGAGATTCTGCCTGGCCGGCTTTTGGCCGGGCTTAATGATTTTCTCTTTTATGTATGTTCAACAGCGGCTTCGCTGAATAATGATTTTCTGCATAGCTGGCCTTTGGCCGGGTTTAATGATTTGCTAATCTGTGTATGTCCGTCAGCAGCTTCGCTGAAGAATGATTTTCTGCATAGCCGCTGTTTGGCATACATAGATAAGAAAATTACTAAGCCCGGCCGAAAGGCTTCCAGGCAGAAAATCATTTTTCAGCGAAGCTGCTGACAAACATACACAGATGAGAAAATCATTAAGCCCGGCCGAAGGGCAGCTGTGCAGAAACAATTCTTCAGCCAAGTCGCTGTTGAAAATACATTAAACAGAAAATCATTAAGCCCGGTTGAAGGCCTTCCTGGCAGAAAATTATTATTCAGCGAAGCCGCTGTTGGACATACATAGAAGAGAAAATTAGTAAGCCCTGCCGAAGGTCGGCTATATCGGAGAGTTTCTCTAGGTAAATATTATTTCATATAACTAAGCGTCTCGATACGTCAGTTTTTCAGAAAAATAGGAAAGGAAATTTTTTACTATTTTTACGTTTTTATAAAAATAAGATAAATGAGCAATCGCCCAAAAAACAAATTTGGGTCTTTTGACATTTTTGAAGCTAAGGTGATTGTTCATAATGAAGAATCGTCCAAGTATTTCAATAATCTCGAAAAACCCAAATTAATGAACAATCGCCCAAATTGTTTTTTTTGCGTTTGTTCATTTGTGTGGTTTGGGCGATTTTTTAATGGGCGATTGTTCATTCAGCTTTTTGCGCGATTGTTCATCATAAGCTTGGGTGATTTGACATAATGAATAATGACCCAAATTAATGGGCGATCATCGTTCATTTTCGTATTTGGGTGATTTTTCGACGGCTGTACGAATAATCGCCCAAGTGAAAATCGCCCGAAACAGCTAAATGAAGAAACGCCCAAAATTGTTAGGTGATTCGTCATAGTGAAGAAACACCCAAAAAACAGTGCCCGATAGCCAAAAAAAAGTGAAAAAGGTAAAAGGAATAATAAATAAAGTGTAAATAAATAAAATAAAAACTGTTTTTATCGCAATTTATTGGAAATTTTGAAGGTGTACGAGCTAAACGAAACCAAGATTCGGATCCAGCACGTCAAAATACATGTAGATAGGCGAGTCTGGTCAAATGTACAGCCGGTGTACTTGACTATTATTGACAGCTTCTTACTATTGGATAAGAAAATTGTAAGAAGCTGATAATAGCAGTAAATTTCTGTCGACAGCTACTAAACAAGTGCTAATTTGTTCGCGTCGGTTTGACGTAACACCGGCAGGCACTTAATTTTGCCAGTAGTTACTACCTACTAACTATTTTCGCATACCACCCATTGTTTAAAGCTCCCGTTATCCAAAATAAACAGTGCTACCAACGTTAAAAAAATTAAAAACATCTATCTAATTTCCAACAACATTTATATTAGTAAAATATGGTATATTTTCGTTTTTGTTTTCTATTTTAACTTGAGGTACGGTTACACTTGGCAAATATTTGCCCAAAAAGACGTAATTACACTGTTGCCAGATTTGCAGACTTCTCTGGAATTTGCTGATTTTTTTACACTTGCCAACCGTCCAGTTTTCGTCGGGACAGACCAGTTTTTTGTTGGAATTTCCCGCGTCTCGTGGTTACTCTGAACGGGACGCCATTTGTCTCGTTTTGAGAAAAACCCTAACTTTTTCATTAATTGTCACAAAAAATAAAATAAAAATCGAGAACTTTAGCACTTATGTTAGTACTACTCCCAGCAAAAAAAATACATGCAAAAGAAATAGTTAGTGCATGGGTTCTACTGAAAATGATCTGCTTCAATTTAGGTGCAGAACGCATGATTAAACACAGGCATGTCATTGACGTGCATGGGTTCACATTGAACGAAACTGCTTATCATTGAAATGAGTTCTTAGAACCAATGCAAGTTCGATGATTCGGTTATGTTTTTGCATGGGTTCGTGAAACTCATATATGAAAAATGAATATAAAAAAATATTGCTGCAGCTGGGATACGAAACAGTTGGGATACGAACCAGATTTCAAAAAGCACTGAAACAAGGAAAAAACCCGCGTAGTTCTTGAAAAAAACACTGAAATTTATTTTTTTAGTTTTATTAAAAAAAAATTTATATATCTGCCTATTCTGTAAATCGAGCCGATTTAAAACGAATCGTTTTAGAAAATCTAAATCCACTAAAAGCATAAAATGTTCAGACTTTTTTGTATCTTTCTATTTTTTAGAGCTTAATATATCATATCCGATATTAATTCATTATATATGATCATCATAGTTATTGCTACAGGTTTTTCATAGAAATTACCGCGTTATCATAAACAAAAAACTGTAACTTTTGAATCTGTCTTAATTCCTACTTAAAGACTTTATACAATAAAGACCTGTCAGTTGTATTTGGGTCTGTAATAACTACATATGTCAAAAAACCCCCGACTTCAATGTAAAGATCTTATGACCAGATTACAAAGCCAACGCGATTTTGTGTTAGATCAAATTGTGTGATTGTCAACAAATGGGGTAGCCGCCCGCAATTTTTCATAGTACCAAACCTTTCATTTCCTTTCAAATAAAATATTTTGCAAATCTGTCAAGAAATGTCGGAGTATGTGATAATTAATATATCGGGCTACCACTTTGTCTGCCCGATTTTCACTTCTATGGGATCAAACTGCAAGCAACTCATTTGAAACAAGAAAAAAAAGAATTTTGAAATTTGGTTCATAAATGGAGGATTATGCGATAATCAATATTTCTGAGGGAGGTGATTGCCCTGCAGATTTTCGAAAAAAAATTTTTGAAAATCGGTTCACATATTTTCACAAATTTTTGGAAAAAATTATGCAACAAAACTGCAGGCAAATGCTTTACAAAATCGGTTTACAAATGGCAGAGTTTTGATTGAGGAAAGCGAATTTCCTCACCGATTTTCGAAAAAAAATTTTGCAAGCAAACCCTTTCAAACAAAAAAAGAACTTTGAAAAAATTTGTTCACAAATGACAGAATTATGCCAATACAAAAAAAAAATACACACGAATTCATAACCTCCTTCTTTTTTATGTCAGTTAAAAAATAAAGAAAATTACAAATACCTTTTTCAGGATACTTTGGCATTTTACAGGACTTTCTAGCGGAAAGCTATGTCATTTTTAATCAATACTTATTAGGAAGAGACTGAAACCTTTCGAATGAGAAAAAATTTATTATTATGTGATGACGCGGTCTAAAGTTATTCAATCTTGAATATGACGAACATTTCTCAAAAAATGGCCGAGATATCCAAGTTTAGACGGCTATAAAAAGAAACCATAAAAAGTATCGGGCTAGTTCTTACGCCACGTGATGCGCACGTAGGAGTAGAATATACATATGTTTATGTATGTCAAATTTCGTGAAAACGCAAAGTTTTTGAAATCTGAAGTGCCAAGCAAACGAAATATGTACAAAAATTAGTTTTAATGGAGTTCGGCAAATCAGATTTTAGAAAACGTGCTCAGGAAATAGTTGCATTAGCAAAGAATCTTACACTTGAAGAACATTTTTTTGGATAAAGAAATTAATTTTTGAATTTTGGGTTTAGTGCCACCGTCAAAAAATAAAAGCACCAAAAATTACTTTAAAAAAGCGGTGCGAAATGCACTGAGTTGACAACGCTGCATGCCTTTTTCGGTGGATGTTTCATGCAATATATTACCTAGTAAAATCGCATGCGTTTTTAACGAGTTCAATAACTACAGCTTTATTTACGATTTACGATGGTATTCAGAATGCATTCGAAGAAACAAGTGCGCAAGAAATCCTGAAACACTATTTCATTTTGAACATGTTTATTTATTTTTTGCTGGGTACTGATGAGTTGGCATCAGGGTTGTCAGATCTTTTCTGAGCTATTTCGCCAAATTGATTTTAAAAATCGCCAAAAGTCGCCAAAATCTGTTTTATGTAGTTTTCTTAATGTATATTTTGTAGTAAATTTGTTTTTATATAATAGTTTTTTTAAATATATTTTTTTATAATATAATCGCATAAAAATTTAGCAGAAAATTGCTAAAAAAATAAATTCGCCAAAAACAATTTCTTGTCAATTTTTCTTATCCAAATTCAAAATCCATTAATTAGTGTAATTAATATAAGAAAAAGAATCGAAATCACGTTTTTTTTAATTTCTTCCAGCCAAGTTTTGGTGCGAGTTTTTTTTTCGAAAATACTCTTTCAGCAAAGTAATTTTCCTGAATTATAAACATTTTTAAGTTCAATTTTGTTGAAAAATAGCCCTGGTTGGCATTAGCACCCAATGATTTGAATAAAAAAACTAATTGAAACTGAATGTTATATCGTTTATTCTTGTTGCTGATTATCAATTTCAAAACTTTAAATTAAAAAATTTTAAAACAAAATGTATTGAAAATTTTTATGATTTTACAAAATAAACAATATGACATTCAATTTGAAATAGCTCGTGTTGTTGTCGATTTTAATAAATAAAATAGAATAATGCATAATTGCACTGTGTTCGGATTTCTAACTTTATTTTTGCAAAGATTCTGATAGTTGATCTTACATAATTTGGGGCCAAAAACAGGAATGGCGTTCACCGTTTTCTCAGATGGGTTCGAGTTTTCGAAATGTCATTTTAATATTTTTTTGGATACCCTATTATTCATTAAAAATCTATCATTTATGCAAATTATGTGAACAAAAAAATCAATATACCATCCGTTTTTCTTTATTACTAAAATTCTTACTCAAAATCAAATTAACGAGAAAAATATCGTAATTACTTGCTAAATATGAAATGTTCGAATATGATATTGGAATATAAAATATTGGTGCATGAAATACGCGATATTCGAATATAAAATATTCGAGCAAAAATCAAGAAAGACCTAACATAGCGTCTTCACGAGCCATTGATTTGTCTTGACAAAAGTCAAAGTCGATATGAAAAAATACCTCTAACATTTTTCTGATGCTTTTATATATGACGTTTGACAAATATTGAAACAATATTATGGCTCGTCAAGACGCTATGTAAACAAAAATATTTGAAATGTTTATTTGAGCAAGAGGTGACAATTCATTTTGCAATTAACATATGTAGTTCTGAGCAAAACTTCAGTACGAAAATATGTAGTAAGAATTTAAAAAAATAACGTCGAAAATAGTGGAAAAAAATAATAAATAATAAATTTATTTAAATGAAATTTATTTGCTGATGGTTAAGCATTGTCTATATGCATTTCATTGGTGCTTTACTAAATCGTTAGTAGACTTTAACCATATTTTTGAACAGTTTCAAACCTCTTATATTATGTGCAGACTAGGGATGGGCAAAAAATATCAATATATCGATATCTTCTTAAAAATATATCGATATATATCGCTTTATATTTTTAATTTCGATATATTGATATTTTTTCCAAATATATCGACAGTATCAAATTCGATATTTTTTAGCTTTGGTTTTTTTTTCGTGCAATTTTTAAAAACATTTCGGCACAGTCTAACAAAATCTTTTGTTTTATTTATAATATTTTGCCTATTCGAAAAAGTATCATTCTTAGAGTGTAATTTTTTTGATGTATGTTCCTTGAAATATTGGTGGAACAGTAAGGATCTTGGACATTAACTCTTTCCAGCTTAATTATTTATAAGAAAGGTACCTTTTTGTTTTATTTTCAAGAAAAATTTAAGAACTACGTATGAATTATCATTGTTGAAAAATATCAATATATCGATATTTATATATCGGTGCCGATCGATATTTAAAAATATATCGATATCGATATATATTTTTCACTTGCCCATCCCTAGTACAGACTTTCAAAAAACATCTGAGAATTTATAAATAAATTATTTTCAAAAATAAGCATAGTAGGATTTGAAACTTATACAAAACCCAGCAAATAATTTTTTATTCGATATAAATCTATTTTATTTTTCATTTAAATTATGACAATTATGACAATATGTCAAATAATAAGTTTCTTAAGTTATAAATAATAAATTGTTTTATCGAATGGTATTTAAAGTATATATAAGCACATACATATATAACCGTTTTCTGTTCACATGAAAAAAAATGTGATCAGAGATGTGTAAACATCTAGTAATGAAACATTTCACCTTCTACCGAAACATTCTTCTCATAATTCACCCGTTTCAACTTCGGCGAACCAGCCTTCATCCGCTTCTTTTTCACCCTCGTACCTTCCTCCACATCCGACAAAGCGATCAAACCGATAAGCTTCGCATCAGACACCTCTGACTCACTCCCACCAGACGTATCGCCCTCCGCTTCCCCGCAGAGATACATAATAGTATTATTTATCCACTAGCAAAAAATAATATACCCGTACAAAATAATTGGAATTACCAAAGTTAAACAGCAAAATAACCAACAGTCAAAGACAAACGCAGTCAATAAACCGTCAGCAAAATATCGGCCCAAGTTCAGCAACAAATTCGGTAAAACCGAAAAACCGTTTTTTTTCAAAAAACCGAGACGAACCGGCAACGCCGAAATGCTCACTCAATTAAAAAACACGGCAACACAGCACCAACCAACAAACGTACGACCTTACTGCCGGAGTTTGACCTTGAGACTCCCTTTGCCACGCACTGTGTATATAAAATGAATGTCTATATCGACACGAAAATTCAAAATCGATCCCAGAATACAATCGCACAATATCACAGGAATCCGCAACCCGATTTGAAAATTTTTTATCACCTCTAAAAGAGGACAGTCTAAGCTACCGATAGCCACAAAAATTACGAATGAAACTTGAAAATCACTTCCTAAAAATCTTACCTATAGATTTTACCAATAGATTTTACAAAGAGGGACATGTGGTAGACCGAAGTCCAACCAGGCACTAGCACTGGTCGAGCATCAGTCCTATAACCAAACCACTCCCAGCGATTTTGGTAGCAACCCAGAATCATCCTTCCTGCAGAGGGTAAGACGAAGTCCGCCAGCAACATTATCCCAGATGATGTCGCTTAACGGCGAGCATCATCTCTTTAACCCTCTGGAAGGCTAGTCATCTGTGGGGCCATTGATTCGCGTGGTACCAGTTTATCTTACTGGTCAAGGCTCGAAAGAAAAAACCCCTAGAGGTTAGCTTTCTTTCGACTTTGGTCTTGAGAGAGACCCTAGGATCCTGTTCACCTCCTTACTGACTAGCGTAGGCAAGCCTACTTCCTTATATAAATATGTGCACACCCGTTATTCGGCTGCAAGAGATTGGGTAGTAACACATAAGTTTTATAGGTAATGTCAGCAAAAACCAAATTACCCTATTCCCAGGAAGCACATCACCAAGGTGTGAGAATCACCAAGCTGTATGAACCGTACCCCCCGTGGGAGTAGATAGGGAGAGAAGGAATCTCGTTAATCCATGCATGATGAAACTACTACTACTATTGCGCACTAGATGGTGTTAGTGTATTTCTATGCAGCTGTTAAGTTTCTCTGTACTTCTTGTTGTCCGTATGATTACACTAATGCACTCATACACAGCTCACACCGCGTTGTTACAATCTTATTCAAAATTTGTGATTGTATTGTGAGAAAGATTTTTACACCCTAGCGTATAAATGTTTACACATCAAAAATTAAAATACCAATATCTCGAAAAGTCGAACCAATCTGACAATCGGCTTACACAGTCTCATAAACGAATCTGTTGGAATTTTTCAGATTTTTTAGTGGAGCCCCTTTTTGTAAATTTCAAAAGGTGGTAAGCCTAGATTTTTTACTGAAAAATTGACATAGTGAGATTTGCAGATTTTTGTCCTTAAATTGCAGATTTTATACAATGTCATTTCGACAAGTAAAACTACTGGAAATCTGATCTTATATACATATCGTCACAGAAAATGCAAAAGGCCCTATCTTACATTTTAAAAGTTTAACAGGAGAAACATAAAACTTGTTTACATGACAAAATATATTGACAATTAATGCAAAATTTTGCAATAAATATATAAATTTGTAGATACTTTTTTACTTGTATTGCAAGATTTTGTACTAATTGCCAATATAGTTCTCATTTAAACAAGTCTTATGCTTCCCCTGTAAAACTTTTAAAATGTTAGATAGATCTTTTTACATTTTCTGTGGCGATACATAATATGTACATATATTACAGCGACACCTCATATGAAAACTTATTTTGTTACCCGTCCTAAAATTAAAAACTGCTTTTTCTTATAAGAAATCCAAAAACATTTTTGGGTTCTAGCGATGGTCGTTCATGGAATTCATCATTCAAAAGATTTTTCAAGACGTGTCCAACGCACAATTAATTTTTTCATTCGTAGCACCATTAATGAGATAGATATTCCATAAAAACTACAATTTTTACAACTCATTTTATATGTACATATGTATTAAAAAGCGCATTTTTGTTTTGTTATTTGATTTGTCTTATGACGTTTTCCAAAATATGTATATCAGGTTCGTGACACGGTTCATATCTGATTTGTTTTTTTACATTTGTCGATTGCTCATAACACAACTTATGTACTTTAGAATATCATTTGAAATGTCTTTTGAAGTCGCGTTTAGTGGTGTCTAATAATGCAATCAGCTATGTATATATTTCGTAAACATTTTAAAAAATTAGTATTTTTGAGGAGTATTACAATACTGATGGCTAAGATGGACAAGTTTTATGGTCCATTGAATGGAACTACAAAAATAGACAATTTTCAGACACAGAACCTCAAAATGCTGTAGGAATACTTATACATATGTATGTGTATTAAACTTAAGATCAGTGATGAAATTTTGAAAAGAGCAATCTTTAAAAAGAATAAATCTTAATTTTGAAATGAATTTAAGTGCTCAATTGTGAGCCATATTCATAAAAATTTGTCCAAATTTTATAAAATAAGTTTCCTTTGATATGAATTATGAATAAGGCAGTCTGAAATGATATTAAACTAGTTGCTTTCAAAAATTTTAGTAATCGTAAGGAATCAAAATGAAATTTATGGACTTTTTCTATAAATTCTCTATTTTATTAAAAAAATTGACAAATGAAGCCAAAAATATCTTAAATTGCACGTTTTGCAGATTTTTTACCCCAATTTTGCAGATTTTAGAAGGAAATTTTTTGGCAACAGTGCGTAACAACTACTTTTGCTCAGGATTAGTGAGATTTAACTTGGTTTTTATATCACAAAATAAAGTTAATTATGCTGCAAAAAGCTATTTTTATATTATTTTCATTAAATGCGAACCGATATTTAAAAAAATATTGGAATTAAAGAAAATAAAATTTTAGCTTGACATTCATCGCGGTAAAAAGTACATTAAGTATGAATCAGGACTCTAAAGTATCTCCGTATCAAATTCACGAAAATCCATTCAGTGGTTTTTGCGTGAAGCATGAAGACAAAAATGCCAAAACTTGGTGTTTTGTTCTCTACATCGATTACTGTTTACGCCATCATAAAAATTGTCAAACAATATTTCATGTACAGTTTTATTTTTCATACATATGTATGTATAGACTAGATGTGCTCGCTTCACGCGCTTTAAGTTCGCTTTATTACAAAGTTGTTCATTTCACCAAACAATTGTTTATACACTCTAATACTATATTCGCACTGCTGTAGTTTAACGTGTTTCGGCCAATATTTTAAGAAATTAAACTAAGTTGTTCAGACTACAATTTTATAAAGTTTCTGTTTACAGCATGACGAATTCATAAAAGGTGGTATCAAACCGGCAGCAAAAAATTTTTTTCGTGTCCTAAATATTAATCATTTTGCAAAGTTATTAACTAGCATTTTACATGTGTATGTACATTTTTCCATTTGAATTGAAAACTTGAAAAAAAACTAGGTTTTTAATACTTTTCAACCAACACAAATCATAGTTTTCAGAATACGCAGTTTGTTGCTATAGAAATGCTACAACCTTTTTTAATATCGACTTTGTTCACATATTTTGCCACTATTACAAACCATTTTGAATAAGCACTAAAATCAAATAATCAACTGAACATACATCAAGAAATATTTGTAACCCTGCCTTTTACTGGTTTTTGAATGAGTTTAATTTTGAAACACATACATTTTTTGACAATTGATTATATGGGAAAACATCTAAAAATTAACTTGTTTAGCTCGTAAACACTTAAAATTTCCAAAAACAAGGTAGTGTGAATTTCCTATAAAACACTTTTGTTGAAAATTAGGTCGATAATAGTCGGCAAAACTTTACAGATTATTATCGACCTAAAATTACACACGCATTATTTTTTAACAAAATCTTTTTACTAAAAAAGCGATTGGCTGCGTTCAGGTTGAACCGCTACCTCCTGACTGATAGTCTGACGTATCTACCATTCAGCCATAGCCCTATTATACTTTATGTTACATTTTTTCCACCTGGACTAAATATGTTTAATTTGAAAGGTTTTTTCTTTAATAAAATAACTACAAAATCGATGTAATTTTAGACAAGGAGAAATTTTCAACACAAATTTAGACAATATATGATCGTAAATTTGAAGTAATGTTTTAGAGTGTACTCAGTGTTGTCAGATATGGCGATTTGTCGCCAAACGTGGCGATAAAAATTTGTTTTTGGCGATGAAAATTTTGAAATGGAGATTGGCTATTTACTTGGCGATATTTAAGCTCCTTGGCGATATTTTTGGCTATATTTTTTATGATTTCAATAAGATAGAATAATCTTAAAGATATAACTGTTTTTTATGTACTGAATTTTTTTCCATCATAAACTTGTTGGGGTAAACGCTGCTTAATCTGGTAATACGATATTTTCTTGATAAAATCGAATTTCTGGCAACTGTTGGCTGTTTCCCCAAGTAAAGCTTTTGTGGAAAGAATATTTTCTATTATGAGTTTTATTAAAACTAAATTAAGAAATAAAATGCAATACAAATTTCTCAATTCATTACTTATAATAATATCATATACATATGTATGAATGTAAATAACATATATATGCATGTATCAGACTTGATTTGAAACAAATGTATCCCAGGGGGAAATATACACTAATAAAGGTACTGGAAATAATGCGTTAGAAAGTTTCGATTCAATAACACTGTGGAACAAATTCAAGCTAGCAAAAGTTAGGTCGATTCTGAGAGTGAGGGGTGAAAATAGAAGCTAAATTAGAAGACCCGTATCGCGGCGTTTGTTTATGTTAGTTCGAATTTTTTTTAATCGACCTTCGAACTTTGCAGTCAAATGTCGATTTTCAGCATATTGTTTATATGGTTTTTTGGCTATAACTCGTCGACTAATTGATATTTTTTACATCTGTAAAAGCTAAATTATTGCTAGAGACCTGTACAATAATTAGTTTTTTTTAAATTGATTTAGAAAATTTTTGTGGTGCTTATGAAGCAAAATGTTGGAAAAATTATTTTTTTTTCATGCTCTTTGAAAATATTTTCCACAAAACTAAGTCTTTTTTGCTTTCTGTTTGATCTATAATATGCTTCTCAATTTCTTCTTTGTGTTCCCCTTCTTCCTCTTTTTCCTCGTCTTCAAAGGTGTTTTTATACCAACAAAACAACTTTTTTGTTTTGAACCACCGCACAGGCAGCGATTTTTTTTTTATTTCGTACAAGAGAACTAGTTTCAAACATAAAGATTCAGTTTAGACTCGGAACTCAGCCGAAGCTGATGTCTTAATTTTCGCTCGGTCGTGATAAAATTCACTATTAATTTTTTTTGGAACTTATTTCATTTTGTGAGTGATTTAAGTTAAGTGCATCAGTTTCATAAAATATATTGTATTAAAAATGTCGGAACCAAAATGTAAAATGGACCATTTTTGTAATGTTTGAGGACGTTTCATAGCAAGCGATGAAAAATGTGGCAATTCGAGTGATTTTTTTTGGAAGCCTATAAACAATATTTTTCGCAAGAGATGATCACTGACGTAAACTATGCCCCTAAAAAAGTTTGCTTTAATTGCTATTCAACTCTTATGCAATGGAAAAGTGGAAATAAGAAGGCTATGCATTGTGGTATACCAATGATGTGGTTAGACAACAGCCCGCATCAAGAAGAAAATTGCTATGGATGTATCAACTACCATAAAACTTTGAATAGAAGGAAAGCAAAGAATAAAATTTATGTAGCAGTACCAAGAGTCCAAGTGTTCCAGTACAAACAGCATAACATACCGAAGCATTGATCTTCAAACAGATATCAGTACTACAACCGCCGCTGCTACATCCATGGATTTCTTCTCAGAATACGACCCTGGTGAAGATACATCCTATGAAACATTAAAGGACCCAATCCTAGCGACACAAAGCCAATTGGATGGAATTGTTGCAAATTTGTGTTTGACTCAGAAAAAAATCAGAGCTACTGTCTTCATTTTTGAAAACAAATAATTTTCTGGCGAAAGGCACCAAAGTAACAGCATATCAAAAACGCCAAAAAGAGTTAGAAAAGTTCTTCAATGTGAATGATGCAAAAAATTTCGCTTATTGCAACGATATTGAAAAGTTAATGGAGACGATAGGGTTGACCTATAAAAAAGATGATTGGCGTTTATTCATCGATAGTTCACTAATCAGCTTAAAAGTGGTGCTTTTGCACAAGACAAATAGAATGCCTTCTGTTCCGATTGCGTATAGCACTGACACTAGTGAAAATTTCGATAATTTGAAACACATTCTGGAAGTAGTCAAATATAACGAACACCAGTGGCGCATTTGCTGCGACCTCAAAATAGTTTCATTGATTACATGCTTAACAGCATTTGGGCGTCCAAAATATTCGTGTTTTTTGTGCGATTGGGATTCACGATACGGAGAAGGTATTAAAGGAAGAAACCAGTACAAACAGCATAACTGGAATAGTCGCATTGGACGAAAATGGCCTAAAGACAATAGGCTATACTAAAGTCTTGTTCCTGAAATGAAAATTTTGTTGCCGTTGCTCCACATTAAACTTGGCATTGCTAAAAAATTTTTGAAATGTATCGCAAAAATACCAGCAGTATTCAACCGCTTAAAAGACATTTTCCCAAGACTGAGTAACGCCAAAATTCAGGAAGGGGTTGTTAATGGTCCCGACATACGGAAACTAATGAGTCGTTAAGATTTTGACCAAGTTCTGACAGACCGAGAATTAAATGCATGGTTGGCATTGAAAGCAGTCATTAAAGGACTTTTGGCTAAAGAACGCAAAAACAACTACAGGTAATCTGTTGTAAACATGTTGGCAGCTTTCGATGAAATTGGGGTTAATATGTCGTACAAAATTCATCTCTTGCATCAGCATCTTGATCAACTCGCTGAGCAAGGCGAACGTTATCAGCAAACTGCGCTTCCATTTGAAATAAGGTAACTATGGAGTGTGCATATTTTGAATTCTTAGATTTTTCTAATATCTTTTTCAGAGTGCACAATTTAAACATATTAACGATTGAAAACTATTTTCGTTTCAGGTACAGAGGAAAGAAATCTCCACATGCAATACTCGCTGAAATTTGTTGGTGGTATAAAAACACCTTTGAAGAAGAGGAAGACTAGGAAAAAGAGGAAGAAAGGGAAGACAAAGATGAAATTCCAGAATATCTGTTGGACAAAATTATCGACCTTTCTGATGATGATGACCATGACCAAGATATTAGAGAGAGCAGTGGTGTTGATCCATAGCCGCCTGCTAAACGGCAACTTGCCAAATCATTAATTTAATTTATTTAATGTTTTTACTTAAAACTTTTCCTAACTAACATTTCAAAATTATATTTTTTCCATATTTTAATAATTTCTTTTTCAATGTTTCTTCAAAACCAACACTGAAAAAAATTGGTACATAAAAAATGAGAAGTAAATTAATATTAAGCTGGAAAACGCAAGTTTTGTATTATGATTGTTTTTTTTTTCAAACGAAATTTATTGAAGAAACTGAGAAGCATATTATAGATCAAACAGAAAGCAAAAAATACTAAGTTTTGTGAAAAATATTTTCAAAATGCATGAAAAAAATAATTTTTCCAACATTTTGCTTCATAAGCATCACAAAAATTTTCGAAATCAATTAAGAAAAAAATTTAATTATTGCACAGGTCTCTAGCAATAATTTGGCTTTTACAGATGTAAAAAATATCAATTAGTCGACGAGTTATAACCAATAAACAATATGCTGAATTTTGCATTTGACTGCAAAGTTCGAAGGTCGATTAAAAAAATTCGAACTTTCGCCGGCCGCGATACGGGTCTTCTAATTTAGCCTCTATTTTCACCCCTCACTCTCAGAATTGACCTAACTTTTGCTAGCTTGAATTTGTTCCACAGTGTAATTGGAATGGGAACACACGTTTAAATAAACGTTATTTCTATTCTGTGATAAAATTTAAATAGCAATTTTGATCTCGATGTTCAAGTTTAATTTAGATTGAAATTGTTTTGTCATTACTGAATTTTCAATATTACAATATCTGCAACTCAAATTTAATATTTTTATTATGTTAACGATATTTGAGCTAATTTGGGGGGCAGGCTATAAAAAATCTGACAACACTGTTTATACTCTTTATTTCATCTCTTTTTACACTCTTTATTTAGCCGCCCTCTAGTCAGCCAAGAACCATATATCTCTATGTCAACACTCTTTTCTCTAGCGACAATTGCGCTAGTTAAAATGTCGACAACTTTCCTTTTATGCGCGAGTAGAGATATGTTAGAGACAACAGTTCTAGTGTATTTCTGGTGGTATTGTCAACGAAAGCGTCAATAGTTTGTTTTCTTTTATTTATTATTATGTGCAGTCAATAGCAGAGTTGTAATTAATATTTTTTTAAATTGAATTTATTTTTTTTTATGAATTGAAAATTTTTTAATTTCGAATAAAATTTTTACGAGTGATTTTTTTGCTATTATCTTTTTGGCAACACTAGTTTTGACAGCTCACGCACGTTTTGTATCTTATGTCACTGTCAAACATCTTCAGTTTGGTCTATAATTTAATCATGAATCGTCTTACAAACGAACAACGCTTGCAAATTATTGAATTTTATTACCAAAATGCGTGCTCTGTTAAGTTAGATGAAGATCCACTTTTTTATCGAAGAATTGTGTTCAGCGACGAGGCTCATTTCTGGTTGAATGGATACGTAAACAAGCGAAACTGCCGTATTTGGAGTGAAGAGCAGCCAGAAGCATTGCAAGAGCTACCAATGCATCCACAAAAAACAACCGTTTGGTGCGGATTATGGGCTGGCGGCATCATTGGGCCGTATTTCTTCAAAGATGATGCGAATCACAACGTTACTGTGAATGGTGAGCGCTACCGTGCGATGATAACAAACTTTTTTCTGCCCAAAATGGAAGAGCTTGATTTGCATGACATGTGGTTTCAACAAGACGGTGCCACATGCCACACAGCACGCGAAACAATGGACCAATTGAGAGGCGAGTTCGGTGAACAGTTTATTTCACGCTTGGGACCAGTCAATTGGCCGCCCAGATCGTGCGATTTAACGCCTCTAGACTATTTTTTGTGGGGCTATGTTAAGGCTAATGTCTATAGCGACAAGCCCGCTTCGATTGACGCACTGGAAGCCAACATTGCCAACATTATTCGTGAGATACCGGCCGAAATGTTGGAAAGAGTATGCCAAAATTGGACTAAGCGGATGGACCATTTGAGGCGCAGCCGCGGCCAACATTTGCATGAAATAATCTTCAAACATTAAATTATATCGACCCAACTATCGATCCAAATAAATATTTCATGCATTTTTCTGAATTTTATGTGTTTTTTTCTTTTTTACTTTCCGATAGTTCTTATAAAATCACCCATTACATATGTATTAGTAAAATAGGGTATATTTTCGTATTTTTCTATTTAAACTTCGAAGTGAGATATTTTATCGCGGTAAAAAGTACCCTAAGTTTTAATCAGGACTCTAAAGTACCTCCATTACCAATTTCATGAAAATCCATTCAGTGGTTTTCGCGTGAAGCATGCTCGGACAGACAGACAGACAAAAATTTAAAAATTTGGTGTTTTGTTCTCTAAACCGATTACTGTTTGCGCAGTCATAAAAATTTTCAAAAAATATTTCATGTACAGACACTGCCCTTTTACAGTTTTATTATATACATATAATAAAACTGTAAAAAGGGCGTGTCTGTACATGAAATATTTTTTGAAAATTTGTGTGGTGGCGTAAACAGTAAGATGTAGAGGACAAAACACCAATTTTTGGAATTTTTGTCTGTCTGTCTGTCCGAACACGCTTTACGCCAAAAACTACTGAAGTGATTTGTATGAAATTTGGTATAGAGGTACTTTAGAGTCCTGATTCAAACACAGGGTACTTTTTACCGCATAAAATATCTTATTTCTAAGTTAAAATATAAAAAACGAAAATATACCCAATTTTACTCATATAAATGTTGAGGGAAATGAGAAAGATGTATGTATTTGTTTTTTCAACGTTGGTAGCACTGTTTATTTTGTATAACGGGAACTTTAAAAAATATGTAAAGAACGTTATATTATTATGTTTTACAGACTCTTTATAGTCATAAAGCAAACTTTAAGCGCGCGAAGCGGGCGGACACATCTAGTATATAATAAACTTAAAATCGAGGATTTTAAATTAATACATTCGTATTTTGAAGTAGTAATATGCATTAAGTATTTTGGTTTCATTTAGTGAAATTTTTCAATATAAAAAAACCATTTTATATAAACTAAATGAAAGATGCAGTTAAAATTATATATAATTTATATATAAATAAAAATAATATATTGCAAACTTATTATGAATTATAGTTAAATAAATAAACAAAAATATCATGTGTAAGTTTTCTTCATACATACATATCTGTAATTTGGGACTCAACCATGTGCAATTTCCGAATTATTCATTGAAGAATGAAGAATAAATGAAACAAAGCAAATCAAGTTTTGTGAGTATTCTTTATTTGTGTATTTAATAGCGAATAGCTCTGTAGCTAAGAGATAAGAACGTCAGTCTATTAGTACAAAGGTCGCCGGTTCGATTCCGCCCAAAAACATTTAGTGTTTTTCGCAGACAAGCAAAAAGTCGCTTCGAGGTAGAGATGGGCGCGTGTCGACATTTGCCAACACGAAACGACACGAACACGAATCCCGGATGTCCAACACATATGAAACACGCACGCCCAAAATTTTTAAAACACGAACAAATCCTAAAACAAACAAAAACAACATTTTTATATTCAAAGACATATTTTTCTTCTATTTTAACATTTCTTGTTCTATTTTAATCTTAAAATCGTTTTGTGCTTTTTCGTGTAAAGTTTGCTCAACACGACACGAACGAAATCAGATTTTCTGTCACGAACACTTCCTGTTGAGTCGTGCGTGTTCGTGTCACGAAACAGAAAACACGAGACGCGCCCATCTCTACTTCGAGGGTTTTGATTGTGTATAAAAAAAATTGTTAATAAAACAATTATGATAATTAAAATTTGTTCGGAAATCAACAATTTGTTGATGTAACATTAATCTTAATTGAAATAATTTTGGAATCTACAAAAAAAATTGGTAAAAAAATTTTTTAAAAAAATTTTTTGTTGATATATTAATTTAAAATATTTTTCTGATTTTCTTTTAATAATTTCGTAATTGTATTTACAAAAATCGTTGTAGGTTAAAAATCAATTAATTATCAAATTGATATAACAAAAAAAAATGTATTGTATTTACAAATCTTTTTTTTCAGTGTATGTATATAAATATGAACAAACAAATACATGTATTTATACAGTTTATTACTTACTGTCCCCATGGAGTGGTAATGAGCAACTAAAAGATACGGCATTGTGAATAAAGTCGAATACATCACACCTGCGGCCCAACTAAAGATAATAACACTTGCCTTGGCACGCGTTAGAGCCATCAAAGTCATACCAGTGCAATAAAATAAAAGACCACCAACATAAACATTTTTTGCTCTGAAAAATAAAATAATTAAAAACAGAATGTTCTATTATTTTTAATAATCAAAGAAATTTAATTATTTTGGCTTGAGTTCGGCTTTAATTTAATATTCCGATTAAATTATATTATTATTTAGAGACAGTGATGCCTACCTACTTTTCCCAACGCGCCCAAAAAATCTTTACAAAAATCCCTACAACTTTTAAATGATAATATGAATGCAAATAAGCCCTTCTGAGCTTAATGTACATATACGTATATGGCTTAGTACGAAAAAAAGCTTGTATCGAGTTTTCGATATTTTACAGGAGAAGAAAAAAAACAGCTGCATCTTTCTTAGTTCTTTAAGAAAAATGTAATGACACGTTGGCTACTAGAAAACGTTAAAAACGCGACATATATATAACAACTTTAAAATTTATTTAAAGTTGTTATACAAATTTTTAGAGTTTCGAGATAAAAATATTGCACTATTTTCAGCATTTTATCTAGTTTTAGGAAATGTAGCTAATTTTCGACCTACGGAAGACAAATTCCCTTTTTATCGGGATCATCGCATATAAAGATATACACTTTTATATGAACTGCCTGTTTTACAAACTTTTATTTTTCGAAAGTTTAAAATTTTATAATTCATTTTTAAAGGTATTACTAATTAGGATGTGTAAACACAAAAAAATCTTTTCAGCCATTGTCCAGATAATGACGGTACATTTGTGTTTTTCGATGCACACTCGACTTTAAAGCGCCTCACAGACTCAAAGGCTTCTTCGAATAAAAAGAGTTATATATCTACTAAATTACGTGTCGAATATTGTCTAGTTGGCTTTGATCGGATAAAAATTACGGAGTTACAATGGATCAAACTCAAAATTTTATAAAATTTTTATCTCTTTTAACCAATTTTTGTTATTTCGGAAGCTGTTATGTACCACAAATAATAAAACAAATCCATAGTTTTATAATTTTATTGAATAGTTCATGCAATTACAAAAATTGCAAGCCATAATGGACCGAAATTGGCCAAAATCTAATAATGATGTAATAAAATAACGAAAAAACTGGCATTTTAAAAAATCCCTACATTTTAATGATTTGAAAAAATCTGTCCTTTTTTCCCTACGGTAATTTTTTTAGACAAAACATCCCTACGAATAGGGATTTTTTCCTACATATAACATCACTGTTTAGAGATAAATGTGAAGCATCTAGACAAAGAAAAGTTTGAGTGCGCGGAGGGATGAACTGACATGTTTCTATAGCTCCCGCTAATCTCTTCAAAATTATTTCCGCTTAGACCACTTGACCAAAGTCTGTGGTTTGCAGTCAAAAGTTGAATATCATCTACCTTTAATCAATTAATACGGTTACTCTTATAGCTGTATTTCATTTAATAGTTATTACAAGATACAAGTTAAAAATAAACTTCGTTTCACAGGTCATATACCAGTATGCTCCCAATTTGTGTGAGCTTCAATCAAAACACATTGCGCGTCGGGTTAACCTTCACCAAAAGGGCCAATATTTTTCCCAGAGTATACTACGTCATAATGAAAGTATTTAGAGCAGGGATTGCAAAGTTGGTACAATTCGGATTTTAAGAGTACAATGGTACACCAATGGCTTATTTAGTACAATTAATAATTTTTCTATTTTTTTAAAAAACCTTATTACAGTACTTTTATTGCGATAAAATATTTTATCCCTTTCGTCCGCTCGTACATATGACACTTTTATCTGAATTAAATTTAAAAGTTTAGTTTAAAAGTTCAAATAACGTCTCTATAATTTCAAGCTCTTAATGATCGTGATACATATCAGAGTCTAGAAATAATAAATTTTTTTAAATTTATTTGCATTGTAGTAAAGTTAAATTTTTCGTAACCTTATTGAAACTATGTATGTATGTCGTTCTACCTTCCAATAGCTAGAATGTGACCTATTTTAGATTAGAAATTGCAATAGCTAAATCAGACTTAAGCGCAGTTTCCCTTTTGTCACAAATATATGTACAGAAAAGTAAGTTATTTTCTGTACTTAAAAATGTTTCTAGCTTCCAAAATCTGTTTTGGTACAATTATGTCCAAAATAGTACAATTTTAGATTACAATTGGCACAATTTTAAAATCTCATTTGCCATCACTGATTTACAGGGTACCGTTAAAAAAAAATTTAATTGGAGAGAAATTTATTATTTGACATATTTAGCCTGTTCACAGAATCCAATATGGATTGGTTTCGTATCGATTTCTCTACAAAACCGGTTGATTGCGTTCATGAAAACCGTTTGTACTTGGATTTGCGAAATTTCCGTTGAGAAACGGAATTAATTGTTCATGATTTGGAGTTCAGAACCCCTTTAATTTATGAATTTATTAGGTAGAATAAATTTTTCCAAGCCTCTAATTACTAAATACGCAACTTGGTAAACGATATTTTGAATTCTAAACAAAATTAAACACTATTCGAACAAAGCAAATTCGTTACGTTTTCATAAGCGCATTCATAATTGGAATTGGATTGAAATTCCGTTTCCAATCCAATTCCGTATCAGATCCTGTGAACAGGCACATTGTCATAATTTTATTTTCAATGAATTTTATTTGGTGATTATTAAGCATTGTTTATATGCATTTCATTGGTGCATTACCAAATCGTTAGTAGACGTCAACCGCACTTTTGACCAGTTACAAACCTCTTGTCTAATATACAGACTTTCCAAAACCAATAAGCTAGTAGGCTTTGAAACTTATACAAAACCCAGCAAATAATTTTTTTATTCGATATGAATCTATTTTATTTTTCTACACCTTAATACAATTAAAAGTCCATTGGATAACAGTAAAAGTATTTATTAGGCAAAATGAAAAATAAAACCCAAATTAAACCTTTTAGAAATTTATTTATTTATTTGTCTATATGCATTTCGTAAAGCACCAATGCATATATATATATATATATATATATATATATATATATATATATATATATATATATATATATATATATATATATATATATATATATATATATATATATATATATATATATATATATATATATATATATATATATATATATATATATATATATATATATATATATATATATATATATATATATATATATATATATATATATATATATATATATATATATATATATATATATATATATATATATATATATATATATATATATATATATATATATATATATATATATATATATATATATATATATATATATATATATATATATATATATATATATATATATATATATATAGAGATACAGTGACTTATATTTTCATAAATTACAGCAATTTTATTATTTTTTATTTGTGTTACTACTATATATATATATATATATATATATATATATATATATATATATATATATATATATATATATATATATATATATATATATATATACATAAATATATATATATATATATATATATATATATATATATATATATATATATATATATATATATATATATATATATATATATATATATATATATATATATATATATATATATATATATATATATATATATATATATATATATATATATATATATATATATATATATATATATATATATATATATATATAGTAGTAACACAAATAAAAAATAATAAAATTGCTGTAATTTATGAAAATATAAGTCACTGTATCTCTAAAACTAGAGCTAATTGGAAATTTTTATAACAATTTCTGAATTCAACAGATAAAAATATACATATAAGGATCTGCTATTTTGATCTCGAAGCATTTTCATTGTTGCGTAGTGTAATTAAATCGCGGTAGATCAGTATCTCATAGGTATCACAACATGAATTTTCTCGCTTCAGCTCCTTTTTAATGTGAAGCATGGTTGGACATTCTGTTACTGTTATTTTAGACTTAAATAGATCCACCAGTCTAAGAACGCGTGCAACATCTGCGTTTGAATAAGGAGGTCACAAAAGTTTGATGGCAATATTTGCTAATGAAATAATCGGGGTTATATCGAGTGAATATTTATGTATGTATAGTTACTTGGACAAAACCAAATACATAAAAATGTAAATAAAATTGTTATTCTTTCACAATGCTGCAAAAAAATATATTTAACAAAGGATGGCATTTAATATCAGAGAATTTTACTATTGAAAACATATTTTTAAATAAATATACAAATTTTTGAATTTTGTGTTCAGTGCCACCGTCACAAATAAAAAGCACCAAAAATTAAACAAAAAAAGCACCGAGCACTGAATTGAAAATTTTTCGCGTCGAAAAGTTTTAAAAGCACTAAAAACGGTGCGAAAAGCACTGAGTTCACAACGCTGATAATTTTGTATTTTATTTGTATTGTTCCTCACACAAGACAATAGGTCTTATATTTCATTGTGGAATTGATTAATAAATGTTACAGAGAGCACACATATATTTAAGATTTAACAATAATAACAATAATAATAATAATTAAAAAATTAAAAAAGGAGTTAATAATTTAAAATTTAACAATTATTAGAATAATGTATTATATTTCAATGCAGTATTGGAATATCAAATAAATAATATAAAATAAAGTATGATTTAATAATAACAATAAATAAATATATTAAGCAAAAAATTACCAGAGAGAAGTTGCTTCATATTCATATGTATGTGTATATATGTTTAGTACAACGATACGTAAATACGAAAACAATCAAATAACAGCACAAAGAAAGTACATATGCATATGTGTAAGCAAATCTATTCATACGTACAATAAAATGTATTTAATAACAATTATTCTGAGAACAGTTGTAGAATTTTAGCTTTAAATTGTCGCGCGTTACTTAAAACTTGAGAGCTATACGGAATTGAGTTCCAAAGATATTCGGCGAAAATAAAGAAGTGCCATTGAGACATGAGAGTTTTATATGTCAGAGCTCTTAATCTTCTCCCCCTACAACTATGCGCGAAAGACAGTTTGTGGAATAGGTAATCAGGCTGGTGGGTATAAAAAATGTTATGCATAAAGACCAAAACTTTTAGGTTTAGTAAGTTTTCAAAAGTGAGTCCGTACAACAATGAAGAGAACAAGGATACTCTAGAGCGTTGTTTTAGACCATACATATAACGTATGATGTTATTAAAAGAAACGTTTAATTTCCTTTTACTAGAAGCGTCGCACCTAGCAAAAAGCTCACATCCATAGACTAGGATAGGAACTAAATACGTTTTAGCTAGAAGCGCTCTTAGTTTAAGAGGTGTACGGTATTGAGTAGGCCAAATAGTTCTTAACATAGCAAAAGTCCGGCAACAAGCGTAGTTAATGTGATCAGCCAAAGTAAGAGTGCTATTGAAAATTATGCCAAGATTCTTAGCCGATTTCACAACTTCAATGTTTTGGTTGTTAATAAAAATATTGGGTAGAATATTCAAATTTTACAATCGTTTCTGCATAACGATGCCTTTAGATTTCTTTGCATCGATACTCGGCCGTTTGCTGATGCCCATGCGTTAATACGATGCAGTTCCTGATTTACACTGGTCAACCTTGTCATTGTTACAACTAATATAAATTTGAACATCGTCCGCATACATTCTGATCTTGCATTACACCAATATGTTTGGGAGATCATTGGAGTACAGCGAAAACAAAAGTGGACCAACTATTGAACCTTGTGGAACTCCTCTTCTTACATGAAGTACATTTGACTTTTTGGATTGTGTATCTACATATTGCTGTCTTTTCGAAAGGCACGTTGACAATAATTTTGTGTCTGTCGAAGAACAGTTAAAAAATTTGCTTAGTTTGTAGCAAAGGATATTGTGATCAACAGTATCAAAGGTCTTCGAATGGTCTAAAAGTATAAGAATGGCAATTTTACCATTGTCAACTTCCCTTCGAATTTCCTCAGTAACATCAACTAACGCTGATGTACAACTATGTTCCTTTCTATAACCTGATTGCTTATCGGTGAGAATCCTATTAAAGTCTAGAAAACTTGAGATTTGATTGTGCATAATTCTTTCGAAGGCTTTAGATAAGAAAGGTAATATAGCAATAGGCCTATATTCTGAACCTGTTTTCGGAATGGGAACAATCTTTGCAATTTTCCATTTAGAGGGAAATTGGCTTGTAGTTAATATATTATTGAATATAAAGGTAATAAATGGAAGCAGTGGAAGTAAGAGAATCTTCAGAAACTTTGGATAAATTCCATCCGCCCCTACTGAGTTGGATTTAATGGACAATAAACTTATAAAAACGTCGCGTTGATCTACAGCCATAAAGGAAAATGCGGAGTTTAGTCGGGTGCCAGAAACATTAGCATAGTAACTCTCATCAGCTTCTACCATCGGAATATTTAAAATATGTTCGTTAATAATGTCAGCATCCAAGGTGCAAGCTTCTGGGTGAGCAATTTTTCCCGATACCAATTTCACTAATCGTTTGCCATGTTTTTTTTTTTTGAACTGAGCGCGGTGGAAAATTTATTGGCAAAAAATTCAGATTTAACTTTCTTTATCAATCTATTAATTTTCTTTTGGCAATAATATACTCATCCCGCAGCTCCCTTGTTCTAAACCTCTTCCATCTGCCATACACATAATTTCTATGATTTATATATGCTTTGATTTCATTTGAAAACCAGGGTTTAAGCTTACTGGTAATAGTGTTGATTTTTAATGGAACCGTTAAGTCAAAAAGGGTATTAATGTTATTTTGCAGAAAACCAAGTTGATCGTCAATAGACCTTAAAGTATGCCACTCGATTTTGAAGAATTCTTGTTCAAGTAACCTGTTGTTAATATTTTTAAAGTCCCGAAACGTAATCGTTGGAACAGGCGATGCTAAATGAAAATTGTAGGTCATAAAAATCAAGTCATGCTTAGAAAAACATGGCGCAGAAAGCTGATCGTAGAGCAAGATATTAGATTCATTGTCTACCAAGAATAAATCTAAAAGTGTACTGTTTGGTTCAGTAAAATGAGTGGGGGAAGAGGTGTTCGGGAGAGCTAAACTAAGTGCCGAAAATTCATCCAAAAGAGTACGATCAGCTAAGATATTTGAATTAAAATCGCCTGCTATTATAAAATTATCATACATGACGGTTAGCATCTCTAACGTTTGTATGAATCGCCTAGTGCTACTGTTCCTACTAGGCCTATAAACACTCCCTACCAACAACTTACGCCCATCATGTTTTACTTCAATAAACAAGTACTCTACCAAATTTATGGGATCTGCACTATCGAAATTGCCAATATTACACATGTCTTTAGAGGTATATTTGATATTAAAATTTATGCCATGTCTAATATATATATATATATATATATATATATATATATATATATATATATATATATATATATATATATATATATATATATATATATATATATATATATATATATATATATATATATATATATATATATATATATATATATATATATATATATATATATATATATATATATATATATATATATATATATATATATATATATATATATATATATATATATATATATATATATATATATATATATATATATATATATATATATATATATATATATATATATATATATATATATATATATATATATATAGGAACGCCACCGTATCCATCCACTCAAAGATACAGACAAATCTGTGACATTGGACTCAAACCAGGTTTCGGACACACAAAAAAAATCTGTGGATGAATTTTCAATGATAAATCTGAATTCATCAATTTTCCTTTTTAGGCTTTGAGCATTTATGTGAACTATTTTTATACTCTCCTTTTGATTAGCGACAACTCGGATCTGAAACGTATTCTATGGTTAATGTTAATAAATGATTGGTGGGGTGATAGAGTAAGCAACGCACGATAAATAAGTTATAAAACAACTGCTACAAAATTGGTACAAAGAATTCGTAAAAATATTCGAATAATGGAATAGATATGACGTATGAAATTTATGAAATGATAAAAAGGCGAAAAAATAAGTATACAGCGAAAAATTAAAAATTAGAAATAGTAGAGACAAAATAATAATTGAGTACAGCCATGCAGGATTAATTTGTAGAATCATTATAAAGGCCATCAGTAGTAGCAGAATATACTTGTCCGCGAAATAAATTATTAAGATGATGTATGTCATCGACCAGTATTGGATTACTATCCGCAGTTTTTTTTATGTAGACTAAACCTCGAAGGCTAAATACACTGTATAGACAGTTTTGTTTCCTAAGTTTGATGGCGGCACGAAGAATGTTAAAGTTACTTGCCGTGAGGTTTTCATTTATGTAGAATTTGTTGTCGGAAGATTCGCCTATGTGTCTTGGCCAAAAGTTGAAGCATTTATGCTATTTAAGGTAGTTTATAAATGATTTTAGAAAAAATTTTTTGTCATATGGGGACCACAACTTGACAATTATCACCGCGTCTTTTGAAATAGCTTTCTTTTTGTTGTTTAAATTTTGCAAACGATAGTGAGAATAAAAGCTTCGATTATATTTTCGAAGTTACATTTATAACGATTGTGGGTGCACCACTCGATGAGACAGCAACTTGTGATGTGGTTTGGATATTGTTTCTTCGAGAAAAAAAGGTGTGAGAAAGGTTTCTATTTTGTCTTTTACTTATAGGTTGGGACCTTTGGTTTTGCTCCTTTCGTTCTTAACTCCACGGTGTAAGAGCGTATGGTGTTCACTTAGAGATATATCTTACATCTTCTTCTACAGCCTTTTACAAAATGTGAGTGTGCTTTTTCAAGCGACGTGGCGGTGATGACATGATGACTGTAAATAAGAAAAATATTGTTTCTTTGGTTTCGCAAGGGGAGAGTAGTACAAGTTTAGTTATTGGTCTTGTTATTAACCCTCGTGATGTACGAACTTGAGCAACTCTAACTTCAGAGTCTAAGCCTGGTGTGACCTTCTCTATGCGTCCAAGTTGCCACTGGTTAGGCGGCAAACTCTCCCGTCTTATTACCACTAAGTCGTTAAGAGCAAAATCACGTTTGGGGTATTGCCATTTGGCACGTTTGAGAAGTTCTTTCAGGTAATCTTCTTTCCACAATATAGCAAAGTGATGATGAAGTATCTTCATCTTTTGCCACCTGTTAACAAGACTTATTGAACTATCGGCAGCATTTGGTTCTGCAGGGGCCAAAAGAGGCGAACCCACGGCGGGAAAAGAAACGAGCAAATGCTGCGAGAAAAGCATTTGTGGAAATCTCTGTGGTTAGTTCTAAATGGATTGATTTAGTGGAGAAACATATAAATACTAATACATATCCTTTGGACATCTTACAGCCGCGGCCAGCATATCATTTTATGTCAAACTGTCCCGCAAAGTCTACCCAGGTTACCGTGAACGGGCGTGACGTGATTGTTCTTGCTGCTGGTAGTGCACCCATTATCTGCTGACTCGGTTTATGTTTTTGTAAAACACAAGTCTTACAGTTGTGGATGACTGTTTTGATAAAATTTTTTGATTTTGGGACCCAAAGTTCTAGTCTTGTTAGTCGCACTAATAAGGAGTTTCCACCATGAAGAGAAAGCTTATGCATCATTTCAATATATAAACGTGTGCACTTTCCTGAGTATGGTAAAAACTGAGGAAACTTTTCATTGTAGGTTAAAATTGGAGACAACCTACGGTTTGCTCTAATTATGACATTATCGTCTATAAATGGATTAAAACAGAGAAGAGAACTCTTTTTAGGTAAGACAGAGCCTTGGCATAGTAAACCGTACTCGCAAAAATGTGAGCGTTGACATAGTACTACAAGACGATTTTTGACAAAGTGAATTTCAGCTTGATGTAACAAAATCCAATCATATTGACGATTTTGCTCATGTTGAGGATGAGTCATGTGGAAAAAACGAAACATATAGCTGAAGACTCGCATAGCTCTAGGAAGATCTGAAAAACGCTCTAAAACATCAAAGTAGAAACTTTTATCAAATGAGTTCACACGGTTTTAGCTTCTTCTTTAGTTTCATAAGAATCACGCTTCAGAGGCCAATAAAATGGCGATAACTTAAGCCATGATGGACGATGCCACCATACCTCGTTGTTACTAAGTTCTCTGGCTGAACAGCCTCGGGATGCTATATCCGCTGGATTATCTTCAGAATCCACATGACCCCAGCTGCTAATGTCGGTACTTTCAAGGACTGCCGCCATCCGGTTAGCGACAAAAGTTGTCCAGTTATAAGGGGGCTTTCTTAGCCACGCTAAGACTATTGTCGACTCGGTCTACATATAGGAGCGATATCTCACAATGGCAAATTGTTTTTAAAAGTGCTTATAAGTTTTGGCTAGAAGTACAGCGCCACAAAGTTCTTTACGGGGAAGAGTGATAAACTTAATGGGGGCAACCTTTGTTTTGCGCCTAAAAGGTGTGTATACGTCTAACCGTCTGGAGATTGGCACCTAATGTAAAGCGTAGCAGCATAGGCCTTTTGCGTTGCGTCACAAATTCCGTGTATTTCAACTGAGAAAGTAGGATGATAGTCGAGAAACCGAGGAATCTTTATTTTTCCTATATTGCGATAGTCTGCGAGAAAATCTTGCTACAGCCAGTATTATCTTTCCATATTTGTTGCATTAACATTTTAACAATGATCAACTTTGTGGCCAACCATCCAGCGGGGTCGAATATCTTTGCGATGTAGGATAAAATCGCTCTTTTAGTGAAATGATTTTTATTCGAATCGTTCACGGGGTTGAAGTAGAAGGCTCCCGCATTCCATCGTAAACCTAAAACATAGTCATAGTTCGATTTTGACTCTATGTGTTTACTTAAACGTGTTTCATTACGAATATATTGAGACATGGCAATATTTCGTGATTGACCAAAACCTTTTTCATTAGGGAAAGTACGAACGAAGGGAAGCAATACCACAAAACGGCCTGATTCATCACGATACGTTGTTTTTCTATGCAGCTCTTCACAATATTTGTCATCATCAGACACTTGAGTTGCTTCAGGTACCCAAAACCGACTTAAGAGATCATTAACATCAAGTTTATTAAAAAATTAAGCTACTTCCGAAGTTTGTGGATGGAAAGTGGTTCGACCAGTAATTATCCACGCCGCTACGAATAGTTCTTGGGTAGGCCTCGCCTCCCAGAAGTAAGTCTGCATGAGAGCCAGAAGGAGCGGTAATATCTGCCATAGGTATATCAGAAAATTCTGATTTGATAAGGTGTGAAAACAGGCAGCTGTCCTGTTAATTTTTCGACCACAAAGACTTCCACCATAGTTGTGAACAGCGGTTCTCGTGGTGATTTGATCTGAACTTTACTTAGTTGGGAAGATGTGGTTGAAACAGAACCATGATGCTTGTGTGATAGTTTCGAGTAGGTAGCGATAACTTTTTCTGCAAGTATTTGGATATAAAAGAGGCTCCAGATGCTGAGTCGATAAGAGGTCGCACCATACATGTGAGATCTCCTACGCTAATACTAACCAAAGCTGTTCCGAGAAGAATTAGCTTCGACTGAGTAGACTGTAATTTAGTTGAATATGAATGACGTATTCGAGCAGCCTCAGCTGACGTCATGGGTCTTTCGACTGGGGTTATGCGTAAGGGGTTAGTTGAAGTCGACGCTTAAGTTTGACTTGTAGTTGGGATGGTGGATGGCTCATCAGAGCTACGATGTAATAGGGAATAGTGTTTCTGTTTACAATAAGAGCAAACGTACTGGCTTTTGCACCTATTGAATTCATGCGATGTAGCTAAACCATTGGTTCATCGTTTCTGTTTCTTAACTAAACCACATCGTTCATCGACAGACATATTCAAAAAAACAGAGCATAGGCGAAGAGGGTGGCAGTCCTGACATAAAGAGCATTTTTTCGGTTTGTTCGAGGATACATTCGTATGGAAAGTATTCACTTTCCGGGACACACGAAAGTTATCACCTTTGAATACTGAATTCTTTTTAGAAGTGGACGGCGACGGATTGGCGGACCTAATATCTGCTACAGACTCTAAGGTGTGGAAACGACTAGATAGAAATTCGTCCATATTCTTCCACGTCGGCAAGTCAGTGCTGCTTCTCAGCTATTGCTCCCACAAATTCAATGTGACATCTGGCAGGCATGTAGAGCAAATATAGACAAAAATAACATCCCAGTTATGTCTTGATATCGAGCAATGCTAAGTTGGTAACATAATTGTTAATGGTTCTTTGAAGTGCTTTGAGACTGGGGCCAGATTCTTTAGTAATATGTGAAACACCCAGAAGAGTTTTTAACTGCGCATTAATCAGTACCCGCTTATTTTCATAGCGGTCAATTAGATTCTGTTATGCCATTTGAAAACCTGCATTCGTAAGTGGGCAAGATCTCACAATCTCATGAGCTTCCCCGTTCGTTTTTTTAATAGATGACATAGTTTTTCGACAGAAGAAATATGGCTCTGTTCACCATATAAGGCTGAGAATTGATCGCGAAAAGTTGGTCAAGATTCATAATCACCATTAGAATTATCCATGTCGCATGGAGGGAGATTAACGCGATTAGTTTCTTTAATTGGTTTGACGTTACCGTCGAAAACAGGGGCAGGCCGCGGCTTTAGGGAATCTAAAAGCTCGTTAGCCCGTGAAAGACTTTTAATTTGGGTGGTATATGCAATATAGAACTTGTTTCTAACAGGCGTCACGAAGACATCTTCTTCTAGAGAAGGAAGGTTTTCTAAAATCTCATCGTATGAAGTACGTACGAGATTCCACAAATGTATTATTTCCCCCTTTTGAATTTTTAAACTATGAAATGTATGTCCCTCTTCCTTTATAGAGTCAAAATAAGCCTGGAAATCAACAATTCGATCAGAGGCCCCTATTTATTTGTCTAGCTCAGACATTATGAGGTACAAAAAGGCGAAAGCAAAAAATAAGTTTCACCTCTAATGTAAATTTTCTTTTGAACATGTAAGAATATCCTTAAGCCACTGAAATATGTTCACACAAACTCACTATTATAAAATGTAAAAAAATGAGGTTCATAAAAGTTTATTTATTTCCAAACGGCTTGCAATGGGTTAATTTTCCAATATAAAATCAGAGATACAAAAGTTTTATAAAGAACTAGCAATACCCGGTGTGCTTCGCTACCCCATTGATGTGCAGACAAAGAAAAATTTGTAATTGCTTTGTATGATCGATACCTGTCATCCCACCCTCAAACTGATGCATCAAACCCACCTTTTTTCACTATGTTAGTAAAAAAACTCACACGCCACGTTTGAAGAAAAAATGTAAATGCTTTTGATTTTCGTCAAACTCAGCTCAACCCATACATACATAAATTGTATCAAACAGTTTGATAAGTTGCCATGGCGCTTAAGAGCGCAATTTATTCTCAATGTAACCTACCTCTAATATAAAGTTTCATTATAGTCGTTCAGCAGATGTTGCGATCCTGATGAAGAAGGTCCTTATCTTCCCACCAAGAATTTTCACTACAGGCAAAAATAATTTTAATCTAAATTTGTTCGATTTTGAGACTACAATTGGTATCACTCACTACTCGGACATGTTCTCCCCAACTTTATAAGTGAAAGAGAGTTGGCAACTACATACAGAAATAAATTAACGTATAACAAATTTTTTGTTTCAAATTCGGCTTAAATTAACATACTCTTCGCTTAAGCTGAGATCCTACTATCGTCTCAATGTGCTGATTTTCGTCTGCACACTGCAATAAAGCCATAGTTAATATAGCAAAATGGCCATAATCCTCAATTCATTGCAAAATAAGGTCACGTGGTCTTATTACCACTACAGTGTAGTGAAATTAATCCCTTCTTTCTAAATAAGTTGAGAAATCAGGTCAATTAGCTTTATCTTATGGCCTTTTTGCAGTGAGCCGACGAAAATCGGTACATGGCGCTGATATTGTGAACTTTACTTTAGCCATAATATTTAAACATTTTACTTGATTTTCATGATATTTTACAATCAGATCTCGATGGAGTAAAATAGGGACTATCCCATGAGTATGTTTCAATAATAAGTACATTTCAAGAGTACATTTAAAAAGAATATATTTTAAAGGAGTTCATTTTCAAAAAAGTTCATTTCCCAAAAAATCCCTTTTCAAAATGGTACCATTTTCCAAAAGGTACATTTTTAAAAAAGTTCCTTTTCAAAATGGTACCATTTTCCAAAAGGTACATTTTTAAAAAAGTTCCTTTTCAAAACACTACCAATTTCAAAAAAGTACCTTTTAAAAAAGTTTCTTTTTAACACCACTACCTTTTTAAAAAGGCTCCTTCTTAAAAAAAGTAATTTTTAAAAACAGTCCATTTTTTAATAAGTACCCTTTTTAAAAAATATCTTCTCTAAAAAGTATCTTTTCAAAAAGTACTTTTCTAAAAAGTACTTTTCTAAAAAGTACTTTTCTAAAAACTACCTTTTCAACAAGTACTTTTTTAAAAACAACATTTTAAAAAATTGCCTATTAAAAAGTTACCTGTTAAAAAAGTAGTTTTTTAAGAAAGTACCTTTTAATATAACTAACCTTTTAAAAAAGTACCTTTATAAAGAAAGTACCTTTTACAAAAAGTACCTTTAAAAGCTACTTTTTTAAAGGGTACTTTTTTAAAAGGTACTTTTTTTAAGTATCTTTAAAAAAATTACCTTTAAAAAAAGTACCTTTTAAAAAAGTACCCTTTAAAAAAGAACCTTTTAAAAAAAGTACCTTTAAAAAAAGTACCTTTTAGAAAATGTACCTTTCAAAAAATACCTTTTAGAATAAGTACCTTTGAAAAGAGTACCTTTAAAAAAAGTGCCTGATTAAAAAGTATATTTAAAAAGATACCTTTTTCAAAAAGTACTTTTTACAGAAAGTACCTTTCTGAAAAAAGTAAATTTAAAAAAAGAGTAGCTTTTTAAAAAAGGAAACTTTTTAAAATAAGTACCTTCTGAAAAGAAGTACCTTTTTAAAAAAGTACCTTTCTAAAATAAGTACCTTCTCTAAAAAGTAACTAAATCAAAAAGTATATTTTTCAAAAATTACCATTTCCCAAACGCATATTTTCGAAAAAAAAAGTAAAATTAAAAAAAAAATATTTATTCCAAAAAATTTATTTTTCAAAAAATGTATTCGAGGGCTTAGCGAGAAAAGACTTAAATTTTATTTCTACCTGTGTTATTTTAGAAGATAAATTGGCTACCCAAAAAAGTACCAAAATAATATTTTTAGCCTTTTTCGTCCCTAAATGCGAAAATTTCAAAAAAGTACTAAGCACCTGTCTGCTAATTTCGATCTAATTGCGATGCTTTTTGAATTTTTAGGCTACCTTAATTACATCCGGAGATATAATATTACTGAATGTACCCGAAGGTACGATTTTTGTCCCTTATATGTTTGAATTTTCAAAAAGTACCAAAATCCGTCTGAAAGCTTCTTAAGGAGAGAAGATGACAATTTAAGTTTTATTTCTAACTTAATTACTCTAGAAGATAAATGGGTTACCAAAAAAGTACCAAAATTATATTTTTAGCCTTTTTTGTCCCTAAGTCCACAAATTTCAAAAGAGTACCAAACATCTGTCTGCTTACTTTTTAACCTTATTGTGACGCTTGTTACATTTTTTGTCTACCTTAAATAGATCCAGAGATATAAAATTACTGAATTTACCCGTTTTTACCCCTTTAGCTTTTGAATTTTTAAAAATCCCTTCTTATTCGATCTATACACCCGGAGGAGAATCCAAATAAAAAATTTTAAGTCTCTAGCTCCGGTCAGTGAAAGTGCCAAAATGAGGTACGATTTTCTGCCCTTATATGATCGAATTTCCAAAAAGTACCGAAATCCGTTTGAGGGCTTCTTAAAAAAAGAAGATGACAATTTAAATTTTATTTCTATCTTTATTCCTTTAGAAGATAAATAGATTACCAAAAAAGTACCAAAATTATACTTTTGGCCTTTTTCGTCCCTAAATGCAAAAATTTCAAAAAAGGACCAACCACCCGTCCGCTCATTTCTCGATCTTATGATGCTTTTTGAATTTTTTGCCTACCTTAATTAGATCCAGAGATATAAAATTACTGAATTTACCCGTTTTTACCCTCTTTTACCCCTTTAGCATTTGAATTTCCAAAATTCCCTTCTTAGTGGATCTATACACCCGGAGGAGAGTCCACATACAAAATTTCAAGTCTCTAGCTCTGGTCAGTGAAAGTACCAAAATGAGGTACGATTTTCTGCCCTTATATGATCGAATTTCCAAAAAGTACCGAAATCCGTTTGAGGGCTTCTTAAAAAAAAGAAGATGACAATTTAAATTTTATTTCTATCTTTATTCCTTTAGAAGATAAATGGGTTACCAAAAGAGTACCAAAATTATATTTTTGGCCTTTTTCGTCCCTAAATGCAAAAATTTCAAAAAAGTACCAAACACCCGTCCGCTCATTTTTCGATCTTATTATGATGCTTTTTGAATTTTTCGTCTACCTTAATTAGACCCAGAGATATATAATTACTGAATTTACCCGTTTTTACCCCTTTAGCATTTGAATTTCCAAAATTCCCTTCTTAGTGGATCTATACACCCAAAGGAGAGTCCACATAAAAAATTTCAAGTCTCTAGCTTCAGCCGTTTGGGCTGGGCGATGATGAGTCAGTCAGTCAGTCACGTTACTCTTTTATATATATATAGGGTGGCGCATAAGTAACGTTAAGATTTGATCAGTGAATACATTTTTTAATTTAAGTCTTTTTTTTCGTCTCTTTACAGAATTAACTAAATAATACTTGGGAAATTTATGATGGAAAGGCTTAGCACAGAACAAAGAACCAAAGTTGTTCAATTTTACTTTAAAAGTCAGCATTCGATTATTCAGACACAAAGATCATATCGAAATTTCTTTCATGTTCGAAATGCTCCTAGCGCTCCAACAATTTACCGATTGGTTCAGCGTTTTGGGCAACAAGGGGCTGTCTGTGATCTTCCGCGTGCTGGAAGACCTCGTGCAGTTCGAAATGAAGTGAGCATTGCTCGAGTGCAAGCAAGTATTGAGGAAAACCCCGAAACTTCCACCAGGCGACGTTCTCAGCAGTTAGGGATGTCTAGGCGGTCTTTGCAAAGAATTTTACATATGTTACATCTTTTCCCATATAAGATGCAATTGGTTCACGAGTTAAAACCAAATGATGCACAAGAACGCATTCAATATAACGTTACTTATGCGCCACCCTTTATATATATATATATATATATATATATATATATATATATATATATATATATATATATATATATATATAGATAAACTCTTGGCTAACGTTTTCACTAAAGAGCACGCAAATATAAAATTAAGAGGTTTGATTATTTAACACTGATCAATATACATATTTAGGTGTATATGCCAATTAATGAAAATTGTACCAACTAATTAGCGCTGTAGAAGATTTGCTAAACATGTGTAAGTCGTGAGAGCCAGCAGTTAATGTGTTGAGCGCTGAATAATTATTGTAAAGGCAGAATTAGTTTGTACGTGCTGTTCTGTTCTGAATCAGCTGTTTCGTTTCTGTTCAATTGAAAATCTGTATGAGTGGTTTGTTGTTCCTTTTTCGTTCTGTTCTGTTGCGGACAAAACTGTAGAAAATAGAATTCAACGTTAAGTGACAGCCAACAGTGCGTATGTATTAGTTTTTGTGCTGTTTTTTTGGTGTTTGTGGTTTGTGGTTTTGTGGCTTTGTGTTTATTTCACATTTTTTCACAAAAATTTATTTTCACAATTTCAATTTATTTGTTTTGATTACCTTTTGCTTTTAAAAACAGCTGATTCCATTCACAGAACAAGTAATTACAAAATATTTTCTACAGAACGTCACAGCACAGAACAGCAACAGAAAGTCAAGACTAATGAAGCCTTAAATCAACACCAATTATCCATCAATAATGTAGATTTTCTATAATACATACGTATGTGTAATTGTGTAAAATAGTATACGATTATGTAGGTATGTATTAATATAATAGTGTTTATACGCGTTCTCTTATCAATCGTTAATATTGGTATAAAGAGATATGTTGCGAAGAAATATAATTTCAAATGTTTGTGATGAAAGAGCGAATATTTAAAGTTTCCAATTTTATTAAATTGCAAAATATGTTTATTGATATGCTGGGGAGTTTAAGCAACTTGTTGGGTGTCGCTATTATATTAATAATAAGCATTAAAACAAAATATTGCTGCAGAAGCTTTGAGTATCTACACATGCATACAGACATGTAATGGTATATCAACTTGTTTATCCACAAAATTTTTAATTATTGGTATAAATCTTTAAAGTGTAGCAACATGTGGAATTTATTGTTTTTAAAGAGGGAAATTTGTACGGGGAATAAAAATTAACTGTTCTGTCTATGTACTTATAAGTATGTGCATATGTATGTTTTTATGTATGTACTAAGGTTTTTACTGAGTTACTTTTGTTCACTAATTATGTATTACCTTTTGAAAAATTATTTGTATATAACTTTTTGTATTTTATTTTTACTTGCTTTTTATATTGAATATTTTAATCCAATGAAATTTAGCTGTGTTTTGCGAATGATGAGAACGTTTGACTCTGTTTCCTTCACTGATCTCCAAAAATTTGTAACTACTTGATAGGTTCCAAACCTGTGTTTTTTGGGGTTTCTTCAAATTAAAATATTTCCTTGCTCAAATCTTAGCAATCCGGCTCGAAGGACCAGCAAAATGTTTGGGTGAGTGATGATTATTTCTCAATAGAGATGTACCGGGATGAAATACAAAGCAAAATGCAAAAACTGTTGGGATTCAAAAATGCCTTTTATTTATTTGCGTAAAGTTTCACAATAAGTTGTTCTTAGGGTGGTTGGTGAGCAATTAAAATTTACAGAAATTACAATTCATATGATCACCATGTTATAACGATCATTGGAAGTAAATTCAACTCAAAAAAGAGAGGGAGAGATATTTGAGACCAAAGCTAATTTAACCAAACGGATAAACTTTGGGTTTTAATTAGAGGTTAACTTATGTAATGGCGCTTACATTTGATTTTTGTACCGGTAACATTTTTAACAGGACGCATAAGAGTTCGCTAGAGATGTATTAAATTATATAGAAGGCAGATTGTAAATGTATGTAGATGCATATAAATAATATAAAAAAAAAATAACATATGTACAATTAATTAAAAGTATAATAAATATTGCAATAGATAGCTAACTTATTCAGCAGGTAATTTATCATATACAGTGGCGAGCACTTGTGGATACATGTATCTCATGTATTAGTTAAAACCTCTTCAAATTCTACAAAATATGTAAAAATCAACCAGGTTTTCTACTAAAACTATTTATTATGATCCAATTAAAGGACAGAAAAAATATTTATTTTTGATCTTAAGCTAAACCGAAGTTTTGCCCAATTTCGTGAAAAAAGTCAATGTATCCACTTTTGCCCGCTTTAGCTTTTGTTATCTGGCAGCACAATAAGTAGGCAAATATCAGTTGTTTTTCCATTATTTGAGTTGATTGTAACACAAATGAAACAAATACCTTACGCTAGTAGCAAACTTTTTTAATTGTAATTATTTTTTTCAAAAACATTTAACTTTCAATAAAAATGCGAAAGATTTCCACTGTTTTAGAAAATAAAATTATTGAAATGACCAAAAGCAATCAATCAGCACGTAAAATTGCGAGATCATTGGGAATTTGCCACCGAACAGTGCTTCAGGTAAGAAAAAGAAAAAATATTAGCGGAGAAGGTGTACAAAAATCGCAACGAAGTTTGCTCACCGAGAGAGATGCTCGGGCTATGGATAATTTATTGGTTACGAAGCAGGCAAAAACACCAAAACTGGCAGCAGATGCTATAAACAAGCCAGTTAGTGAGTGGACAGCACGCAGGGCACTTAAAACAATCGGGCTCACTTCAGCTACAAAGCAAAAAAAAAACAGCACTGTCGGGAAAAAATGTAAAAGCACGCTAAATAAAGTTCTGTTAAGAGCACAAAAACTGGAGTGTGGAAGACTGGAAACGGGTAATATGGTCAGATGAAACCAAAATAAACCATTTCAGTCAGATGGTAAGGAGTACTACTGGCACCGTTCTTATGAAACACTTAAAAAACACCAAGTAAAAGAAACCATGAAACATGGGGGTGGAAGCTTAATGATTTGGGCCTGATTTACTTGGTGACACCTTGGCCAGTGGTAAAAATTGGGGGAATACTGAAAAAGGAAGATTATCTTCATATCTTAGGTGATAATTTACCCGATTTTGTGGACCAAAGTGCTTACCCGGAGGAAGAAGTTGCTTTTCAACAAGATGGGGATCCCAAGCACACGGCCAAAATCGTTAAGGGTTGGCTGTCAAGTCAAAAATTTCAAACAATGCAATGGCCAGCGCAAAGTCCAGATCTCAACCCAATCGAAAACTTATGGGCTTTGCTGAAGAAACGTCTTTCCCGTTATGATAACGTGCCAACAAATTTAAATGAACTTTGGTCCCGAGTACAAACAGAGTGGTCAAATATTCCGAAGAATACCATTGAAAACTTGGTGGAAAGTATGCCAAGACGTATCAGAAGTGTGACTAAAGCAAAAGGACTGTGAACAAAATATTGAAATTTTAAAGAAAAAAGGTTTTTTTCAATCGTGCAGAAGTGGATACTTAGGACTTTTTCATGAAATTGCATTCATCTTCAGTTTATCCTTAAATATTATTGAATTTAATTTTGTTTTCTTAAATTATTATTTTCATTAAATAGTTTAAATAAAAACTTGAACTGCTTTTCCTTTATTTTATGTTTTTTACTCGAATTTTTAATTTTTTTAAACAAACATGTAGCCACAAGTGCTCGCCACTGTATCTTATTTCTAAACTTAATTCAGTTGCACATCTTTTATCCAGCAGATACAAACGCCATCTGTTGACAACCATTAATATTAAACGTTTTACTCCTATCATGCATTTGACGTTTATATTAATATTTGTTTATGCAAAACGCAAATTAATTTTGGAAAGAACATGTTATCTTTTTTTTAAACCGCTAGCTTGCGGACCTTACTAAAGGTTTTGTAAAATTATTAAAAGTATATTGTTGATTAAATAATCTTCAGCTAATAAGGCCTAACGCAGTTTATGTCAATAAAAAACTTTTTATTACATATTTACCCAACGTTTCGTCAATTTTTTGTTGACTTTTTCAACAACTCTCCAAAGAAAAATTTATAACTGCAGCTTATGAGGAAACCAAAAGATTTCTTAAGCAGCACAAAAATATTATGCTAACACAAGCAGACAAGGGAAACAAAACTGTGTTAATGTATAAAGAGGACTACAAAGAAAGAATGATATCACTACTTAACGATAAAAGCACATATAGAACAATGAGGATTGACCCAACAGCAAAGCTACAAAAAGAAAACAACACAATAATTACTCATTTGTACAAAAGTGAATGTATAGACATATCACAAAAACAACGCTTACTTTGTTCTTCTGGGATTGCCCCCAGAATCTATGGCCTACCCAAAATTCATAAAGAAGGCACACCACTACGGCCGATAGTTTCTTCAATGAACGTCCCTTGCTACCATTTATCAAAGCACATTGGGCAAGTAATTAAAAATATAATATCTACAAAATATAATATAAAAAATTCAAAACAATTAAAAGACGAACTTAAACACATCACACTGCAAAACAATGAAATATTAATATCATTTGATGTAGTTTCACTATTTACAAACATTCCGGTACATATTGCAATTAGAAATATAATGAAAAAATGGAACATTATTGAAACATTCACAAAAATCCCAAAATCCCAATTCTTAAAAATACTAAAATTTTGTCTTACCGACAACAATTATTTCGTATATGACGGCAACATATATAATCAAATATTTGGAATGCCAATGGGTAATCCATTGTCACCAACAATAGCAGATGTGATACTTGACAGCCTTTTAGACGAAGCACTAGCTGAATTAAAACAGAAAAATATAAGTTTGAAATACATAGTTAAGTATGTAGACGACGTTTTGGCTATAATCAAACTTGACGATAAAAATGAGATTCTACAGGCACTCAACAGCTTCCATCCTAAAATACAATTTACTGTTGAAATGGAGAAAAACTGCAATTTACCATATTTAGATATATTTTTACAACGACGAGAGAACAAAATTTTATTCGACTGGTATGCAAAAGATATAGCATCAGGAAGACTAATGAATTTTAATGCAACACAACCAAAAACGCAAATAATTAATACGGCCAAAAGTTTCATTTTTAGAGTATTAAATATAAGTGACGAACAATTTCACACCAAGAATATAAATAAAATCACTAAATTACTCAAAGACAATAGTTTTCCAATAAATCTCATTAACAATTTAATATATGAGACAAAACTTAAACTCAACAATAATTATTCCCAAAACAAAACAAATAGCAATACCAATAATCAACCAAATATTTTTTACGGTGTAACTTTTATACCAGGCTTAACAGATAACAAAAAGTTAAAAACAACAATAAAAACAGAAAATATAAAATTTGCTTATAAACCTAATTCTACACTTAATACAGTTTTCACCAATATGAAAGACAAAGTAGAAAAACAACAACAATGCAATGTTGTTTATGAAGTAAAATGCAAAGGCAATGATGAACAAAACTGCAATTTAATATACATTGGAACAACAAAACGAACTTTGGAAACAAGAATGAGTGAACATAAAAAAGACATCACAAAACAGAGAGAAACAACAGCATTATCACAGCATATACTCAATACTGGACATGCAGCTGATTTTGATAATGTTAAAATACTAGATATAGAAAACAAAGGGAAAAAAAGATACACTATAGAAAGTCTACGTATACAACAAAATATCAACAGAACGATGAACTTAAAAGAAGACACTAACAACATAAATACGAGCTACATCGTTGCAATAAGTAGGAAATTTTAACTGTGATATTAATTTTTAAGTTGTGTTTGATTTAATTCTTTATATAAAAAAAAAAAAATTTTTTTAGCAGTTTACTTATTTTAGAAACACTAATATTTAAATGTAAATTGATTTTATAATATCATTTTGTAAGTTAACCATAATTTTTGGTGTGATTATTTGTAATAATATTAAGTTTTTATTTTTAAATAGACGAAACCCTTGAAAAAGTCAACAAAAAATTGACGAAACGTTGGGTAAATATGTAATAAAAAGTTTTTTATTGACATAAACTGCGTTAGGCCTTATTAGCTGAAGATTATTTAATCAACAATACCAAACTACAAAATTGGCCAAATAATATAAACAACTATTAAAAGTATAGTTCTGGCATTTTCTTCTTGAGTGGCTTGTGATAAAGTTCGAAGTTGATTCAACTTCCTAACATATAAACTACAACAAAATAAAATATAAAAAACAGAATCCGCTGCTCATTAAGGTAATGAATTATAATAATTTTTCTTAGAAAGAAAATTTTAATTTTTATCATTATATATTTTTGGTGATAAACCCTTGTTCAATTCACAAGCTTGTATTAACGTCATATGTGTTGTGTAATCGTCTAATTATACAATATTATATTTTTGTTGTTAGTAATTTTCATACAAAAGTGTGTTATAATTATACGATTGAATTTCACATGTTCTTCAAATAGTTGTATTGAGGCCAGGTCTGGGAATATTCTATTTGTTCGATTAATTTGTAAAAATATTTTATATATGTGATAAGTAAGACCAGAAAATACGTTCTTCTTAATAATAAATATATAATTGATTCATTTCAATTTAATTTTCTGACTATTTTAATCAAAATTGCTTGTCGCGAAAAAAGTGATTCTATTTGGCGTCAAATTAAAACTCCCATGCCTGGTTTCATTTCATGGTATCAAATCAAGGTGAATTAATACCAGGTGACCTCGAGAGATCAGGTGACTACGAATTGCTTACCATATTTGAACTGCCAACTGTGTTTATGTATCGGCTTTTTTGATAGTCCAAATATAAACTCTGCATGGCGAATTTATATTTGGAGTGTCAAAAAGCTGATATATTAACACTGTTGATAGTTCAAATATAGAAACATTTTCTTAGTCACCTGATGTCTCGAGGCCACCTGGCATTAATTCGTCTTGCCTTGGTATTAATTAAATTGACATTTAAGATACGACAAAATAACGATACAACAAATTTGTCTGTTCACAAGCACATAAACAAGTGTCGTCTTTTTTTAAACGATAAGACATACTACTGAGCTTGTGAATTGAACACCTGTGTTTTTTTATTAGGCACATCAGATTACAGGGAAAAGCCAGAAGATTTTCGTTTCCTTAACAGAATTTCTACGGAAATAAATTTAAAAATATTTCGGCTGAAAGTTAAAATTAAAAAGGTAATTTAAGCTGATAATTTAGTGCATTTAAAATCATACATACATAAGTATGTATGTGCATACGTACATATTTCCAAGCTATTAATTTATTCCCTTTTCCTTCACCTCATAGATTACTTGCATATGGTGTTCTGTTTCTGATCACTAAAACTTGCTCTCCTTTTTTTGTGATATCACTAGTTTTTTTAATGATCTAAAAAAACATACCATAATTTGATCTACGTCCATATTTTGTATGTTTGCCAACGAAGAGGAGTGCGATATTGCTGATTGCCGATCATACAGATGTATGTATATTAAAATCATGTTTAGTCATGTCTAAAGCATAATCGCGAAATGCACGGTGGGGTGTGAGACGGAAAAAAATTAAATTGTGAATATCAAAGAACCATACATGAAAATAACAAAATTATAACATTGGTAAAAAAACAAGATTTAAATTAGTTTGTGTAACGAGAAAAGAACTGAAATTTAAAAAAAGAAGAAAATTTAAATTATTTATCATATTGCAAAGTGAAGATAAATCGCTAAAGAAAGCATACATATTTTGCTCATATATTCCAAAAGAAAAATTTTAAATATGTATTAAATTAGTCCCAAAATCAAATATTTAAAAATCAAAAGAAAACATTTTATTTAAATAAATGTCTAAGTTGAGAAACCAAAGAATAACCGTAAATATATTAAAAGAATAAGAGAAAAAAACAACAGTATTTAAAAAAAGAAAAAACTTGTGAAAAAAATAATATTTTGTAGTGTATCAAAAGAATTTTTCGTTTTCAAATAAAAATACCAAAAAAGGAAGCTTGCACGTAATGCAATTGCATTGCAGTAAAAGTATTATACACACATATATTTATGTTAAATTGTAATTTATAAAAAAAGAAAAACAAACAAGAGAGGCTCTCAGTAAAGTGATCTGAATTTTGGTTTGGCAGCGCTGTAGTGTTAAAATTTTATAAAAAAGCTTTTACTTAATTGGATTACTACACACCCATGAAAAGTAAATATTCATTTTAACTACTTCTACTTAACAGATTCTTATGAAACTTCGCACACACAATTAGTTCTCGTAAAAGTACAACATGATGATAAAAAATGGGGCAGTGCCACGCCTATTTTGTAGTCTATCCCGGTAGTATATTAAATGTTAAAAAAAATTTGCTCTAGGGCTGCAGGAATTACTATTCTAAAAATTTTCTTACTTTTCGAAAAGGCACCCTGCTTTCAGCATTGGTATAAAAGAATGATTATTTAAACAAAAAATCGTTAAAAAACTCACAATTTCTTTTACAATTTTTTACATTAACTTAGCATATTGTCCAAAAAAGAAAAACTTTGACAAGAAAACATTTTCTTACAATTAAAGCAATGTTCAGATTTCTAAAGATGACATAGTGCTTATAAGTCTCAAGATACTTAACTCTACGTCTCCACCTGATATGAAATGCTGTTATAACTTAAAGTTAAAACAGATAAGCAGATGCTCTGACAACGATGCTAAAATTTGAATAAAGCATTAACATCAGAAGTCTACATTTAACATTAAATAAATAAAAATTATGTAAACTTACTTTACAATTATATTATAGTAACATGATAATCTGGCACACAACAATTAAGTTTTGCCATATATAGATAAACATTTTTTGTATTTTATATCTATTAATAAATAATAATAACTCATTATTATTGTTTTGTGATTTTAATTATTATTCATTTTATTCTTTTGTGATTTTAAAAAATATCATTTGTAAATTCTCAAATTGGTCTTGAAAGTATGTGCATAAGATAAGAGGTTTGTAACTGTTCAAGGTTGTGGTTGAAGTGTACTGACGATTCGGTAAAGCGCCCACGAAATGCATATAGACAATGCTTAACTATCAGCAATAAAATTTCATATAAAATAAAATTATGACAATATGTCAAGTAATAAATTTCTTAAAGGTTTAATTTGGGTTTTATTTTTTATTTTGCCTTATAAATACTTTTTTTGTTATCCAATGAATTTCTAATTGTGTAGAAAAATTAAAAAGATTCATATCGAATACAAATTATTTGCTTGGTTCTGTATAAGTTTCTAAGCGTACTACGCTTATTTAATTCTTTTGTGATTTTAAAAAATATTATCATTTGGAAATTCTCAAATGGTTTTTGAAAGTCTGTGCATAAGATAAGAGGTTTGTAACTGTTCAAAGTTGTGGTTGAAGTTTACTGACGATTTGGTAAGGCACCAATGAAATGCATATAGACAATGCTTAACTATCAGCAAATAAACTTCATTTAATATAAAATTGAAAAAATATAAATAAAACATAATGCGTATAATTTTTTTTTAATTTTAATTTGTTTATTAGACTACTTTTTTAGCTTCAACTAAGCCAAATAATAACTAATTAATTGCTGTGATAATGTAAATACACTTTTAAGGGGTATCCCTTATTTTCTTGGACTTCTCAATTAAAAATAAGTAGTCATCGAGTGAAATTGTAAGTAGTTACGACTTAAATCCTCATATACTTTTTTGCCCACCAGAAGCAAAGTTTTTGCTGGGACATTACAGAAAACACAATTTTAGAAAATTTTCTAAACTTTTAAGATGAACTAATAAGTACAACTCAGAATATTTAGATTTGAAAGTGAAAAACACACTCAGGTATGAAGCTGCTATTATAAACATTCAAGAGCAATTAAATGGCTGATATTTTCCGACATAACTTCATTAGTGGTGGTTGGATTTTTGACATTTTGAAAAAATAAAACTCCGTGTAGTAAGAAACAAAATGTGATGAAATTAGGGTTTGTATGTACCTACCTAATTGACATTAGATGAGCAAAATAAAAGAATGGTAAAAATCCTAATTAATTTAAGACTTATGTATGTCGCTTTTGAGCCACCTCTAAACATTTTTCAACCTATCTAAAAATTGGTACATATTAGTTTTTAGAATATTCGAATATTTTTAGGGGTCCTATATTTTTAAATATAGGACAACCCTAGTGTTCATATTACGTATATTAATCCATACTATAATGAAAAATAAATAAATATTGTATTAAAAAAATGCAACTTACTTAAAACGTTGTATCAATTTTTCGATGACAAATGAGTAACAAGCACAAGATAATGAGTACATTGCCATACCCCAACAACCAAAGCGAACGCCTTCTTCGTACAATATTTGTGCTTTCGATCCCTCAAGAGCCTTGGGGTCTCCATTAAATACAGCTTCACCCACAAAATCCGTAAAATATAATGAATAGCAGACGTGTGCCATCCAACAGAAGAGATTTGTTAAGCAAACCATACGCAAAGAGTGTGGCATATAAACAATGGATAGCAAATAGTGTGATAGCTTTTCAACAGGTTGTTCTGCTGCTATATTTTCACAACCGTTAATATTCGGGTATTTTTCTTGCTCCATGCTCTCAGTTGCTGTAAACGAAGTCTCCCCTATTTCATTATCATCTGCAGCGGTACTGAAATAATCCGATTGCTGTTGGACATCGTCAGACGTCGGATTATTAAACTAAGAAAAGAAAATTCATATTTGTTTTATTTTTATGTATATATGTATGTATGTATGTATGTATGTATGTATGTATGTATGTATGTATGTATGTATGTATGTATATATGTATGTATGTATGTATGTATGTATGTATGTATGTATGTATGTATGTATGTATGTATGTATGTATGTATGTATGTATGTATGTATGTATGTATGTATGTATGTATGTATGTATGTATGTATGTATGTATGTATGTATGTATGTATGTATGTATGTATGTATGTATGTATGTATGTATGTATGTATGTATGTATGTATGTATGTATGTATGTATGTATGTATGTATGTATGTATGTATGTATGTATGTATGTATGTATGTATGTACGTATGTATGTATGTATGTATGTATGTATGTATGTATGTATGTATGTATGTATGTATGTATGTATGTATGTATGTATGTATGTATGTATGTATATCGAAAAACATTAAGGGATATTAAATACTTCGTTTATACGTACACTATTTGCAAATAAAAATAACTTGCAAATAGTTAACTCACTGTAAAAGCGCCCTTCAGACTAATAGATTTAGTATTAATAGTTGCAAAAACTCAAATCTTAAGTTAAAATCCAACAGTGTGAAAACAAGTTGTTATGAACCGTCAAATAATATGTAAAGAAATTTGACAGCATTATGGTTTGAGTAATTTTTAGGAAATTTTCCAAACAAGCATATTTTTCATTTAATCAGGGTTGTCTAGAGTAAGGCTGTCATACGTCCTGGTTTTCCAGGATTGTCCTGGTTTTAGACAAATTCTCCTGGTGTCCTGGTCTTTTCTTAAATTGTCCTGGTATTTTGATACATCTCAATGCAGACAAAACTTTAATTTCTGCTGATTTTTGTTGTGAACAGAGGTTAAGCTTTCTGTTACAACGCTGTTTACATGAAGCAATTTTACCAGCATTTCGTTACCTTATTATTTGTTTGGCCCATAAGCATAGAAAAATGCATTATAAAGCAGCAAACCAACCATAAGCTGACGATCTATTGCCTGGGGCCAGGGCTGCCAAATGATTTTGATAAAAAATCTGTACTTATCGTGGAAAAAATCGGCACTTTCGGCACTTCAATTCAAAAAATCGGCAGAAATAAAGCTAAGCATTTTTCATGGTTTTATAAATTTTTATTAATAAGGAAAAAATAGCAATCACCAGGAATTTCATGTGGTTTATTAACATAAATGCATAACAAAAAAAAAATAATGATTTTACAAGCTTAAATATATACCATGGAATATAAATGATAATCAGAATGAATACATTTTTGAATTTATAATTTTTGCAAAATCGTTTTTATTATGAGTACCAAAACAATTGGTTTTATAAGTTGCAAACAGGGTTGGCTGCCCACTGGGTAACCCAAAAAACCCACCCGGGTTTTTATGGGTATTTTGTTTAAAAAAACTCAAGCGGGTTTTTTACGTTATATCCATTCAAACAAAGATGAAGACAGTTTTAAAGTTTCATTTACAGAAAAATAAAATAAAATCATTATAAAATTCATGTAAACAAATAACCCAAGTACATAAACATGTATTTATATGCCCATTTGTGTGTATGTACATTTAACCCTAGTGGATTTTTAGTACTTTTAATTTAAATAAAGATAGTATATTATATCAACAAAAATTCAAGACAATAATTAAAAAATTCATAAAAAATTAATGCTTTTTCCAATCTAAGGCTATTTCAAAGGTTACTCCATATTAAACCATAAGATGAAAACATTCTTTCTATTGATGGTGGCAATTCATTACTGAAGTGAAATAATCGCAAAAGTTTGCAGGTAAACATTATTAATTTTTTCCTTTTAATATCTTCAACCATTGATTTTTTTTGTGGAAAGTGCTCTGCATCTTTAATTTTAGATGCCAAAAAAAGGGTGCTAAAAATTGGGTGCTTTTGACTTACGCATTCTTCTATCTTTTCGCTTTCTTTAGTAATTACTTTGCCCATATATTTGGAATGCACGCTTTTTGACAAAATCCTGTTTTGACAGTAGTCTAGCATTGTTCAACAAATTACAGTCTAGGCACCCGAAATAGTCCAAAAAACTAATTTGTACCTTAAAAATTTTAGTTTTTTACCGGTTAAGCTATATTTTTATTGAATTTTTTACTTTCTTTGTTATTGTTCCACTTCTTATTTTGTTGATTTTAGTATTTGCTATTTTTTATTGTTTGTTGTTGTTTTGCCAAATATTGTTAGTGAAAAATGTGGAGTCGCTGTAAGTTATGCTGAAAAAAGTGAATAAAATACATATGTAATTGTTTCCTATATTTTTCAAAAAAAGTGCGGAAAAATTACTTTTTTTGCACAAGATGTTCATGAAACACAATATAATAGAACAGAGAATTATGTAATTGAATATACTATTTAAAAAAAATTTTAGCATAAACAAATAGTGAGGACCCAAAATTTTTAAGGTAAAAAGTGACTTGTGTGAGCTATTAGGGTGGCTAGTCAAGTTCAATTGTATTGATATGTTCACAAAACTTGTTCAGCTCTACCGTAACTACAAGTTTGCCAAATATTGTTAGTAAAAAATAAGGAGTAGCAGAAAGTTATTCTGAAAAAAGTGGAAACAAATTTTTTTCTTAAATTTTTCAACAAAAATTGCACGAAAATTTTTTTAGGTATTAAATGGTAAAAAAACTGATAAGCGGACTCTTAGCTACATTATTGTCATATACAGTTAAGCGGTATCATTAAGGTTGAATTAGCTGTTGCCCAAATACTGATGACACCGTTTTTTGAGGTCCCACTGATTTTTAAAAATTTTTGAGTTCCATGAAAAAAAATTGGTCACCAAATTCTCAAATTGAGTATAGGGTTTTACTACCCCGTGGTAGTAAAATCGAAACTGTACTGTCAAGTCCTTGTGTTTTTCCAAAAGTCTTCATTTGTCGCATAGTTGTATTAATGATTTTGTTGATAAATCTATACCGAAAAGGGCTAATTTGACAACATTGCTTAGATTATGAAAAAAAACCAATTAAACCCAAAAAAACCCATGATAAAACCCGTCGGGCTGGATTTTATTTAAAAAACCCGGGTTTTTTCCAACCCTGGTTTCAAATAATCTGTAGAATAAAGAATTCCTTTTAAAGTTTAATTTTCCAAGGAACATCGAAATTTAGTTTAGTTACCCGCGTACTGAAGAGTGTGCTAGGCTACTAACTGGGAGTCGCAGGTTTGATTCCTACTAAGACTCGGGTGTTTCTGCAGAAAAGCTCAAAAAGGCTTAATAAGTATGTGCGTTTGTTAAATTGACGATATTTGCAGAAAAATGTGGGGGAACCATAATTTTTTTTTTAATTCTGCTAAAACTAGAAAAGCCTTTGTGGAATCGCATCGCTTTATTTTAGAAATTGTTTGCAAAAATTATATAAATTAATTTCAGTCTTTTTGAATATTTGTTCTGAAATTTCTAATAATATCAAATATAGTGGTGATTTTTATCTTCATTTCGATATTTGGATTTATTAATCTTATTGATTTACAGTTACCATCAAAATCAAAGTTTTCGCATGTATCAGAAGAAGTTAATATATTTTATAGTTAATTTTATAAATAATGGACACATTATATTTCATTATATTATTTTTATTATGTTTCACAATTTTACAAAATGTTTCCAATTGTACAAAAATAACTAGTGATGTTTAGATATCAAACCAAACACAATAAAACCGGTTATTTCTTGTATAACATTTTTTATGTTAAAAATATGTATATATTTTAATTTTCATTAATTTTATGGCATTTTTTATAATATTCAAAATTCCCAATAAATTTTTACATGTATGTTTTAACAATTTAGGCCCAAATTTACAATCATTAGTTAATTATTAGTAAACTAATATGATAACTATTGTTTAACTAAAACTTCATATTTACAGTGTATTGTTTAACTAAAATTTTTAATATGGGTAAAGAATGGTAACCCTATTAAATATAAATAAACAAGAAAAAATAAAGAAATAAAAAATTATTTCACATCTTAAGACGGCAGTTTAAAAATTTTTAAACACACAAAGCTAATGGAGTAAATATTTTTTGTCGCTCCTAAAAGTATGCTATATGCATATAATAATTTCCAAAACATGGTGTAATAAGTATGCAGGTTCATCGAATACAACAAAAAACTAGATAATGCTTGTCAAAAAAATACACGTGCTAGACGTTGCTTATGTACAAAACTACCAGAACAAAAAATAATCGGCTGACGCTATGCTGCCGCCTGTATACTTATTGCACCATGTACCAAAGCATCTAACTAATTGTTAACCAATGACATTTGACGGTTTAACTAATGGTAAACAAAGAAGTGTGAATAAAATATCATTGGCTAAGCTATTGTCATTAGTTAACTAATGACTGTGAATTTGGGCCTTAATGATTATTCGTGACAATCTGTTTATAAATTAAAATCAAAAGCAAATAAATGAGGTACTTTCTTACGATTATTTTCATCAATTCTTCTGACAAAATACACATGATAATTATTTTGAAAAGATAAAGCAGTAATATGAAAAGAAAAATAATAATACCTGTGGGTTGGTGCTAAACGGGCCAATGTCAAAATATTCACTTGTGAGAAAAAAAAACAATTTAGGTTTAAGTTTTCTATATGAGTTCATAGTAACATTGGCTAGCAAAACCCTAATGAAGCTGTTCTGGGTTACGTTAGATATTGGCTGTTTCAGCAAAATAAAAGAGAGTAAGAACAGACACCTAATGCAATGATTAACTCAAAACAGCAAAATATTGACATCGGCCTTTTTAGCACCAAGCCACAGATACATATGTATTTGGAAAATTCATCACTTTTGAAAAATGCAATCCTTCTTATTCTCTACCTATGTATATATCGACGTTACTTTAACCCCACACCACAAAATGGCAATTCTGTACTCGTTATCGATAACAATTGGGTACTTACAATTCTTTAAGGTCTAGAAAATGCGAAGAGACTATTAATAGTAGTAACATTTTTTCGGTTACGAATAGACAAGTGCATATTTTTTGTTGTTGGGTTGATGTGAAGACGACAAATAGTTACAGAATAGCTATTTGAGTTTGTGTGTTATTTACATGGCAGTTCGAAAGTGTTTTTATATTTTTGTTCGATTTATAGCCCAGTAAAAAATTTTCATGTTTTTTGAAGCACTAAAGAAATAAAGCGCTTCATATTCACTTGAAAATATGAGCTTGTTCATTAGCTGATTTCATAGCGTCACAATAATGCATGTTTTGAAGCGAGAAAAGTATTTGCTTTTTACTTATACAAAAGCTTTGTACACGAGCTATACAAAAAACTGATTTTATAGTGCTGATCAAAAGCAGGTTTTTAAGCGAGAATGAAGAGTAAGTTTATTTGAGATTCTTGGTGCCGTTTTGCAACAGTGTTTTTGGTCGAGTGATTGGTACGTTGGACTTCAAACCTGAAGGTTCTTAGATCGATAGTAGTTGAACTTAAAATAACAAACATTGAGTGAAAATATGAATATGATAAAAATAAATAAAGAAAAGAAATAAGAAAAATTCAAAATGACGTTAACGACGCCAATCCACATCGAACCATTTTTTCATATATTTTCAGTTCTAGTGCTGAAAATGTTGATGATTTTCAGCGCTTCAAAAGCGCTTTTGTGGGCAAAAATGTAGTACTCCAATCCGGAAACTCGGCATACGAAAATCAGCGATATCAGCAGGTTTGTCAGCGCTACATTTATTCCATAATAGTAGAAACATGCTTTGTTGGAAGCAACTTTTTTACTGGGAGAGGAAAAGTCTAACAAACAAGTGAATATTACTGCCATTAGCGAGGATATACATAATGCAGACTTTTGACATAAAAGTACTGAAGCTTTTATGTATAATTTTCAAATTTTTTAGTAGAGCAAAATACTGTTAAAGTGCTCAATAATCTGATAATTAAACATAGTTATTTGAATTTGATTAGAATTTTTTATAGATTTTATATTTTCCTTTTTCGACACATTTAAAATTCGTTGCTGATCAGTCGCAAATTAAAAAAATTAACAGATAAATTTTGAAACGCAACCTAATATTGTAGGAATATTGTGACATTAAATTCAGTTCACACAATACAAATACATGCTACAGTCGTCAGTTATTCGAAATGTCTTCAAAACTGATGAAATTTAAATAGAGTGAAAATTTTCCTGTTAATTGAACTTTATTTGTTGATGGCTTAGCATTGTCTATATGCATTTCATTAGTGCTTTACCAAATCGTCAGTAGACTTCAACCACCATTTTGAACAGCTACAAGCTCCTTATCTTACAAATGATTTAAAAAATAAGCATTGTAGGCTTTGAAACTTATACAAAAACTGTTCAAAAGTTTGTAACTGTTCAAAAGTGTGGTTGAAGTCTACTGACGATTTGCTAAAGCACTCATGAAATGCATATAGACAATGCTTAACCATCAACAAATAAATTTCATTTAAAATAAAATTATCACAATATGTCAAATAATAAATTTCTTATAGATTTTCTTGTTAACAAAACTCAGATGCCATACATCAATACAATCTGACGTACATTGTGCGTGAGATTCATAGCCTACCTATCCAGTTGGCCTGATTGCCTTGCACGACATTGTTATCTACGATTCTTTTACGAATTGTCCTCTGTCGGCTAGGTTTTCTAATCGAAAATTTAAGTGAATCGTCGTTCCCGACAATCTGAGTGACAAATTCTTGAATGTTGTCCTATATTACGCACTTTTAACGACAATATGAGCGACAATGTCTTTCGTTTTAGACGCGAGGCACACACACAAACACAGAATGTGATAGTGTTTGTGGGCACCACTGTTTTATATAAATATGTCTGTATGGTATATTATCTACATAAAAACTTTTATAATGCATAAATAAAATAAAAATTTGTTATTAAAGTATTGTTTATTAAAAAGAAATTGGATTTTACCAAAAATCGTTGGATCTCGAAATCCCGGAAAATCACGGGATCCCGAAAATCCCGGGATCGGGATTTGCAAAATCCCGAATCGCGGGATTTTTAAAAATCAATCCCGATTGGCATCCCTAGTCTAGACTAATTTTAAGTTAGTTTGAAAGGTGATTTCATCTAAAATCTTCCAGCATAAATTTGAAGAAAATCGGTCCAGCCGTTGGAAGTTATCTTCCATTTTCTTCGGGGATTTTAAAATTTTTAATTTAATGTTATTTTAATTAGTATACAAGTTATTACTAGAGTTTATAATTTCCTGGACTTTTTCCATTCCCGGGAAACGGGAAATAAAATTAGTTTTTCCCGGGATTCCTGCGAATTTTTGAAAACTAGTGATTTGAATCAAGATAAAAAATAAAAATTTTTTTAAATAAAAATATGAAGAAGAAAAACGTTATCGAAAGCAAAAAGCGCAAAACACTATCTCAAAAAGCTATAAAAGGCGCTAAATTATAAGAAGTCGAAAAGCGCTAAAAGAGCTAGATATTAATAAAATAAAAAGTCTTATCTTACACAAAATGTTTCATGAATTTCTTTTGTGGTACATGTTATGTGTTCATTTGAGATCATTAAGTTATTGATAATACAGAGTATATGTATGATTGAAAACACATCAAAAGGAGAATTATTTATTTTTGTAAAACGAGATATATACTCGGATTCGGTTTATAGAACAGAGCCGATAAAGTTTTTTTATCGTGAAAAATATTTTATATCATTTGATTTTCAAATAAAAATGCATCAAGCTCTTGGACAAATTTATCAACCAGTTGTGATAATCACATACTTACGTATCCATGAAACATTACAACAAGCCGTCACATTTCCAAATGTTTTCCACCAAAAAGACATATTTCCAAATGTATTTTACTTCTTGCAATAAATCATGATACAATAATTGCGGTTGTTTACACAAAATACAGTAAATGAGAACACAAATTGACAGAATAAAGTAATAGTTCATGACTAAATATTTACAAAAATTTACTGCAGAAAATTTTGCTAGTAAAATGAAAAACATGTGATTCGAAAGGTAAACAAACAAAAGTAAGCAAAGAAAAGTTAAAGGTAAACAAACAAAAGTAAGCAAAGAAAAGTATACAATTTTTGATAAAATTTGCGAAAAAAGAAAAACATAAATAGAACTGTGAATGAAATGTGAATAATTGTTATGAAACTTTTCGCTTATCTCACCTTTAAAACGGAAATACAATTTTTAGAAACCATTTGCTTTGTTTTGTTTGTATTACTTTAATTTTCTATTGTTGTGAAAAAGCTAAGTACTTCGCTACTTAGTACAGCACTTGTTTTTATGGTAATCAATAGCAACAATAAATGATCATGTACTTTTGAATAAATTTAACTAGACACAAATTAGAAAACTCAAATGAAGTATAAAAAACAAATGGAAAAGTTTACATAAAATGAACTATTTATATTTTCTTAAAATTTTCGTGATAAAAAAAGTGTTGTATCGATTACCAATAAGAAAAAGAGTTGAGTAGTCAAAAGTGTAAATGTTTTTCAGCACTACATTTATTTGCCATCAGCTGTTTCCTTAATCTTACGAATTTTTACTATTTTTCCGTTCGCGTACTTTTTTGGCCAATAGCGTTTTTTGAGAGTGAATTTTTCAGTAATTACTCATTTACTGCATTTTACTGTAAAATTAAACAAACGGACCTAATAATAGTCCAATTCCCTCTTTTCGTTGTCATATTAACGTTCTGACATTTAATCGAATTATGAAAATTCATGCTACCATATTTATGAAATCCAATTTTTTTGCTTTATCTTTTTCGTTTTAGTATTTGATAGGGGTTACCTTAGGCTGATTTTGGTCACTTTGTCTTAATTAATAAAACAAATATAATTTTTGTATGTGAATATATCACATCTGCCCGACGTTTCGTTGGCTTTTTTCCAACTTCTTCAGGACCTTTTCTATATTTTAAAATCTGATAAATAAATTGATTAATGTTACTAATACATTGTATATTATATGTACTTGTGTGTATGCGAAACTTACTATTTTGTTATATTTCATACTGTTTATAAAATTTTATATAAAAAAACTGGACATCACAACATTGGATAAGTATAAAATATATATGTAAAATAAAAACTGGACATCACAATATAAATATGTAGTAATTTAAATAAATAATTAAGTAATTACGGCACAACACAAATTATCACAGTTCAATTGTTTATCACAGACTAATCAGAAAGGATAGCAATTGAATATTGCAATTTAATGTTGTCTTTGTCTTCTTTTGTATTCATTGTTTTTTTAAACCGCTCTTGTATTCTTAGACTTTCCAGTGTGTATCGTTTATTGTGTTTTGTTTCTCTGTCTAAAATTTTGACGTTGTCGAAGCATATATTATGTCCACTCTCTTTTACGTGCTGAGATAGAGCAGTACTTTCTCGTCCCTTTTCTACATCAGCTGTATGTTCAGCTATTCTGGTTTCAAGTCTTCTTTTTGTTGTACCCACGTATATTTTGTTGCATTGTTCTCTATCATTACCATCACATTTTAATTCGTAAACAACACTGTCGATTTTCATTTTATTTATTTTTGTTTTTTTGCGTGTGAACAAATGTCTAGTGGTATGGTTGGATTTGTGCGCTATTTTTGTTTTGTTGTCATTTATGATCTTTTGTAAAAGTCTGCTTTCTGTAAGCTTTGGCTCATATGGTACACTGCAGAAAATCGTATCTTCAATTTTTTGACTAGCCTTTCTATTATCAGTAAGTGTTTTGTTTATTAATTTATTTATGAGCTTCATCGGATAATTATTGTTTGTTAGTATTATTTTAAGTTTTCTTATATTTTCCGTTTTAAATTTCTCATGACTTAAATTCATTACTTTTTGTATACGATTTGTAGCTGTATTTAATTTCATTCTCATTGGTTGTGTAGAATAATAATTTATTATTCGTCCTGAAGATGTCGCTTTTGTGTACCAGTTCGTTATTAATTTATCGTTGTTTTTGATAATTTTCATGTCAAGGTAGGGAAGTTCCATGTTACTTTCTTTCTCCATTGTAAATTGTAGCTTGTTGTGATACTTATTCAATAGTTCTAAAATTATGCCTTCATCCTTATGATTTATCACTGCAAAGAGGTCGTCAACGTATTTTGATATATATTTTATTTTCACGTTGTTTTTTGTTAGCTCATCAATCACTTCGTCTAAGAGAGTATCAAGTACTATATCCGCAATTGTCGGTGATAACGGATTACCCATGGGCATACCATAGGTTTGGTGGTAGAATTTCCCGTTGTAGGTGAAATAGTTGTTGTCGTTTAAGCAAAATTGTAATATCTTTAAGAACTGTTGCCTAGGTATATTTGTATGATTTTTGATGGTCTCCCATTTTGAAAGTATGTTTTTTATTGCTAAGTGGGTTGGTATATTCGTAAACAGTGATACGACGTCAAATGAGACTATAATGTCATCCTTTTCCATTTTTACATTATCTAGTTTTTCTTTTAGTTGTGTTGAATTCTTTATGTTGTATATTGGGGAAATTAAATTTTTTTAAATGCGTCCTATGAATTTTGATAACTGATAGCATGGCGGTTTTAGTGATGAAGATATTGGTCGTAAGGGCATATTTTCCTTGTGGATTTTCGGTAGTCCATATAGTTCCGGAGCTGCAGCTGTATAGGTTGTCATTAATGTTTTTTCATATTTTGAAATCTGTCCATTTTTCATTAGTTGTGTGATTATATAGTTATTTTTGCGTTGTAACTTATCAGTGGGATCTTCTCTTATTGATTTGTATGTATTTTTATCGTTCAAAAGTGCTGACATCTTGCTGCAATAGTCCTCTCTGTACATAACCATAGTCTTATTACCTTTATCCGCTAATGTTATTAAAATATTGTCCTTATTTCTATTAATGATATCTCTAGTCTCTTCATAAATACCAATTATGAATTTCTCCCTTTCATTGTTTCTGTAGTTTCTTTTATAATTTGAAATTCTATTTGATATTTTTGATCTTGTTATTTCTTTCTCCGCGTCATCTTTTATATTTTGTACCCATTGTTCCATGTCGGCAATAAGTGGTATTGCTTTAAAGTTTTTCTTATTTATTGGTAACGCGAATTCGTTTCCTAGTGATAGCAACCATTTATTTTCCATATTAAATTCAACATTCGTCCTGTTTATAAACCACTCCTCTTTGTACACCAAATTTAGTTTTTTAAAAGTATTTTTTCTCAATTGGTTGATTTTTGATAAATGTGTCATGTTTATTTTTCGTTTAATATTATAAAATTTGTCCCATTGTTCTTTTTTAAATTTTAACCATTCATTTTCTTCCAGTGTACTTGATAATTGTCTGTTTATTTTGTCAATATTTTTCTTTATTAGTGTTGTTGTACTATATGTCTCTTTTATTTCTGTATTCAAAAGTTTTGTCTGCAAGTTTGTCTCTATTTCTTTTAATTTCTTCAACGCCGTTTTTGTTGTGAACAATTTTCTGAGTTGATACGTTGAGTTTAATATATGTGTTGGTTTTATGCCAAATCGTCTGCAGTCTTGTAAAAATTTCAATCTTTCTGATTGTCTTGCTAATCTTTCCACTTCTCTACTGTATTCTTTGAGTGAACTGCTTGTCCTTGTGTTATATTGTGCCCTTATGTATTGAAAAAAGTTTTGCATCTTGACTATTTTGTTCAGATTTTATACTTTAATGTAGTTCCTTTAATTTGCTTTACTTTCGGCAGGCCTACCGGTGCAATTATGAGTGATCTATTTGGTTTTGACCAACGATTTGTTATAGTATTTGATAGGGGTTACCTTAGGCTGATTTTGGTCACTTTGTCTTAATTAATAAAACAAATATAATTTTTGTATGTGAATATATCACATCTGCCCGACGTTTCGTTGGCTTTTTTCCAACTTCTTCAGGAGCTTTTCTTTATTTTAAAATCTGATAGATAAATTGATTAATGTTACTAATGCATTGTATATTATATGTACGTGTGTGTATGCGAAACTTACTATTTTGTTATATTTCATACTGTTTATAAAACTTTATATAATAAAAACTGGACATCACAACATTGGATAAGTATAAAATATATATGTAAAATAAAAACTGGACATCACAATATAAATATGTAGTCATTTAAATAAATAAATAAATAATTAAGTAATTACGGCACAACACAAATTATCACAGTTCAATTGTTTATCACAGACTAATCAGAAAGGATAGCAATTGAATATTGCAATTTAATGTTGTCTTTGTCTTCTTTTGTATTCATTGTTTTTTTAATCCGCTCTTGTATTCTTAGACTTTCCAGTGTGTATCGTTTATTGTGTTTTGTTTCTCTGTCTAAAATTTTGACGTTGTCGAAGCATATATTATGTCCACTCTCTTTTACGTGCTGAGATAGAGCAGTACTTTCTCGTCCCTTTTTTACATCAGCTGTATGTTCAGCTATTCTGGTTTCAAGTCTTCTTTTTGTTGTACCCACGTATTTTTTGTTGCATTGTTCTCTATCATTACCATCACATTTCAATTCGTAAACAACACTGTCGATTTTCATTTTATTTATTTTTGTTTTTTTGTTTTGTTGTCATTTATGATCTTTTGTAAAAGTATGCTTTCTGTAAGCTTTGGCTCATATGGTACACTGCAGAAAATCGTATCTTCAATTTTTTGACTAGCCTTTCTATTATCAGTAAGTGTTTTGTTTATTAATTTATTTATGAGCTTCATCGGATAATTATTGTTTGTTAGTATTATTTTAAGTTTTCTTATATTTTCCGTTTTAAATTTCTCATGACTTAAATTCATTACTTTTTGTATAAGATTTGTAGCTATATTTAATTTCATTCTAATTGGTTGTGTAGAATAATAATATATTATTCGTCCTGAAGATGTCGCTTTTGTGTACCAGTTCGTTATTAATTTATCGTTGTTTTTGATAATTTTCATGTCAAGGTAGGGAAGTTCCATGTTACTTTCTTTCTCCATTGTAAATTGTAGCTTGTTGTGATACTTATTCAATAGTTCTAAAATTATACCTTCATCCTTATGATTTATCACTGCAAAGAGGTCGTCAACGTATTTTGATATATATTTTATTTTCACGTTGTTTTTTGTTAGCTCATCAATCACTTCGTCTAAGAGAGTATCAAGTACTATATCCGCAATTGTCGGTGATAACGGATTACCCATGGGCATACCATAGGTTTGGTGGTAGAATTTCCCGTTGTAGGTGAAATAGTTGTTGTCGTTTAAGCAAAATTGTAATATCTTTAAGAACTGTTGCCTAGGTATATTTGTATGATTTTTGATGGTCTCCCATTTTGAAAGTATGTTTTTTATTGCTAAGTGGGTTGGTATATTCGTAAACAGTGATACGACGTCAAATGAGACTATAATGTCATCCTTTTCCATTTTTACATTATCTAGTTTTTCTTTTAGTTGTGTTGAATTCTTTATGTTGTATATTGGGGAAATTAAATTTTTTAAAATGCGTCCTATGAATTTTGATAACTGATAGCATTACAGTTTTAGTGATGAAGATATTGGTCGTAAGGGCATATTTTCCTTGTGGATTTTCGGTAGTCCATATAGTTCCGGAGCTGCAGCTGTATAGGTTGTCATTAATGTTTTTTCATATTTTGAAATCTGTCCATTTTTCATTACTTGTGTGATTATATTGTTATTTTTGCGTTGTAACTTATCAGTGGGATCTTCTCTTATTGATTTGTATGTATTTTTATCGTTTAAAAGTGCTGACATCTTGCTACAATAGTCCTCTCTGTACATAACCACAGTCTTATTACCTTTATCCGCTAATGTTATTAAAATATTGTCCTTATTTCTATTAATGATATCTCTAGTCTCTTCATAAATACCAATTATGAATTTCTCCCTTTCATTGTTTCTGTAGTTTCTTTTATAATTTGAAATTCTATTTGCTATTTTTGATCTTGTTATTTCTTTCTCCGTGTCATCTTTTATATTTTGTACCCATTGTTCCATGTCGGCAATAAGTGGTATTGCTTTAAAGTTTTTCTTATTTATTGGTAACGCGAATTCGTTTGCTAGTGATAGCAACCATTTATTTTCCATATTAAATTCAACATTCGTCCTGTTTATAAACCACTCCTCTTTGTACACCAAATTTAGTTTTCTAAAAGTATTTTTTCTCAATTGGTTGATTTTTGATAAATGTGTCATGTTTATTTTTCGTTTAATATTATAAAATTTGTCCCATTGTTCTTTTTTAAATTTTAGCCATTCATTTTCTTCCAGTGTACTTGATAATTGTCTGTTTATTTTGTCAATATTTTTCTTTATTAGTGTTGTTGTACTATATGTTTCTTTTATTTCTGTATTCAAAAGTTTTGTCTGCAAGTTTGTCTCTATTTCTTTTAATTTCTTCAACGCCGTTTTTGTTGTGAACAATTTTCTGAGTTGATACATTGAGTTTAATATATGTGTTGGTTTTATGCCAAATCGTCTGCAGTCTTGTAAAAATTTCAATCTTTCTGATTGTCTTGCTAATCTTTCCACTTCTCTACTGTATTCTTTGAGTAAACTGCTCGTCCTTGTGTTATATTGCGCCCTTATGTATTGAAAAAAGTTTTGCATCTTGACTATTTTGTTCAGATTTTATACTTTAATATAGTTCCTTTAATTTGCTTTACTTTCGGCACTATAACTGTCATGCTATCAGTTATCAAAATTCATAGGACGCATTTTAAAAATTTAATTTCCCCAATATACAACATAAAGAATTCAACACAACTAAAAGAAAAACTAGATAATGTAAAAATGGAAAAGGATGACATTATAGTCTCATTTGACGTCGTATCACTGTTTACGAATATACCAACCCACTTAGCAATAAAAAACATACTTTCAAAATGGGAGACCATCAAAAATCATACAATTATACCTAGGCAACAGTTCTTAAAGATATTACAATTTTGCTTAAACGACAACAACTATTTCACCTACAACGGGAAATTCTACCACCAAACCTATGGTATGCCCATGGGTAATCCGTTATCACCGACAATTGCGGATATAGTACTTGATACTCTCTTAGACGAAGTGACTGATGAGCTAACAAAAAACAACGTGAAAATAAAATATATATCAATATACGTTGACGACCTCTTTGCAGTGATAAATCATAAGTATCACAACAAGCTACAATTTACAATGGAGAAAGAAAGTAACATGGAACTTCCCTACCTTGACATGAAAATTATCAAAAACAACGATAAATTAATAACGAACTGGTACACAAAAGCGACATCTTCAGGACAAATAATAAATTATTATTCTACACAACCAATGAGAATGAAATTAAATACAGCTACAAATCTTATACAAAAAGTAATGAATTTAAGTCATGAGAAATTTAAAACGGAAAATATAAGAAAACTTAAAATAATACTAACAACAATAATTATCCGATGAAGCTCATAAATAAATTAATAAACAAAACACTTACTGATAATAGAAAGGCTAGTCAAAAAATTGAAGATACGATTTTCTGCAGTGTACCATATGAGCCAAAGCTTACAGAAAGCAGACTTTTACAAAAGATCATAAATGACAACAAAACAAAAATACCGCACAAATCCAACCATACCACTAGACGTTTGTTCACACGCAAAAAAACAAAAATAAATAAAATGAAAATCGACAGTGTTGTTTACGAATTAAAATGTGATGGTAATGATAGAGAACAATGCAACAAAATATACGTGGGTACAACAAAAAGAAGACTTGAAACCAGAATAGCTGAACATACAGCTGATGTAAAAAAGGGACGAGAAAGTACTGCTCTATCTCAGCACGTAAAAGAGAGTGGACATAATATATGCTTCGACAACGTCAAAATTTTAGACAGAGAAACAAAACACAATAAACGATACACACTGGAAAGTCTAAGAATACAAGAGCGGATTAAAAAAACAATGAATACAAAAGAAGACAAAGACAACATTAAATTGCAATATTCAATTGCTATCCTTTCTGATTAGTCTGTGATAAACAATTGAACTGTGATAATTTGTGTTGTGCCGTAATTACTTAATTATTTATTTATTTATTTAAATGACTACATATTTATATTGTGATGTCCAGTTTTTATTTTACATATATATTTTATACTTATCCAATGTTGTGATGTCCAGTTTTTATTATATAAAGTTTTATAAACAGTATGAAATATAACAAAATAGTAAGTTTCGCATACACACACGTACATATAATATACAATGCATTAGTAACATTAATCAATTTATTTATCAGATTTTAAAATAAAGAAAAGCTCCTGAAGAAGTTGGAAAAAAGCCAACGAAACGTCGGGCAGATGTGATATATTCACATACAAAAATTATATTTGTTTTATTAATTAAGACAAAGTGACCAAAATCAGCCTAAGGTAACCCCTATCAAATACTATAACAAATCGTTGGTCAAAACCAAATAGATCACTCATAATTGCACCGGTAGGCCTGCCGAAAGTAAAGCAAATTAAAGGAACTACATTAAAGTATAAAATCTGAACAAAATAGTCAAGATGCAAAACTTTTTTCAATACATAAGGGCACAATATAACACAAGGACGAGGAGTTTACTCAAAGAATACAGTAGAGAAGTGGAAAGATTAGCAAGACAATCAGAAAGATTGAAATTTTTACAAGACTGCAGACGATTTGGCATAAAACCAACACATATATTAAACTCAACGTATCAACTCAGAAAATTGTTCACAACAAAAACGGCGTTGAAGAAATTAAAAGAAATAGACAAACTTGCAGACAAAACTTTTGAATACAGAAATGAAAGAGACATATAGTACAACAACACTAATAAAGAAAAATATTGACAAAATAAACAGACAATTATCAAGTACACTGGAAGAAAATGAATGGTTAAAATTTAAAAAAGAACAATGGGACATATTTTATAATAGTAAACGAAAAATAAACATGACACATTTATCAAAAATCAACCAATTGAGAAAAAATACTTTTAAAAAACTAAATTTGGTGTACAAAGAGGAGTGGTTTATAAACAGGTAACGAATTCGCGTTACCAATAAATAAGAAAAACTTTAAAGCAATACCACTTATTGCCGACATGGAACAATGGGTACAAAATATAAAAGATGACACGGAGAAAGAAATAACAAGATCAAAAATAGCAAATAGAATTTCAAATTATAAAAGAAACTACAGAAACAATGAAAGGGAGAAATTCATAATTGGTATTTATGAAGAGACTAGAGATATCATTAATAGAAATAAGGACAATATTTTAATAACATTAGCGGATAAAGGTAATAAGACTGTGGTTATGTACAGAGAGGACTATTGTAGCAAGATGTCAGCACTTTTGAACGATAAAAATACATACAAATCAGTAAGAGAAGATCCCACTGATAAGTTACAACGCAAAAATAACAATATAATCACACAACTAATGAAAAATGGACAGATTTCAAAATATGAAAAAACATTAATGACAACCTATACAGCTGCAGCTCCGGAACTATATGGACTACCGAAAATCCACAAGGAAAATATGCCCTTACGACCAATATCTTCATCACTAAAACTGCCATGCTATCAGTTATCAAAATTCATAGGACGCATTTTAAAAAATTTAATTTGCCCAATATACAACATAAAGAATTCAACACAACTAAAAGAAAAACTAGATAATGTAAAAATGGAAAAGGATGACATTATAGTCTCATTTGACGTCGTATCACTGTTTACGAATATACCAACCCACTTAGCAATAAAAAACATACTTTCAAAATGGGAGACCATCAAAAATCATACAATTATACCTAGGCAACAGTTCTTAAAGATATTACAATTTTGCTTAAACGACAACAACTATTTCACCTACAACGGGAAATTCTACCACCAAACCTATGGTATGCCCATGGGTAATCCGTTATCACCGACAATTGCGGATATAGTACTTGATACTCTCTTAGACGAAGTGACTGATGAGCTAACAAAAAACAACGTGAAAATAAAATATATATCAATATACGTTGACGACGTCTTTGCAGTGATAAATCATAAGGATGAAGGCATAATTTTAGAACTATTGAATAAGTATCACAACAAGCTACAATTTACAATGGAGAAAGAAAGTAACATGGAACTTCCCTACCTTGACATGAAAATTATCAAAAACAACGATAAATTAATAACGAACTGGTACACAAAAGCGACATCTTCAGGACAAATAATAAATTATTATTCTACACAACCAATGAGAATGAAATTAAATACAGCTACAAATCTTATACAAAAAGTAATGAATTTAAGTCATGAGAAATTTAAAACGGAAAATATAAGAAAACTTAAAATAATACTAACAAACAATAATTATCCGATGAAGCTCATAAATAAATTAATAAACAAAACACTTACTGATAATAGAAAGGCTAGTCAAAAAATTGAAGATACGATTTTCTGCAGTGTACCATATGAGCCAAAGCTTACAGAAAGCATACTTTTACAAAAGATCATAAATGACAACAAAACAAAAATACCGCACAAATCCAACCATACCACTAGACGTTTGTTCACACGCAAAAAAACAAAAATAAATAAAATGAAAATCGACAGTGTTGTTTACGAATTAAAATGTGATGGTAATGATAGAGAACAATGCAACAAAATATACGTGGGTACAACAAAAAGAAGACTTGAAACCAGAATAGCTGAACATACAGCTGATGTAAAAAAGGGACGAGAAAGTACTGCTCTATCTCAGCACGTAAAAGAGAGTGGACATAATATATGCTTCGACAACGTCAAAATTTTAGACAGAGAAACAAAACACAATAAACGATACACACTGGAAAGTCTAAGAATACAAGAGCGGATTAAAAAAACAATGAATACAAAAGAAGACAAAGACAACATTAAATTGCAATATTCAATTGCTATCCTTTCTGATTAGTCTGTGATAAACAATTGAACTGTGATAATTTGTGTTGTGCCGTAATTACTTAATTATTTATTAATTTATTTAAATGACTACATATTTATATTGTGATGTCCAGTTTTTATTTTACATATATATTTTATACTTATCCAATGTTGTGATGTCCAGTTTTTATTATATAAAGTTTTATAAACAGTATGAAATATAACAAAATAGTAAGTTTCGCATACACACACGTACATATAATATACAATGCATTAGTAACATTAATCAATTTATTTATCAGATTTTAAAATAAAGAAAAGCTCCTGAAGAAGTTGGAAAAAAGCCAACGAAACGTCGGGCAGATGTGATATATTCACATACAAAAATTATATTTGTTTTATTAATTAAGACAAAGTGACCAAAATCAGCCTAAGGTAACCCCTATCAAATACTATAACAAATCGTTGGTCAAAACCAAATAGATCACTCATAATTGCACCGGTAGGCCTGCCGAAAGTAAAGCAAATTAAAGGAACTACATTAAAGTATAAAATCTGAACAAAATAGTCAAGATGCAAAACTTTTTTCAATACATAAGGGCACAATATAACACAAGGACGAGCAGTTTACTCAAAGAATACAGTAGAGAAGTGGAAAGATTAGCAAGACAATCAGAAAGATTGAAATTTTTACAAGACTGCAGACGATTTGGCATAAAACCAACACATATATTAAACTCAACGTATCAACTCAGAAAATTGTTCACAACAAAAACGGCGTTGAAGAAATTAAAAGAAATAGAGACAAACTTGCAGACAAAACTTTTGAATACAGAAATAAAAGAGACATATAGTACAACAACACTAATAAAGAAAAATATTGACAAAATAAACAGACAATTATCAAGTACACTGGAAGAAAATGAATGGTTAAGATTTAAAAAAGAACAATGGGACAAATTTTATAATATTAAACGAAAAATAAACATGACACATTTATCAAAAATCAACCAATTGAGAAAAAATACTTTTAAAAAACTAAATTTGGTGTACAAAGAGGAGTGGTTTATAAACAGGACGAATGTTGAATTTAATATGGAAAATAAATGGTTGCTATCACTAGGAAACGAATTCGCGTTACCAATAAATAAGAAAAACTTTAAAGCAATACCACTTATTGCCGACATGGAACAATGGGTACAAAATATAAAAGATGACACAGAGAAAGAAATAACAAGATCAAAAATAGCAAATAGAATTTCAAATTATAAAAGAAACTACAGAAACAATGAAAGGGAGAAATTCATAATTGGTATTTATGAAGAGACTAGAGATATCATTAATAGAAATAAGGACAATATTTTAATAACATTAGCGGATAAAGGTAATAAGACTGTGGTTATGTACAGAGAGGACTATTGTAGCAAGATGTCAGCACTTTTGAACGATAAAAATACATACAAATCAATAAGAGAAGATCCCACTGATAAGTTACAACGCAAGAATAACAATATAATCACACAACTAATGAAAAATGGACAGATTTCAAAATATGAAAAAAACATTAATGACAACCTATACAGCTGCAGCTCCGGAACTATATGGACTACCGAAAATCCACAAGAAAATATGCCCTTACGACCAATATCATCATCACTAAAACTGCCATAGGACGCATTTTAAAAATTTAATTTCCCCAATATACAACATAAAGAATTCAACACAACTAAAAGAAAAACTAGATAATGTAAAAATGGAAAAGGATGACATTATAGTCTCATTTGACGTCGTATCACTGTTTACGAATATACCAACCCACTTAGCAATAAAAAACATACTTTCAAAATGGGAGACCATCAAAAATCATACAAATATACCTAGGCAACAGTTCTTAAAGATATTACAATTTTGCTTAAACGACAACAACTATTTCACCTACAACGGGAAATTCTACCACCAAACCTATGGTATGCCCATGGGTAATCCGTTATCACCGACAATTGCGGATATAGTACTTGATACTCTCTTAGACGAAGTGACTGATGAGCTAACAAAAAACAACGTGAAAATAAAATATATATCAATATACGTTGACGACCTCTTTGCAGTGATAAATCATAAGGATGAAGGCATAATTTTAGAACTATTGAATAAGTATCACAACAAGCTACAATTTACAATGGAGAAAGAAAGTAACATGGAACTTCCCTACCTTGACATGAAAATTATCAAAAACAACGATAAATTAATAACGAACTGGTACACAAAAGCGACATCTTCAGGACAAATAATAAATTATTATTCTACACAACCAATGAGAATGAAATTAAATACAGCTACAAATCTTATACAAAAAGTAATGAATTTAAGTCATGAGAAATTTAAAACGGAAAATATAAGAAAACTTAAAATAATACTAACAAACAATAATTATCCGATGAAGCTCATAAATAAATTAATAAACAAAACACTTACTGATAATAGAAAGGCTAGTCAAAAAATTGAAGATACGATTTTCTGCAGTGTACCATATGAGCCAAAGCTTACAGAAAGCAGACTTTTACAAAAGATCATAAATGACAACAAAACAAAAATACCGCACAAATCCAACCATACCACTAGACGTTTGTTCACACGCAAAAAAACAAAAATAAATAAAATGAAAATCGACAGTGTTGTTTACGAATTAAAATGTGATGGTAATGATAGAGAACAATGCAACAAAATATACGTGGGTACAACAAAAAGAAGACTTGAAACCAGAATAGCTGAACATACAGCTGATGTAAAAAAGGGACGAGAAAGTACTGCTCTATCTCAGCACGTAAAAGAGAGTGGACATAATATATGCTTCGACAACGTCAAAATTTTAGACAGAGAAACAAAACACAATAAACGATACACACTGGAAAGTCTAAGAATACAAGAGCGGATTAAAAAAACAATGAATACAAAAGAAGACAAAGACAACATTAAATTGCAATATTCAATTGCTATCCTTTCTGATTAGTCTGTGATAAACAATTGAACTGTGATAATTTGTGTTGTGCCGTAATTACTTAATTATTTATTTATTTATTTAAATGACTACATATTTATATTGTGATGTCCAGTTTTTATTTTAAATATATATTTTATACTTATCCAATGTTGTGATGTCCAGTTTTTATTATATAAAGTTTTATAAACAGTATGAAATATAACAAAATAGTAAGTTTCGCATACACACACGTACATATAATATACAATGCATTAGTAACATTAATCAATTTATTTATCAGATTTTAAAATAAAGAAAAGCTCCTGAAGAAGTTGGAAAAAAGCCAACGAAACGTCGGGCAGATGTGATATATTCACATACAAAAATTATATTTGTTTTATTAATTAAGACAAAGTGACCAAAATCAGCCTAAGGTAACCCCTATCAAATACTATAACAAATCGTTGGTCAAAACCAAATAGATCACTCATAATTGCACCGGTAGGCCTGCCGAAAGTAAAGCAAATTAAAGGAACTACATTAAAGTATAAAATCTGAACAAAATAGTCAAGATGCAAAACTTTTTTCAATACATAAGGGCACAATATAACACAAGGACGAGGAGTTTACTCAAAGAATACAGTAGAGAAGTGGAAAGATTAGCAAGACAATCAGAAAGATTGAAATTTTTACAAGACTGCAGACGATTTGGCATAAAACCAACACATATATTAAACTCAACGTATCAACTCAGAAAATTGTTCACAACAAAAACGGCGTTGAAGAAATTAAAAGAAATAGACAAACTTGCAGACAAAACTTTTGAATACAGAAATGAAAGAGACATATAGTACAACAACACTAATAAAGAAAAATATTGACAAAATAAACAGACAATTATCAAGTACACTGGAAGAAAATGAATGGTTAAAATTTAAAAAAGAACAATGGGACATATTTTATAATAGTAAACGAAAAATAAACATGACACATTTATCAAAAATCAACCAATTGAGAAAAAATACTTTTAAAAAACTAAATTTGGTGTACAAAGAGGAGTGGTTTATAAACAGGAAACGAATTCGCGTTACCAATAAATAAGAAAAACTTTAAAGCAATACCACTTATTGCCGACATGGAACAATGGGTACAAAATATAAAAGATGACACGGAGAAAGAAATAACAAGATCAAAAATAGCAAATAGAATTTCAAATTATAAAAGAAACTACAGAAACAATGAAAGGGAGAAATTCATAATTGGTATTTATGAAGAGACTAGAGATATCATTAATAGAAATAAGGACAATATTTTAATAACATTAGCGGATAAAGGTAATAAGACTGTGGTTATGTACAGAGAGGACTATTGTAGCAAGATGTCAGCACTTTTGAACGATAAAAATACATACAAATCAGTAAGAGAAGATCCCACTGATAAGTTACAACGCAAAAATAACAATATAATCACACAACTAATGAAAAATGGACAGATTTCAAAATATGAAAAAACATTAATGACAACCTATACAGCTGCATCTCCGGAACTATATGGACTACCGAAAATCCACAAGGAAAATATGCCCTTACGACCAATATCTTCATCACTAAAACTGCCATGCTATCAGTTATCAAAATTCATAGGACGCATTTTAAAAAATTTAATTTGCCCAATATACAACATAAAGAATTCAACACAACTAAAAGAAAAACTAGATAATGTAAAAATGGAAAAGGATGACATTATAGTCTCATTTGACGTCGTATCACTGTTTACGAATATACCAACCCACTTAGCAATAAAAAACATACTTTCAAAATGGGAGACCATCAAAAATCATACAAATATACCTAGGCAACAGTTCTTAAAGATATTACAATTTTGCTTAAACGACAACAACTATTTCACCTACAACGGGAAATTCTACCACCAAACCTATGGTATGCCCATGGGTAATCCGTTATCACCGACAATTGCGGATATAGTACTTGATACTCTCTTAGACGAAGTGATTGATGAGCTAACAAAAAACCATGTGAAAATAAAATATATATCAAAATACGTTGACGACCTCTTTGCAGTGATAAATCATAAGGATGAAGGCATAATTTTAGAACTATTGAATAAGTATCACAACAAGCTACAATTTACAATGGAGAAAGAAAGTAACATGGAACTTCCCTACCTTGACATGAAAATTATCAAAAACAACGATAAATTAATAACGAACTGGTACACAAAAGCGACATCTTCAGGACGAATAATAAATTATTATTCTACACAACCAATGAGAATGAAATTAAATACAGCTATAAATCTTATACAAAAAGTAATGAATTTAAGTCACGAGAAATTTAAAACGGAAAATATAAGAAAACTTAAAATAATACTAACAAACAATAATTATCCGATGAAGCTCATAAATAAATTAATAAACAAAACACTTACTGATAATAGAAAGGCCAGTCAAAAAATTGAAGATACGATTTTCTGCAGTGTACCATATGAGCCAAAGCTTACAGAAAGCAGACTTTTACAAAAGATCATAAATGACAACAAAACAAAAATAGCGCACAAATCCAACCATACCACTAGACGTTTGTTCACACGCAAAAAAACAAAAATAAATAAAATGAAAATCGACAGTGTTGTTTACGAATTAAAATATGATGGTAATGATAGAGAACAATGCAACAAAATATACGTGGGTACAACAAAAAGAAGACTTGAAACCAGAATAGCTGAACATACAGCTGATGTAAAAAAGGGACGAGAAAGTACTGCTCTATCTCAGCACGTAAAAGAGAGTGGACATAATATATGCTTCGACAACGTCAAAATTTTAGATAGAGAAACAAAACACAATAAACGATACACACTGGAAAGTCTAAGAATACAAGAGCGGATTAAAAAAACAATGAATACAAAAGAAGACAAAGACAACATTAAATTGCAATATTAAATTGCTATCCTTTCTGATTAGTCTGTGATAAACAATTGAACTGTGATAATTTGTGTTGTGCCGTAATTACTTAATTATTTATTTATTTATTTAAATGACTACATATTTATATTGTGATGTCCAGTTTTTATTTTACATATATATTTTATACTTATCCAATGTTGTGATGTCCAGTTTTTATTATATAAAGTTTTATAAACAGTATGAAATATAACAAAATAGTAAGTTTCGCATACACACACGTACATATAATATACAATGCATTAGTAACATTAATCAATATATTTATCAGATTTTAAAATAAAGAAAAGCTCCTGAAGAAGTTGGAAAAAAGCCAACGAAACGTCGGGCAGATGTGATATATTCACATACAAAAATTATATTTGTTTTATTAATTAAGACAAAGTGACCAAAATCAGCCTAAGGTAACCCCTATCAAATACTATAACAAATCGTTGGTCAAAACCAAATAGATCACTCATAATTGCACCGGAAGGCCTGCCGAAAGTAAAGCAAATTAAAGGAACTACATTAAAGTATAAAATCTGAACAAAATAGTCAAGATGCAAAACTTTTTTCAATACATAAGGGCACAATATAACACAAGGACGAGCAGTTTACTCAAAGAATACAGTAGAGAAGTGGAAAGATTAGCAAGACAATCAGAAAGATTGAAATTTTTACAAGACTGCAGACGATTTGGCATAAAACCAACACATATATTAAACTCAACGTATCAACTCAGAAAATTGTTCACAACAAAAACGGCGTTGAAGAAATTAAAAGAAATAGAGACAAACTTGCAGACAAAACTTTTGAATACAGAAATAAAAGAGACATATAGTACAACAACACTAATAAAGAAAAATATTGACAAAATAAACAGACAATTATCAAGTACACTGGAAGAAAATGAATGGTTAAAATTTAAAAAAGAACAATGGGACAAATTTTATAATATTAAACGAAAAATAAACATGACACATTTATCAAAAATCAACCAATTGAGAAAAAATACTTTTAAAAAACTAAATTTGGTGTACAAAGAGGAGTGGTTTATAAACAGGACGAATGTTGAATTTAATATGGAAAATAAATGGTTGCTATCACTAGGAAACGAATTCGCGTTACCAATAAATAAGAAAAACTTTAAAGCAATACCACTTATTGCCGACATGGAACAATGGGTACAAAATATAAAAGATGACACGGAGAAAGAAATAACAAGATCAAAAATAGCAAATAGAATTTCAAATTATAAAAGAAACTACAGAAACAATGAAAGGGAGAAATTCATAATTGGTATTTATGAAGATACTAGAGATATCATTAATAGAAATAAGGACAATATTTTAATAACATTAGCGGATAAAGGTAATAAGACTGTGGTTATGTACAGAGAGGACTATTGTAGCAAGATGTCAGCACTTTTGAACGATAAAAATACATACAAATCAATAAGAGAAGATCCCACTGATAAGTTACAATGCAAAAATAACAATATAATCACACAACTAATGAAAAATGGACAGATTTCAAAATATGAAAAAACATTAATGACAACCTATACAGCTGCATCTCCGGAACTATATGGACTACCGAAAATCCACAAGGAAAATATGCCCTTACGACCAATATCTTCATCACTAAAACTGCCATGCTATCAGTTATCAAAATTCATAGGAAGCATTTTAAAAAATTTAATTTCCCCAATATACAACATAAAGAATTCAACACAACTAAAAGAAAAACTAGATAATGTAAAAATGGAAAAGGATGACATTATAGTCTCATTTGACGTCGTATCACTGTTTACGAATATACCAACCCACTTAGCAATAAAAAACATACTTTCAAAATGGGAGACCATCAAAAATCATACAAATATACCTAGGCAACAGTTCTTAAAGATATTACAATTTTGCTTAAACGACAACAACTATTTCACCTACAACGGGAAATTCTACCACCAAACCTATGGTATGCCCATGGGTAATTCGTTATCACCGACAATTGCGGATATAGTACTTGATACTCTCTTAGACGAAGTGATTGATGAGCAAACAAAAAACAACGTGAAAATAAAATATATATCAAAATACGTTGACGACCTCTTTGCAGTGATAAATCATAAGGATGAAGGCATAATTTTAGAACTATTGAATAAGTATCACAACAAGCTACAATTTACAATGGAGAAAGAAAGTAACATGGAACTTCCCTACCTTGACATGAAAATTATCAAAAACAACGATAAATTAATAACGAACTGGTACACAAAAGCGACATCTTCAGCACGAATAATAAATTAATATTCTACACAACCAATGAGAATGAAATTAAATACAGCTACAAATCTTATACAAAAAGTAATGAATTTAAGTCATGAGAAATTTAAAACGGAAAATATAAGAAAACTTAAAATAATACTAACAAACAATAATTATCCGATGAAGCTCATAAATAAATTAATAAACAAAACACTTACTGATAATAGAAAGGCTAGTCAAAAAATTGAAGATACGATTTTCTGCAGTGTACCATATGAGCCAAAGCTTACAGAAAGCAGACTTTTACAAAAGATCATAAATGACAACAAAACAAAAATAGCGCACAAATCCAACCATACCACTAGACGTTTGTTCACACGCAACAAAACAAAAATAAATAAAATGAAAATCGACAGTGTTGTTTACGAATTAAAATGTGATGGTAATGATAGAGAACAATGCAACAAAATATACGTGGGTACAACAAAAAGAAGACTTGAAACCAGAATAGCTGAACATACAACTGATGTAAAAAAGGGACGAGAAAGTACTGCTCTATCTCAGCACGTAAAAGAGAGTGGACATAATATATGCTTCGACAACGTCAAAATTTTAGACAGAGAAACAAAACACAATAAACGATACACACTGGAAAGTCTAAGAATACAAGAGCGGATTAAAAAAACAATGAATACAAAAGAAGACAAAGACAACATTAAATTGCAATATTCAATTGCTATCCTTTCTGATTAGTCTGTGATAAACAATTGAACTGTGATAATTTGTGTTGTGCCGTAATTACTTAATTATTTATTTATTTATTTAAATGACTACATATTTATATTGTGATGTCCAGTTTTTATTTTACATATATATTTTATACTTATCCAATGTTGTGATGTCCAGTTTTTATTATATAAAGTTTTATAAACAGTATGAAATATAACAAAATAGTAAGTTTCGCATACACACACGTACATATAATATACAATGCATTAGTAACATTAATCAATTTATCTATCAGATTTTAAAATAAAGAAAAGCTCCTGAAGAAGTTGGAAAAAAGCCAACGAAACGTCGGGCAGATGTGATATATTCACATACAAAAATTATATTTGTTTTATTAATTAAGACAAAGTGACCAAAATCAGCCTAAGGTAACCCCTATCAAATACTATAACAAATCGTTGGTCAAAACCAAATAGATCACTCATAATTGCACCGGTAGGCCTGCCGAAAGTAAAGCAAATTAAAGGAAGTACATTAAAGTATAAAATCTGAACAAAATAGTCAAGATGCAAAACTTTTTTCAATACATAAGGGCACAATATAACACAAGGACGAGCAGTTTACTCAAAGAATACAGTAGAGAAGTGGAAAGATTAGCAAGACAATCAGAAAGATTGAAATTTTTACAAGACTGCAGACGATTTGGCATAAAACCAACACATATATTAAACTCAACGTATCAACTCAGAAAATTGTTCACAACAAAAACGGCGTTGAAGAAATTAAAAGAAATAGAGACAAACTTGCAGACAAAACTTTTGAATACAGAAATAAAAGAGACATATAGTACAACAACACTAATAAAGAAAAATATTGACAAAATAAACAGACAATTATCAAGTACACTGGAAGAAAATGAATGGTTAAAATTTAAAAAAGAACAATGGGACAAATTTTATAATATTAAACGAAAAATAAACATGACACATTTATCAAAAATCAACCAATTGAGAAAAAATACTTTTAAAAAACTAAATTTGGTGTACAAAGAGGAGTGGTTTATAAACAGGACGAATGTTGAATTTAATATGGAAAATAAATGGTTGCTATCACTAGGAAACGAATTCGCGTTACTAATAAATAAGAAAAACTTTAAAGCAATACCACTTATTGCCGACATGGAACAATGGGTACAAAATATAAAAGATGACACGGAGAAAGAAATAACAAGATCAAAAATAGCAAATAGAATTTCAAATTATAAAAGAAACTACAGAAACAATGAAAGGGAGAAATTCATAATTGGTATTTATGAAGAGACTAGAGATATCATTAATAGAAATAAGGACAATATTTTAATAACATTAGCGGATAAAGGTAATAAGACTGTGGTTATGTACAGAGAGGACTATTGTAGCAAGATGTCAGCACTTTTGAACGATAAAAATACATACAAATCAATAAGAGAAGATCCCACTGATAAGTTACAACGCAAGAATAACAATATAATCACACAACTAATGAAAAATGGACAGATTTCAAAATATGAAAAAAACATTAATGACAACCTATACAGCTGCAGCTCCGGAACTATATGGACTACCGAAAATCCACAAGGAAAATATGCCCTTACGACCAATATCTTCATCACTAAAACTGCCATAGGACGCATTTTAAAAATTTAATTTCCCCAATATACAACATAAAGAATTCAACACAACTAAAAGAAAAACTAGATAATGTAAAAATGGAAAAGGATGACATTATAGTCTCATTTGACGTCGTATCACTGTTTACGAATATACCAACCCACTTAGCAATAAAAAACATACTTTCAAAATGGGAGACCATCAAAAATCATACAAATATACCTAGGCAACAGTTCTTAAAGATATTACAATTTTGCTTAAACGACAACAACTATTTCACCTACAACGGGAAATTCTACCACCAAACCTATGGTATGCCCATGGGTAATCCGTTATCACCGACAATTGCGGATATAGTACTTGATACTCTCTTAGACGAAGTGATTGATGAGCTAACAAAAACAACGTGAAAATAAAATATATATCAAAATACGTTGACGACCTCTTTGCAGTGATAAATCATAAGGATGAAGGCATAATTTTAGAACTATTGAATAAGTATCACAACAAGCTACAATTTACAATGGAGAAAGAAAGTAACATGGAACTTCCCTACCTTGACATGAAAATTATCAAAAACAACGATAAATTAATAACGAACTGGTACACAAAAGCGACATCTTCAGGACGAATAATAAATTATTATTCTACACAACCAATGAGAATGAAATTAAATACAGCTATAAATCTTATACAAAAAGTAATGAATTTAAGTCACGAGAAATTTAAAACGGAAAATATAAGAAAACTTAAAATAATACTAACAAACAATAATTATCCGATGAAGCTCATAAATAAATTAATAAACAAAACACTTACTGATAATAGAAAGGCTAGTCAAAAAATTGAAGATAAGATTTTCTGCAGTGTACCATATGAGCCAAAGCTTACAGAAAGCAGACTTTTACAAAAGATCATAAATGACAACAAAACAAAAATAGCGCACAAATCCAACCATACCACTAGACGTTTGTTCACACGCAAAAAAACAAAAATAAATAAAATGAAAATCGACAGTGTTGTTTACGAATTAAAATGTGATGGTAATGATAGAGAACAATGCAACAAAATATACGTGGGTACAACAAAAAGAAGACTTGAAACCAGAATAGCTGAACATACAGCTGATGTAAAAAAGGGACGAGAAAGTACTGCTCTATCTCAGCACGTAAAAGAGAGTGGACATAATATATGCTTCGACAACGTCAAAATTTTAGACAGAGAAACAAAACACAATAAACGATACACACTGGAAAGTCTAAGAATACAAGAGCGGATTAAAAAAACAATGAATACAAAAGAAGACAAAGACAACATTAAATTGCAATATTCAATTGCTATCCTTTCTGATTAGTCTGTGATAAACAATTGAACTGTGATAATTTGTGTTGTGCCGTAATTACTTAATTATTTATTTATTTATTTAAATGACTACATATTTATATTGTGATCTCCAGTTTTTATTTTACATATATATTTTATACTTATCCAATGTTGTGATGTCCAGTTTTTATTATATAAAGTTTTATAAACAGTATGAAATATAACAAAATAGTAAGTTTCGCATACACACACGTACATATAATATACAATGCATTAGTAACATTAATCAATTTATTTATCAGATTTTAAAATAAAGAAAAGCTCCTGAAGAAGTTGGAAAAAAGCCAACGAAACGTCGGGCAGATGTGATATATTCACATACAAAAATTATATTTGTTTTATTAATTAAGACAAAGTGACCAAAATCAGCCTAAGGTAACCCCTATCAAATACTATAACAAATCGTTGGTCAAAACCAAATAGATCACTCATAATTGCACCGGTAGGCCTGCCGAAAGTAAAGCAAATTAAAGGAACTACATTAAAGTATAAAATCTGAACAAAATAGTCAAGATGCAAAACTTTTTTCAATACATAAGGGCACAATATAACACAAGGACGAGCAGTTTACTCAAAGAATACAGTAGAGAAGTGGAAAGATTAGCAAGACAATCAGAAAGATTGAAATTTTTACAAGACTGCAGACGATTTGGCATAAAACCAACACATATATTAAACTCAACGTATCAACTCAGAAAATTGTTCACAACAAAAACGGCGTTGAAAAAATTAAAAGAAATAGAGACAAACTTGCAGACAAAACTTTCGAATACAGAAATAAAAGAGACATATAGTACAACAACACTAATAAAGAAAAATATTGACAAAATAAACAGACAATTATCAAGTACACTGGAAGAAAATGAATGGTTAAAATTTAAAAAAGAACAATGGGACAAATTTTATAATATTAAACGAAAAATAAACATGACACATTTATCAAAAATCAACCAATTGAGAAAAAATACTTTTAAAAAACTAAATTTGGTGTACAAAGAGGAGTGGTTTATAAACAGGACGAATGTTGAATTCAATATGGAAAATAAATGGTTGCTATCACTAGGAAACGAATTCGCGTTACCAATAAATAAGAAAAACTTTAAAGCAATACCACTTATTGCCGACATGGAACAATGGGTACAAAATATAAAAGATGACACGGAGAAAGAAATAACAAGATCAAAAATAGCAAATAGAATTTCAAATTATAAAAGAAACTACAGAAACAATGAAAGGGAGAAATTCATAATTGGTATTTATGAAGAGACTAGAGATATCATTAATAGAAATAAGGACAATATTTTAATAACATTAGCGGATAAAGGTAATAAGACTGTGGTTATGTACAGAGAGGACTATTGTAGCAAGATGTCAGCACTTTTGAACGATAAAAATACATACAAATCAATAAGAGAAGATCCCACTGATAAGTTACAACGCAAGAATAACAATATAATCACACAACTAATGAAAAATGGACAGATTTCAAAATATGAAAAAACATTAATGACAACCTATACAGCTGCAGCTCCGGAACTATATGGACTACCGAAAATCCACAAGGAAAATATGCCCTTACGACCAATATCTTCATCACTAAAACTGCCATGCTATCAGTTATCAAAATTCATAGGACGCATTTAAAAAAATTTAATTTCCCCAATATACAACATAAAAAATTCAACACAACTAAAAGAAAAACTAGATAATGTAAAAATGGAAAAGGATGACATTATAGTCTCATTTGACGTCGTATCACTGTTTACGAATATACCAACCCACTTAGCAATAAAAAACATACTTTCAAAATGGGAGACCATCAAAAATCATACAAATATACCTAGGCAACAGTTCTTAAAGATATTACAATTTTGCTTAAACGACAACAACTATTTCACCTACAACGGGAAATTCTACCACCAAACCTATGGTATGCCCATGGGTAATCCGTTATCACCGACAATTGCGGATATAGTACTTGATACTCTCTTAGACGAAGTGATTGATGAGCTAACAAAAAACAATGTGAAAATAAAATATATATCAAAATACGTTGACGACCTCTTTGCAGTGATAAATCATAAGGATGAAGGCATAATTTTAGAACTATTGAATAAGTATCACAACAAGCTACAATTTACAATGGAGAAAGAAAGTAACATGGAACTTCCCTACCTTGACATGAAAATTATCAAAAACAACGATAAATTAATAACGAACTGGTACACAAAAGCGACATCTTCAGGACGAATAATAAATTATTATTCTACACAACCAATGAGAATGAAATTAAATACAGCTATAAATCTTATACAAAAAGTAATGAATTTAAGTCACGAGAAATTTAAAACGGAAAATATAAGAAAACTTAAAATAATACTAACAAACAATAATTATCCGATGAAGCTCATAAATAAATTAATAAACAAAACACTTACTGATAATAGAAAGGCCAGTCAAAAAATTGAAGATACGATTTTCTGCAGTGTACCATATGAGCCAAAGCTTACAGAAAGCAGACTTTTACAAAAGATCATAAATGACAACAAAACAAAAATAGCGCACAAATCCAACCATACCACTAGACGTTTGTTCACACGCAAAAAAACAAAAATAAATAAAATGAAAATCGACAGTGTTGTTTACGAATTAAAATGTGATGGTAATGATAGAGAACAATGCAACAAAATATACGTGGGTACAACAAAAAGAAGACTTGAAACCAGAATAGCTGAACATACAGCTGATGTAAAAAAGGGACGAGAAAGTACTGCTCTATCTCAGCACGTAAAAGAGAGTGGACATAATATATGCTTCGACAACGTCAAAATTTTAGACAGAGAAACAAAACACAATAAACGATACACACTGGAAAGTCTAAGAATACAAGAGCGGATTAAAAAAACAATGAATACAAAAGAAGACAAAGACAACATTAAATTGCAATATTCAATTGCTATCCTTTCTGATTAGTCTGTGATAAACAATTGAACTGTGATAATTTGTGTTGTGCCGTAATTACTTAATTATTTATTTATTTATTTAAATGACTACATATTTATATTGTGATGTCCAGTTTTTATTTTACATATATATTTTATACTTATCCAATGTTGTGATGTCCAGTTTTTATTATATAAAGTTTTATAAACAGTATGAAATATAACAAAATAGTAAGTTTCGCATACACACACGTACATATAATATACAATGCATTAGTAACATTAATCAATTTAATTATCAGATTTTAAAATAAAGAAAAGCTCCTGAAGAAGTTGGAAAAAAGCCAACGAAACGTCGGGCAGATGTGATATATTCACATACAAAAATTATATTTGTTTTATTAATTAAGACAAAGTGACCAAAATCAGCCTAAGGTAACCCCTATCAAATACTATAACAAATCGTTGGTCAAAACCAAATAGATCACTCATAATTGCACCGGTAGGCCTGCCGAAAGTAAAGCAAATTAAAGGAACTACATTAAAGTATAAAATCTGAACAAAATAGTCAAGATGCAAAACTTTTTTCAATACATAAGGGCACAATATAACACAAGGACGAGCATTTTACTCAAAGAATACAGTAGAGAAGTGGAAAGATTAGCAAGACAATCAGAAAGATTGAAATTTTTACAAGACTGCAGACGATTTGGCATAAAACCAACACATATATTAAACTCAACGTATCAACTCAGAAAATTGTTCACAACAAAAACGGCGTTGAAAAAATTAAAAGAAATAGAGACAAACTTGCAGACAAAACTTTTGAATACAGAAATAAAAGAGACATATAGTACAACAACACTAATAAAGAAAAATATTGACAAAATAAACAGACAATTATCAAGTACACTGGAAGAAAATGAATGGTTAAAATTTAAAAAAGAACAATGGGACAAATTTTATAATATTAAACGAAAAATAAACATTTCTCAAAAATCAACCAATTGAGAAAAAATACTTTTAAAAAACTAAATTTGGTGTACAAAGAGGCGTGGTTTATAAACAGGACGAATGTTGAATTTAATATGGAAAATAAATGGTTGCTATCACTAGGAAACGAATTCGCGTTACCAATAAATAAGAAAAACTTTAAAGCAATACCACTTATTGCCGACATGGAACAATGGGTACAAAATATAAAAGATGACACGGAGAAAGAAATAACAAGATCAAAAATAGCAAATAGAATTTCAAATTATAAAAGAAACTACAGAAACAATGAAAGGGAGAAATTCATAATTGGTATTTATGAAGAGACTAGAGATATCATTAATAGAAATAAGGACAATATTTTAATAACATTAGCGGATAAAGGTAATAAGACTGTGGTTATGTACAGAGAGGACTATTGTAGCAAGATGTCAGCACTTTTGAACGATAAAAATACATACAAATCAATAAGAGAAGATCCCACTGATAAGTTACAACGCAAAAATAACAATATAATCACACAACTAATGAAAAATGGACAGATTTCAAAATATGAAAAAACATTAATGACAACCTATACAGCTGCAGCTCCGGAACTATATGGACTACCGAAAATCCACAAGGAAAATATGCCCTTACGACCAATATCTTCATCACTAAAACTGCCATGCTATCAGTTATCAAAATTCATAGGACGCATTTTAAAAAATTTAATTTCCCCAATATACAACATAAAAAATTCAACACAACTAAAAGAAAAACTAGATAATGTAAAAATGGAAAAGGATGACATTATAGTCTCATTTGACGTCGTATCACTGTTTACGAATATACCAACCCACTTAGCAATAAAAAACATACTTTCAAAATGGGAGACCATCAAAAATCATACAAATATACCTAGGCAACAGTTCTTAAAGATATTACAATTTTGCTTAAACGACAACAACTATTTCACCTACAACGGGAAATTCTACCACCAAACCTATGGTATGCCCATGGGTAATCCGTTATCACCGACAATTGCGGATATAGTACTTGATACTCTCTTAGACGAAGTGATTGATGAGCTAACAAAAAACAACGTGAAAATAAAATATATATCAAAATACGTTGACGACCTCTTTGCAGTGATAAATCATAAGGATGAAGGCATAATTTTAGAACTATTGAATAAGTATCACAACAAGCTACAATTTACAATGGAGAAAGAAAGTAACATGGAACTTCCCTACCTTGACATGAAAATTATCAAAAACAACGATAAATTAATAACGAACTGGTACACAAAAGCGACATCTTCAGGACGAATAATAAATTATTATTCTACACAACCAATGAGAATGAAATTAAATACAGCTATAAATCTTATACAAAAAGTAATGAATTTAAGTCACGAGAAATTTAAAACGGAAAATATAAGAAAACTTAAAATAATACTAACAAACAATAATTATCCGATGAAGCTCATAAATAAATTAATAAACAAAACACTTACTGATAATAGAAAGGCTAGTCAAAAAATTGAAGATACGATTTTCTGCAGTGTACCATATGAGCCAAAGCTTACAGAAAGCAGACTTTTACAAAAGATCATAAATGACAACAAAACAAAAATAGCGCACAAATCCAACCATACCACTAGACGTTTGTTCACACGCAAAAAAACAAAAATAAATAAAATGAAAATCGACAGTGTTGTTTACGAATTAAAATGTGATGGTAATGATAGAGAACAATGCAACAAAATATACGTGGGTACAACAAAAAGAAGACTTGAAACCAGAATAGCTGAACATACAGCTGATGTAAAAAAGGGACGAGAAAGTACTGCTCTATCTCAGCACGTAAAAGAGAGTGGACATAATATATGCTTCGACAACGTCAAAATTTTAGACAGAGAAACAAAACACAATAAACGATACACACTGGAAAGTCTAAGAATACAAGAGCGGATTAAAAAAACAATGAATACAAAAGAAGACAAAGACAACATTAAATTGCAATATTCAATTGCTATCCTTTCTGATTAGTCTGTGATAAACAATTGAACTGTGATAATTTGTGTTGTGCCGTAATTACTTAATTATTTATTTATTTATTTAAATGACTACATATTTATATTGTGATGTCCAGTTTTTATTTTACATATATATTTTATACTTATCCAATGTTGTGATGTCCAGTTTTTATTATATAAAGTTTTATAAACAGTATGAAATATAACAAAATAGTAAGTTTCGCATACACACACGTACATATAATATACAATGCATTAGTAACATTAATCAATTTATTTATCAGATTTTAAAATAAAGAAAAGCTCCTGAAGAAGTTGGAAAAAAGCCAACGAAACGTCGGGCAGATGTGATATATTCACATACAAAAATTATATTTGTTTTATTAATTAAGACAAAGTGACCAAAATCAGCCTAAGGTAACCCCTATCAAATACTATAACAAATCGTTGGTCAAAACCAAATAGATCACTCATAATTGCACCGGTAGGCCTGCCGAAAGTAAAGCAAATTAAAGGAACTACATTAAAGTATAAAATCTGAACAAAATAGTCAAGATGCAAAACTTTTTTCAATACATAAGGGCACAATATAACACAAGGACGAGCAGTTTACTCAAAGAATACAGTAGAGAAGTGGAAAGATTAGCAAGACAATCAGAAAGATTGAAATTTTTACAAGACTGCAGACGATTTGGCATAAAACCAACACATATATTAAACTCAACGTATCAACTCAGAAAATTGTTCACAACAAAAACGGCGTTGAAGAAATTAAAAGAAATAGAGACAAACTTGCAGACAAAACTTTTGAATACAGAAATAAAAGAGACATATAGTACAACAACACTAATAAAGAAAAATATTGACAAAATAAACAGACAATTATCAAGTACACTGGAAGAAAATGAATGGTTAAAATTTAAAAAAGAACAATGGGACAAATTTTATAATATTAAACGAAAAATAAACATTTCTCAAAAATCAACCAATTGAGAAAAAATACTTTTAAAAAACTAAATTTGGTGTACAAAGAGGAGTGGTTTATAAACAGGACGAATGTTGAATTTAATATGGAAAATAAATGGTTGCTATCACTAGGAAACGAATTCGCGTTACCAATAAATAAGAAAAACTTTAAAGCAATACCACTTATTGCCGACATGGAACAATGGGTACAAAATATAAAAGATGACACGGAGAAAGAAATAACAAGATCAAAAATAGCAAATAGAATTTCAAATTATAAAAGAAACTACAGAAACAATGAAAGGGAGAAATTCATAATTGGTATTTATGAAGAGACTAGAGATATCATTAATAGAAATAAGGACAATATTTTAATAACATTAGCGGATAAAGGTAATAAGACTGTGGTTATGTACAGAGAGGACTATTGTAGCAAGATGTCAGCACTTTTGAACGATAAAAATACATACAAATCAATAAGAGAAGATCCCACTGATAAGTTACAACGCAAAAATAACAATATAATCACACAACTAATGAAAAATGGACAGATTTCAAAATATGAAAAAACATTAATGACAACCTATACAGCTGCAGCTCCGGAACTATATGGACTACCGAAAATCCACAAGGAAAATATGCCCTTACGACCAATATCTTCATCACTAAAACTGCCATGCTATCAGTTATCAAAATTCATAGGACGCATTTTAAAAAATTTAATTTGCCCAATATACAACATAAAGAATTCAACACAACTAAAAGAAAAACTAGATAATGTAAAAATGGAAAAGGATGACATTATAGTCTCATTTGACGTCGTATCACTGTTTACGAATATACCAACCCACTTAGCAATAAAAAACATACTTTCAAAATGGGAGACCATCAAAAATCATACAAATATACCTAGGCAACAGTTCTTAAAGATATTACAATTTTGCTTAAACGACAACAACTATTTCACCTACAACGGGAAATTCTACCACCAAACCTATGGTATGCCCATGGGTAATCCGTTATCACCGACAATTGCGGATATAGTACTTGATACTCTCTTAGACGAAGTGATTGATGAGCTAACAAAAAACAACGTGAAAATAAAATATATATCAAAATACGTTGACGACCTCTTTGCAGTGATAAATCATAAGGATGAAGGTATAATTTTAGAACTATTGAATAAGTATCACAACAAGCTACAATTTACAATGGAGAAAGAAAGTAACATGGAACTTCCCTACCTTGACATGAAAATTATCAAAAACAACGATAAATTAATACCGAACTGGTACACAAAAGCGACATCTTCAGGACGAATAATAAATTATTATTCTACACAACCAATGAGAATGAAATTAAATACAGCTACAAATCTTATACAAAAAGTAATGAATTTAAGTCATGAGAAATTTAAAACGGAAAATATAAGAAAACTTAAAATAATACTAACAAACAATAATTATCCGATGAAGCTCATAAATAAATTAATATACAAAACACTTACTGATAATAGAAAGGCTAGTCAAAAAATTGAAGATACGATTTTCTGCAGTGTACCATATGTGCCAAAGCTTACAGAAAGCAGACTTTTACAAAAGATCATAAATGACAACAAAACAAAAATAGCGCACAAATCCAACCATACCACTAGACATTTGTTCACACGCAAAAAAACAAAAATAAATAAAATGAAAATCGACAGTGTTGTTTACGAATTAAAATGTGATGGTAATGATAGAGAACAATGCAACAAAATATACGTGGGTACAACAAAAAGAAGACTTGAAACCAGAATAGCTGAACATACAGCTGATGTAGAAAAGGGACGAGAAAGTACTGCTCTATCTCAGCACGTAAAAGAGAGTGGACATAATATATGCTTCGACAACGTCAAAATTTTAGACAGAGAAACAAAACACAATAAACGATACACACTGGAAAGTCTAAGAATACAACAGCGGATTAAAAAAACAATGAATACAAAAGAAGACAAAGACAACATTAAATTGCAATATTCAATTGCTATCCTTTCTGATTAGTCTGTGATAAACAATTGAACTGTGATAATTTGTGTTGTGCCGTAATTACTTAATTATTTATTTATTTATTTAAATGACTACATATTTATATTGTGATGTCCAGTTTTTATTTTACATATATATTTTATACTTATCCAATGTTGTGATGTCCAGTTTTTATTATATAAAGTTTTATAAACAGTATGAAATATAACAAAATAGTAAGTTTCGCATACACACACGTACATATAATATGCAATGTATTAGTAACATTAATCAATTTAATTATCAGATTTTAAAATAAAGAAAAGCTCCTGAAGAAGTTGGAAAAAAGCCAACGAAACGTCGGGCAGATGTGATATATTCACATACAAAAATTACATTTGTTTTATTAATTAAGACAAAGTGACCAAAATCAGCCTAAGGTAACCCCTATCAAATACTATAACAAATCGTTGGTCAAAACCAAATAGATCACTTTTTCGTTTTATTTAAAAATCAAAATATACAGAAAAAGATTCGATAACTTTTATTAATTTTTGTTCAACTATAACACTGATTTGCCTTTTTCCGCAATGCAGTAACACAAAACACTTTTGTAAGGGTTCTGGTAACCATATGAATAACATATGGTCAACTGTGTATGCATCTATATTTAGCGTTTTTATGATTGCACTGATATGGTAACTCTTATGCAGTTGATACTGTCGGATATGGTTGTCTTTTATTGTAGTTAGTCTTTCATTACGTGTCATTGAATAAACTTGAATTTGCATTAAAACTGATTTTATTTGGCGAAATATTTTAATCCTTGTCATACAGTGACAAAATCAGAAGTGGGATGGAATTTAATGATTTAACGACGCCGTAATTAATGGATATTTTGTGTAAATATAATTTAAAAACCTCTGGAACTAAAATGGAATTAGTTTCGCGATTGCACGAGCATGGAATTAATTTTCTTCATAAGGTAGCTGGCAAAACTTCATCTGAAACACACGCTAGGATGGAAAATTGTGAAATTGCAACGAAAAGGGATGCTGCCGTGGAAAAGTTACAGGATGATGTAAATGCTCTACGACGCACACTGGAACTGCTGACCCAACAACTGCAGACAGTAACTACATCGACAAGCCAATTTGATATCCAAATGAACATGTTAACGCATACGCCGTCGTTGATGCCGCTGCGCTGCATAGTGCTGACGCTTCTAAGAAAACCGTTGATTTTCGAATTGACAGAAAAGCCGGTGTTAGTTCAAATTCTCAGAATTTGACGCCGTTGGAAGTAACAACATCAGCGCGAAGTATTTTGATTGCTGCAAAACAATGATTGCCACAGTACGGCTAATAATTTTGTGGCTCATTCCCAGAGTAATTTTTTTTTATATTATTTTAATTGCAATCTATCAGTACATTATGATAATAAGCAAATTAGATGAAAGATAATAATTACAGTTGCAGTTGTACTTTTACAATAAGGACAACTATAAAAATAGAAAAATTCTTAGATTTATAAAATTACAAGATAAAGTATGAACTAGATCATATGACTATTAATTACAAATAATTATATGTTGGCAGGATTTTTAATACATATGTAGATATTAGTGTTAAGAGATAAAAAAAAGTAAGTTAAATAAATATATAAAAGTAAAAGAAAAGAAGTAAAAATAACAATAATAATAAAAGAAATAATATTAAAAAAAACATTTGACTAATTTCTGAATGTTAAATCTAAGATATGATATCTCTTAAGCCTTTTAATTTCGTCAGTGTCGTCTAATAAAGTAATAGCTAATGGATTTACATGAACACTTAGTCGTTTTAAGTACTTTTCACTAAAGTCATTAATAGTTTCTTTCACTGTTTTAATTTTGAGGTCATTATGGATTGCTTTATTAGCAATATACTACGGTGACTGAACAATAAGTCTTAGGGTCTTTGATTGGTATCTTTGGATAATTTCAATATTTGAATGGCTTGCGGTTCCCCATAATTGAGTTCCATATGTCCACACAGGTTTTAAAACTGCTTTATAAATTCTTAATTTGTTTTCAATATTAAGCTGAGATTTATGACCAATTAATAAAATTTTCTATTTGTTAAGTTTAAATGCTGTCGCTTATTTTTTATATGTTGTTTCCAAGTAAGTCTACGATCCAAGATATTTTACGCAATCATTTTTAGGTATCTGAATATTATTATTAGTTAGATTGGGACAATCACCCTTTAGAAGTGTTAATGTTACATGTGCAGATTCATGGTAGAATAATACAGGTAGTGGTGAAGCGTTAACGAACTTTTTTTTTTGAGTTCGACTCTGTCAAAAGTTGTTTATTTTATACCAACACACACCCACACTACTGAAAAAAACATGGCGAAGTAAACACACACATGTGAACATATAAATTTTTTTTTCAAATTTTCTTTTGTGCTTTTTGACAACCTCGAACATAAACAACAATAAAAAGCCGTGTTGTTTTTGCTGTTGTTGGATTGTTGTAGCTTCGCTACTACCTGTAGTATAATTCTACCATGTGCAGATTTTTCCGCATTTACTTTTATTTTCCATTTTTTCAGCCATAATTCAATTAGATTTAATACACTCTGAACAATATTAGATGCAACCGTGCGTGAATTGTCTGCTCCTAAAATTGCCGTATTATCTGCATATGTTGATACTGTCACATTTTCTGAAATTGGCATATCAGCTGTGAAAATTGTGTATAACATCGGACTTAGTACGATGCCCTGTGGGACCCCTGCTCTAATATCAAAAATGTTTGATCACTCGTCTGTGGTTTTTACACAAAATGCTCTGTTTTGTATATAAGACTTTATAAGTGCGTAAAATGTAGCCGAAGAAGATTCTTTTACTTCTTTTCTTCCAAAGATTCCCGAATGACGTTGACTACTCTATGACACTCTGCAGGAGTTCCATGTTTTTGTTTAAATCCAAATTGGTGGTTGGGAATAATATGCAGTTGTTCAAGTACTGGAGACAATCGGATCAAGAAAAATTTAATAGACTAATCGGTCTATAAGATATTTTTTCCTTTTCTGGTTTATTTGGCTTTTTAATCATAATAATCTTAGCACATTTCCACTGAGAAGGAAAGTGACTTAATCCTAGAATAGAGTTAAAAATTAATGTCAAGAATAGAACAGCCTTTTTGGGCAAATTTTGAACAACAATTGCATCAATATTATCATACCCAGGGGACTTTTTTAGATTTAGATTTTTTGTTTGGACCTGAACCTCAGAAAGAGAAATGTATTTTATTGGCAAATACATCTAATATGGTGCATCTAAGAAATTTGAGATTTCTTCATCTTCGGCAGGATTACCAATTTGATGAGACTGAAAAGTATTGTACAGATGTTTCGCAAATGCCTGTGCCTTTTTTTCGTCAGATCTACACCACGATCCATTAACATCTTTAAAAGGAGAACTTCTTTTTGTCGGCTGCTTAATGCACTTCGTAGCTTTCCATAAATTGTGTTTGTTATTTGATGCTAAATTAATGTTGCCAAAAAACTCTCCAATAGATTTGTTTTTTGTATTATTGAAGTGCTGCTTAATGTTTTTTGTTGCTAGGTTTTTTTTGCACAACAGGTTAAGATGTTGAAGAATTCGATAAAAAAGCGGCTTCGTGGATTAATATGGTAAAACCTTCAATTGCACAATCATTTGATATGGGCCCAGAGTAATGTAAATGAAATCTTTAAAATTTTACCAGAATTTTATCCTTGCAAAGAGGACATTTCGTCGATTCAATTTATTGACCGTATTGAGCAATTAAAATCAGCCTACGGCTGGAATGAGAAGCTGGTTCTGTATGCTGTACAGACAAAATTAAAAGGTTCAGGAAAATGGTGGATAGATTCACAGTTGGTGTTTCAAGTTTGGTCAAGCTTTGTTACATCGTTTTTGACAGATTTCACATGCATAGTGTATACTGCTGATGTACATATGCAAATGATGTAACTAAAATGCTAAAGGAGAAGAGTTTTATTAAAATGTTATCAATTGGACACCCTACGTAATAAACGGGTTGAATGATGATACATTACGTAGAAATCTATGCGCGATAAATTTCTTGAAATGTTCAGATTTATTACGGACATTAAGCAGTGTTTCTTCGAGCACAAAACGTAGTATACCGCAGTCGAACAATTTTGGTGGACAGAAGCAATTTTTTAATGATAATAGAGAAAATAGATTTAAAAGCGACACAAAAGATAATATTAAATCAGGTCCAGTGTGTCATAACTGTCGCGAACGTGGACATATTTCGAGAAATTGCCAAAAACCACAGAAGAAATCAAAGTGTCAGTCATGCGATGGAAAAAATCATGAGACTAAGGGATGCAAAAGTATTCGTGTAAATACTATTAAGAGCCCAAATAAGTCTGAAATTATGAAGTATATATTCGTGAATGGTATCAAGTGTCTGGCTCTTATAGACAGTGGCAGTTGCAAATCGATAATTAGTGGTAATATTGACTCTGAAATTTTTAATTGTAATTAGACTTTGTACGGTTTCACCGGTGGGTTAATCAATTGCCATGAGAAGATGTCTGCTAATATAAATATTAATGAGCAAAGTTGTGAAGGTGAACTTTTAATTGTTGATGAATGTGCTATGACATATGATGTAATAATCGTGAAAAGTTGTCAGCACGTGAGAGAGATAAGTTTGAAAGATTATTAAAGAAGTATAGTGACTGTTTTGGTGAAATTTTGAGTGAACTTGGAAAATGTGGTACCGTAGAAATGGATATTCATTTAACTTCGTCTAAGCCAGTGAATAAGAAAGCATATCCAATTCCGTATCCGAAACAACAAATTGTCTATAGAATCATCAGCGACTTATTGAACTTGGGCATTATACGTCGATCGGAGTCACTATATGCATCGCCAATAGTCATGGCATGCAAACGAAATGGCGAACATCGATTATGCGTTGACTATCGAGAATTAAATTCGATAACCGAACAACAGCCATGGCAGATGCCGTCCGTTGATGGTGACCAGACTAACAAGAAAAGGTGTTGACTTCAACTGGTCCGCAGAATGTGTTCAGGCATATGAGCGACTTATTTTCCTGCTGACAAATGAGCCAATCCTTGCTATTTATGACATGAACAGAGATCACCAGGTGCATACAGATGCAAGTAGTACGGGTCTCGCTGGAATGCTGCTGCAATGCGAATCACATAATGTTTGGAAGCCGATCGCTTATTTCAGTCGTGCGTGCATCGATGTAAAAAGTAAATATCATGCATGTGAATTAGAGGTGATGGCTGTTGTCGTAACATGTGAACGTTTCAAAATGTATATTCTGGGGAAGAAATTTACAATCATTATAGATTGCTCAGCGTTATCAAGCCTAAAATGCTCGAAAGCGTTATTTCCAAGAATATCAAAATGGTTTATGAAACTGCTGGAGTACAACTACGATGTCGTACATCGCCCAGGACTATCCATGAAACATGTGGATGCTATGAGCCGAGCGTCAGCAATTGATACAACAGACATCAGTTCATGTGTGATGAGTGTATCGACGACAGACTGGCTGTATAGAATGCAGTTACAGGACGCTAGAATTCAGAAAAATCAGAAGGAAAAACTTGAATCTGAATTTACCATGAAAAGAAATCGCGTATATAAGAAGAATGCTGATAACAAACCCCAGTTAGTTGTGGCGAAAGGAACGATATGGCGCATTGCAAAGTTGTGTCATGATGAGGCTGGTCACTCAGGAGTCGATGGAACTGTGAAACGAATACTTCAACATTTTTGGTGTCCAAGATGCCGTAATTTCATCAAAGCTATAGTCGTGAGCCTTGAGTTAAAGAGTGCCAATTGTATGGCATGGAAATACCAACGGTACCATTTGAAGTACTGCATCTGAACAATTTGGGACCATTCATACGTTCCACTCAAGGTAATGAACATATAATGGTTATTGTAGACGCTCTGACTAGAACATGGAAAGCACATTTTGATGCCAAGTATAAGACACCTCATAAATACAGCGAAGGTGATCTAGTTTTAATAGAGAGTGCTCTTCCGAGTACAGCCGAGTCACGAAAACTGGATGTAAAGTATCGTGGCCCTTACGTCATTAAGAAAGTTTTACGATATGACCGTTACGTTGTTGGTGATGTGGGTGGACTACAATTGAAACAACGATCTTACGAAACTGTAGCAAGCAGTGACAAGCTGAAACCTTGGTGTGCACTTTTCTCTGAAATCGATAGCTATGCGGATGAGGAAGATGATGGGGAGGAAGAAATCTTAAACCTCGGGACGAGTTTGGAGCCAGAAAGGGCCGAATTGTCATAATTATTCATATGGTCAACTATGTATGCAAATATATTTAGCGTTTTTATGATTGTACTGATATGGTAACTCAAATGCAGTTTATGCTGTCAGATATGCTTCTCTTTTATTTTAGTTAGTCTTTCATTACATGTCATTGAATAAACTTGAATTTTCATTAAAACTGATTTTATTTGGTCGAACTATTTTAATCCTCGTCATACAGTGATACTGGTATAAAATTGGTTTACTTTCCAACAATTCCTTATGATCTGCAAAAGTGGCTTAGTTTATGCAAGATCAATGAGTCTGAGTTACTAAAGACACCTTTAGTATGTTCATTACATTTTGGAAGAGATGACATAGTCATCGGAAAGAAGTACATAACATTAAACAAGAGTGCTTTCCCAGAAAATATAAGGTATTGTCCGAAATACTAAATTTCTTTAATAAATACAAAAGTTTGAAGTTTTCAAGAAAAAATGGAAATAGCCTACGTTCTCAACACCGTTCATTTGTTATGGTTCGTTCTGTTTACATATCAATAACTAACACATTCAATATGAAATTGTAGACAACTAAAATAATTGTTCAATTACAAGCTCAGTGGTCTAATCGCCGCGTACGATATCAAGTAGAATTGATCGAAATGTTTTTTTGGGATTACGGCATACTATAATCGAGTAGCTGGTGTTTAAATTCCTATCGAATGCGGTAACCCGTCCATTCGATACGTGTCGAAATTTTATTCGATACGATAGTGTACTCGATATCGAAATCGACGACTAGGTCCCAGTTGTATTGTTTATCGTTAAAAAAGACGATATTTGTTTATGTGGTTGTGAACAGACAAATTTGTTGTATGGTTATTTTATCGTATTTAAAATGGAAATTCAATGTAGTCAATTTATTTTGAGAAGGAGTTTATGCCGAAAAACGAAATTTATTATTATTTACAGGGGTCTAATCGTCGCTTTCGATATCGAGTACACTCTCGTATCGAATAAAGTTTCGAATGGATGGATTACCGCATTCGATAGCTATCGTATCGAAATGTTTAAAAAGTGTACCAAGTTTATTCTATACCGGTTGTTGAATCGACTAGCACAACAACCAAGTCGGTTGGCGAACTGTAATAAGGTTTATAGGTAATGTTCCATGCTTTTTTGCAAAACAAACACAATAAAAGAAAATATTGTATTCGGTCGCTCTAGTGCTATCGAGTGGAATTTGAACAGCAGCTACTCGATTATCGTATGCCGTAATCCCAAAAGAAAACATTTCGATAAATTCTGTTCGATATCGTATGTAGCGATTAGACCCCAGGTTTAGTGATATTATTAATACATTTAGCAATTTTCCGCTAACTTGCGATTTTTCGCGTTTTTCAGATTTTGTTTCGCGTTTTTTTTCAATTTTTGTTTTGTTTTTGATGGTGTTGGCGATTTCTGATCAATTTTAGGGCTTGTTTCCGATTTTGTAAAATTAGCCATAAATCGACTTTTCATAAGTTTTCAGCATCCTTACAGTTTTGCAGATTTTTAAGCAATAATAGACTTTGTTGTCATACCGTTATTAGCAAGTTTTTGCGAATTTTCGCCATTTACGCGACTTTTTTTTCCAAATTTTTTGCATTTCTCACAGTTTTTGCGATTTTTAATCAAAATGATGGCTTGTTTAAAATGTAGCAATTTTTCGCGAATTATCACTTTTTTCGCGACAAGTGTAGTTTTCAAAATTTTTTGGTTTTGTTACATTTTTAGGTAGTTTTAATCAATATTACTCTTTGTAATCTTTAAAATTTTAGCAAGTTTTTTCCAAAGTTTCATACTTTTCGCGTTTTTCAAGAGTTTTATTACAATTTTGGGACTAGTTTCCAATATTGCGATTTTTCGTGAATTTTCGATATTTTTTTCGATATGCTTGATTCACTCCAAGCTTTTGTCATTTTTAGAGTTCTGCATGCATAAAATTTTGTTGAAAATTTTCAAACAAAAAATTCATAAAATTTTACACATGAATGGCATGTGTTAAAAAAATTGTATTTTATATTATATAATTTTCGTTTTACAGCGCTATTCTCGAATTCATGATAACTAACTCTTAATTGTTTTAAGTAAAATATTTCTTGTCACAGGTATTTTAAATACCTATTCTAGCAGTGCTATTCTCGAATTCATGATAACTATCACTCAATTGTTTTAAGTGAAATATTTCTTGTCACAGGTATTTTAAATACCTACTCTAGAATTTCTGTTTTAATATTAAAGCTTTGTTGTTTTAAAATTTATAGCATTATTACCAAAATTAAAAAATATAATTTGAAAAGTTTTTATGTTCGCTGAAAAAATATAAAGTTCATATTTTTTTAATATGGCAAGACCTTATATTTGATAACATGTTTACCCTATTATATCTCGATGTTACAGATATGGTACAAGTTTTTAATTTGTATAGAATCTTAAATAAAGGTAATTAATTGCGTGTTGTGTTTTTCTTCCGACGGGGTTTTTTTGAATTCGGAACGATTTTCCGTCATCGCACGTCAAATTTGGTTTGTAAACATACCGGTTTCGGCTATGTGCAATCTTCAGTGTTCTATTCAATTTTGTTATCACTGGTTCCAGAATAGTACTGTAGAATTTCTGTTTTAATATTAAAGCTTTTTTGTTTTAAAATTTATAGCATTATTACCAAAATTAAAAAATACAATTTGAAGCGCTTTTATTTTTGTTGAAAAAATATAACATTCATATTTTTTTAATATGACAAGACCTTATATTTGATAACATATTTAACCCTTTATATCTCGATGTTACAGATATGGTACAAGTTTTTAATTTTTATAGAATCTTAAATAATGGTATGTAGTTGCATTATTAAATAAGTTATGTGTTGGCTAAAGTCATCGGCAAATAATCGGTATTGCTTTCTTCTGTTTAAGTAAAAATTATTATCAAAGAATTGTTTATTAACTTGTATAAACTTATTGGACTGGAGATAACAAATAGCAAACTGCTATTTTTCTAATTTTGGTGAACTATGCCATCCACAGGTTTTGAAACAGATTATTCTAAAACAGTCAATCCCGGGAGGCTCTTATGTAATTCGATTCGAATAGGAAAATATACGAATCTAGTACGATTTTCGAAAATTTATTTACAAACGTTCGGAAATTTCTCTTTCGAACAGTACATATTTTTCCCCCTACGGAAAACAAAAAGTAGACTTTCGTAAATCCAATTATCTAGTACGAAAGCAAATATCAATTACGTTAAAATGTTCGTATTTTATTCGAATGCTTTTTTGTTGTCGAAATGAGTAAAAATCTTATAAATAATTCGTTTTTATGTTGACAAAGCATATGGAAATGTCGTAACCCTACGGTAAATGGAACTGACACAAAACAAGTCACGTGACCGGTCCCCAGGTGGTAGGGACCAGTCCGAGTTCTAACACTTCCTATGAAGCGGACCAGCCACTTTTACATGGGGATGGCCTAGGATGGGGTTAATTGATACTTTGCATGCACCTTGTTGTCTCTGAACTATCTTATGGAGTCCTAATCGGTGTCGAATAATATAGATTATATATAAATATTATTCCAAAATGCAGCTGTAATTTTTGATTAATTTACTTTTTTATTGCTACAAATCCAAGTATTTTTAAGCGGTGTTTTTGATAGGGTTCGAACCAACAACCTTCGGCATGACAGGCTAGTACACTACCCACTCGACCACAGGGGAGCTTATATTTCACTGTTATAAATACCAGTTAAGCTGGAGTTAATATCTGAATATATAGGGTGGCGCATAAGTAACGTTAAGATTTGATCAGTGAATACATTTTTTAATTTAAGTCTTTTTTTTCGTCTCTTTACAGAATTAACTAAATAATACTTGGGAAATTTATGATGGAAAGGCTAAGCACAGAACAAAGAACCAAAGTTGTTCAATTTTACTTTGAAAGTCAGCATTCGATTATTCAGACACAAAGATCATATCGAAATTTCTTTCATGTTCGAAATGCTCCTAGCGCTCCAACAATTTACCGATTGGTTCAGCGTTTTGGGCAACAAGGGGCTGTCTGTGATCTTCCGCGTGCTGGAAGACCTCGTGCAGTTCGAAATGAAGTGAGCATTGCTCGAGTGCAAGCAAGTATTGAGGAAAACCCCGAAACTTCCACCAGGCGACGTTCTCAGCAGTTAGGGATGTCTAGGCGGTCTTTGCAAAGAATTTTACATATGTTACATCTTTTCCCATATAAGATGCAATTGGTTCACGAGTTAAAACCAAATGATGCACAAGAACGCATTCAATATAGTCGCCGTTTTCAAGAATTGTGCCTAGAAAACAACGAGTTTATTCACAAACTCATAATGAGCGATGAGGCTCATTTTCACCTAAATGGTCACGTGAATAAACAAAATTGCAGAACATGGGGCAGCGAAAATCCAAGAATAATTGTTGAAGATCAAATGCACCCACTTAGATGCACAGTATGGTGTGGAATAACTTCAGAGAGGATCATTGGACCATATTTTTTCGAAAACGACGAAGGAGTTGCGATTAATGTGAACGGCATTCAATACCGGGAAATGATTGAAAATTTGTTAAGGCCAGCGGTGCAGAACTATCCAGATTTGTGGTTCCAACAAGATGGAGCCACAGCTCACACAGCTCGTCCAACTATAGCTATCCTGCGCGAAATTTTTGGCAGTCGAATAATATCACGTTTTTCTGATTTTAAGTGGCCACCACGTTCGCCTGATTTAACGGCTCCCGATTTTTTTCTTTGGGGTTACCTAAAGGGTAAGGTATATGCCAATAAGCCTAGAACCATCCAACAACTTAAGGCCAATATCCGAGAAGAAGTGGGGGCGCTGGGACCTGAAATTCTAAGAAAAGTTATGGAAAATGCTTTGGAAAGAGCACGTCAGGTAGAATCAAACAATGGGCTACATTTGAAAGATATTATCTTTAAAACATAATGTGAACATATTTCCAAACTATATTCTAAATTTTAATAAATGCCAACGTTAAATAAAAGCAGAAAGAAAGGAGTTATACATTGAATAAATCTTAACGTTACTTATGCGCCACCCTTTAGTTACGAAACAGGTTCCTGAGTGGTATGGCAGTCTCATTGAAGTGAGACAATTAATATTTTATAGATACTATGTGATAGGCCTTAGATCCAGGTGCATCGAATTTGCTCAGTGCCGTTTACTACAATACTAGCCGGAATACCAACTAAATTGACTGAAAATGGTTAATACTCGTATGTGACCATTTACACAATGTGTCTTTTTTCACCATTCACTACTCCTTATTTTTGATACTAGTCTCATTTTCTCCAGTCATATGACGAGTACTTTTGGATCATTTGTCACCAAATTTTCCGCAGAGAAATTACTAAATAGAACTTTCAAAGGATAAAATATGTATTTTTTGCACTAAATATGAAAAACAATGGAAAAAACTAAACAAAAAATAAATTATTTTTGCTTCAATCGCAACAACGTCATCATTGTTGATCTATTTATTTTATGTTTATTTTTATTAATTTAAATAAAAATAACACTTTAAATGTAAAATTAGAATTTCAAAACTAAACGAAGAAATACATTTGCTGCAATCGCAACAACGTTGAAAACGAATGCTACGCACATCATGTTGCTCTTTCTTTTTACTGCGTTTTTTTATTTTTTTTATTTGAATGAAAAGAAAAATACTTCTTAAATGTAAAATTAAAACTTTCTTAAATATTTTTGCATTGAACTTTGACGTTTAAGCACAAATATTGACAACTTTGACATTAAAATAAGAATAATACCAAGTTTTATAACTAGATAATTGATACTTTGCATGCACCTTGTTGTCTCTGAACTATCTTATGGAGTCCTAATCGGTGTCGAATAATATAGATTATATATAAATATTATTCCAAAATGCAGCTGTAATTTTTGATTAATTTACTTTTTTATTGCTACAAATCCAAGTATTTTTAAGCAGTGTTTTTGATAGGGTTCGAACCAACAACCTTCGGCATGACAGGCTAGTACACTACCCACTCGACCACAGGGGAGCTTATATTTCACTGTTATAAATACCAGTTAAGCTGGAGTTAATATCTGAATATAGTTACGAAACAGGTTCCTGAGTGGTATGGCAGTCTCATTGAAGTGAGACAATTAATATTTTATAGATACTATGTGATAGGCCTTAGATCCAGGTGCATCGAATTTGCTCAGTGCCGTTTACTACAATACTAGCCGGAATACCAACTAAATTGACTGAAAATGGTTAATACTCGTATGTGACCATTTACACAATGTGTCTTTTTTCACCATTCACTACTCCTTATTTTTGATACTAGTCTCATTTTCTCCAGTCATATGACGAGTACTTTTGGATCATTTGTCACCAAATTTTCCGCAGAGAAATTACTAAATAGAACTTTCAAAGGATAAAATATGTATTTTTTGCACTAAATATGAAAAACAATGGAAAAAACTAAACAAAAAATAAATTATTTTTGCTTCAATCGCAACAACGTCATCATTGTTGATCTATTTATTTTATGTTTATTTTTATTAATTTAAATAAAAATAACACTTTAAATGTAAAATTAGAACTTCAAAACTAAACGAAGAAATACATTTGCTGCAATCGCAACAACGTTGAAAACGAATGCTACGCACATCATGTTGCTCTTTCTTTTTACTGCGTTTTTTTTATTTTTTTTTATTTGAATGAAAAGAAAAATACTTCTTAAATGTAAAATTAAAACTTTCTTAAATATTTTTGCATTGAACTTTGACGTTTAAGCACAAATATTGACAACTTTGACATTAAAATAAGAATAATACCAAGTTTTATAACTAGACAAAGCTGGGCAGAAGTTTTAATTTGATTATTTTTTAATAATTTTTTTCTGCAATTGGGTATATAAAATAACATGTTACAGCAATATTGTGTGACTTTTCATATTAAATCGCCCTAAAAATTTTTATAGCAATTTGATTTAAAAACCGCAGTAAACTTCTTTAAAAATATTTATGGCAGCAAAGTTCGCACTTGTTGACCAATAATTTGGTTGTTTTGCTAGTACAGCTAAATACATATTGTAAGCAAATACCCTTAATTTCTTTTGATCCGAAAGTGATAACAGCTATTATTCCTTTGAACATCCTATACCAACATCAATTTCAGCCTAGTGTCTGCACACGCGTTTGCATTCAATCAATGATATTTATCAATTGAAACACTATTTTAAAATAATCGAAATATATGTAAGTGGAAAAAATTAATGTTTATTAAAAGTGCTTATAACGAATAATCCCCGAATCTCTCCCTACGAAACTCTGTCCCCAAATAGAAGTTGAAATCCCCAATTTGGCGACAAATCCCCTCATCTGGCTACACTGGGTCGTACCTACATTGTCATCGGTCTCATATCGAAGATGTAAGTGATAGAAATTCCACTGGGCTGGTTGTCTACGTCTCTCGTGTTTGGCTGAGAGCAAGAGTGTCCCTCCTTCTCAGCCGAGTGTGGCCTCTAAAGTTAATAATGTTTCGGGCTAGGGAATTTGGGTGCAACTCGAATTTTTTATGTATCTTGTCACGTGTTTAGAAAACACTGTCTTAACCAGCGGCACATCTAAATCTTTATAAATTCGCTTGTTTCTGACATACCATGGGGCTGCTGTAATCGTACGGTGTATTTTATTTTGTCGCCTTTGAATTTTTTCTACATTTGATGCCGAGGTAGTGCACCATAACTGGACACCATATTGGTTTTAGAATGGAGTTGTATAGAAGAAGTTTATAATCTAGGCTTAGAGTAGAGTTCCTTCCAATGAGCCAATTCATTTGCGCTGCTTTTAATTTCATTTGGGCCACCTTTGCATTTATGTGGGACTTTCATTTTAGACGACGATCAAGATGAACACGGAGATATTTTACTTCAGTGTGTTGAGGTATAGTTTGGTTATATATTTGTATAGGTGGGCATGTTTCTCTGCATAATGTAAAGGTAATGTGTAGACATTTTTGCTCGTTAATTTTGATTCGCCATTGTTCCAACTGGGGTATATATTCTTGCAGCTTGCGGGAAGCTTCTTGATGGCTTTTGTGAACACTTAGAAAAGCTGTATCATCAGCGAATGTTGATATGTGTATGTTAATGTTTACCCGCAAGTCAGAGGTATATATCAAATATAATGCAGGGCCGAGGATGCTGCCTTGAGGAACTCCGGCTTCATTCGGTTGCGGAGGGCTTAGAAAATTACCTTCCTCAACAACAAATTTTCGCTCAGTTAAATAGCTTTCTAAAAGCTTAAGGTTATTTAGTTTATGTATTAAACCTTCGTGGCGTACTTTATCAAATGCCTGAGAAACAACGATGAAGAGCGCAGAACAATATTTCTTTTCCTTAAAGGTTTTTCTAATCACATTCACGAGTCTATGTGTTTGTTAAATCGTGCTATGTTGTCTCCTAAAACCGAATTGGTGGTCTGGAATGCATCCATTACCATTCAGTATGGGTGTTAGCTTACTCATAAGTAACTTTTCAAATAGTTTTGACATGTTAGACAATAGGCTTATAGGCCTATAGGATTCCAGCTTCGTATGATCTTTGCCTGGCTTAGGTATCATGATAATTAGCGAAACTTTCCATTCTGCGCGATAGCATTTGAGGCGCAAAATACCGTTGAAAATAAATAGAATTATCCTTTTTGCAGTATAGGGTAGCTCTAAGAGCATTTTATTGCTTATTTTATCAGCACCTGGAGCTTTTTTCGAATTTTATCCGCAATACAGTGTTCAATCTCACGAATATTGAACCTCAAGATAACATCTGATATAGAGACGACTGGTGGCAGCTCAACTATATTATCAGACGTATTTAGAGTAAATATGTTCTTTCTGCATTACATACTTTCTGAATACTTTCTTAAATTACATAAAATTATTCCCATATCAAAGACACATAATACTAAAAATATTGAACACTATAGACCCATGGCTTTGTTATCTATAATAGATAAGATATATAAAAAAATAAATCATGCTCAGCTTCTAGAATATCTTGAGAAAGAGAGTACATTGAACAAAAACCAATTTGGGTATGTCAAAGGTAGTGGTACAGACGAGGCTGTGATAAATGTGGTAAATACAATCTGTGAAGGTTTAGATAAGGGTTTTAGTGGAGTGGCTGGTGTATTTTACGATTTTAGCAAGGCTTTTGATCTAGTGGATCACAAAATTCGTCTTGATAAGCTAAAGTATTATGGTGTTCTTGGTGATGAGCTTGAACTTAGAAGTTTTTTGTCAAATAGAAGACATTACGATGAAATTAGTGGTGAAAAAGGTCAATTCTTAATATAAAATATGGTGTTCCGCAAGGTAGTGTTCTTGGACCCCTTGGGCTTTCTGGTAAAATTATAATGTTTGCTGATGACATTTCATTATTTTATCTCTATAACGGCCCTTTTCACAACGTATGGTTAAGAGTTAACGTGGACTTTAACGGCAAGTTTTGAATGCCGAACTTGCTGTTATAGTCGATGTTATATTTTAGTCATACATTGTGAAAAGGGCCGTAAATGAACAAATTATTTAGTAAGACAAAAGATAAAGTACAAAAACTTGATATGTCGAGCTTAGTGTATAATATACCTTCTAATGGGAATGAAGAGAATTGTGATAAATTATATGTAGGTACAGCAAAGAATAAACTGAGAACAAGAATTTCTGGACATAGATCTGATCAGAAATACAGAGATATTAATTCGCAAAGACAGCATTATCATCACATTGTCCAAGATTTAATCACTGTCCTAACTTTGAAAATGCTTCAGTTTTAAATACAGAACATAATTATAAACGTAGATATACATTAGAAATGTTACAAATAATTAATGTACCTCCAGAACACAGAATTAAATTTAAGGCAGATAAAGAAAATGTAGCTCAGAACTATAGACATTTATAGCCTAATTCTGTAATTTTTCGTTAGTTATGTTATTTCACAGAAAAAAAACGTTAACATAAAATTTTGTTATTCTATAGCGCTTGTGACAAATAAAATTTTATGTGCTGCAAGAGACTGGTTTTTGAATCAGAAAATCAAATAAAAATTACCAGATACATATATTTTCAATTGTTAGTAGTTTTTCAAAAAACATTTGCTCTAAGGCTGAGGCCACACGGGCGTTTTTAAAACGCAGCGTTTCTGCTTTTTATATTAAATTTGAAAGTTTTCAATTTTCTATAACTTCAAATTTAATATAAAAAGCAGAAACGCAGCGTTTTAAAAACGCCCGTGTGGCCTCAGCCTAAAGCTTCTAAATTCTTTATTCTGGCAATACATTTCAATTTAATTTTATTTTCTTGTTTTTGATTCATTCTAAAATAAAAATAAAAAAAAATTTATATATTAGTTTTTTCTTTTGGATTGTGTTTAAAAGCAATCAAAACAATTGTAAAACCGATGGAATATGGAAGAAACTACATATATTTAAATTTATATGATTTAAAGAAGTTTTAATTTGATTATTTTTCAATAAATTTTTCTGCAATTGGGCACATAAAATAACATATCACAGCAATATTGTGTGACTTTTCATATTAAATCGTTGAAAAAATTTTTATGGCAATTTCGATTTAAAAACCGCAGAAATCTTCTTTAATAACATTGATGACAGCAAAGTTTGCACTTGTTGACCAATAACTTGGGTCTGTTGAGAAAGAAAGTTGCAAAAAAAATTTAAAGAATATGTTTTAATATTTGTTTAAATATTCCAAACATAAAATGGCTCATACATATTTTTCCTTGTCACCTAGAAAATACCTATCGTTGAAGTTAACAGTTTTTTCGTATTAACATTGGCTGTTCAATTTTACATTATTTTTTCAATAACATATTTTTTCTGTTAAATGACAACTGTTTCAAAACAAAATTTTTATGGAATAGGAAATATTAAAATTTTATGTTACTAACGTTAAGAGAGCCAACGTTTGGGTTATAGAATGAGGCTATTAATACACAAAATAACATGAATATTTTAATTTAAATTTGTGTTATTTACACACAATACGTTTAATAACAAGAATTTTTTAACAAAAATTTAACAAAATCATAATCTACAGCAAGTGTGCCCAAAAGTTCCTTATGGAAGAGCAAACACCAATACATCTAAAGAAAAAACAATTTTTATTCAATATTTTTTGTTGTGAAAACCAATACATACAAAGAACAAAAAAAAAAATATTCCATATATTTATTTGTTGTTGCTTTGCACTTACCTGAAGAACGACAAAAAAATAATAAGACAAAGTTGTTTGTGTATTTCGTATTGCTAGTGCTGTATGTGTGTACTAAAACACACAGCATATAACTAAATGCTTTTACAAAAACAAATGAGCCCCAAGCGAATAGGGCATGGGCAACGCTGTTCTACAGTGAAAAAACTGTTAACGTCAACGATAGCTATTTTGTAGGTGACAAGGAAAAATATGTATGAGCCATTTTATGTTTGTAGCACTTAAACAAATATTAAAACATATTCTTACACTTTTTTGCAACTTTCTTTCTCAAAAGAACCAAATTATTGGTCAACAAGTACGAACTTTGCTGCCATAAATATTTTTAAAGAAGATTACTGCGGTTTTTAAATCGAAATTGCTATAAAAATTTTTAGGGCGATTTAATATGAAAAGTCACACAATATTGCTGTAACATGTTATTTTATATACCCAATTGCAGAAAAAAATTATTAAAAAAAATCAAATAAAAACTACAATATATATATATATATATATATATATATATATATATATATATATATATATATATATATATATTAGGGATGTAACGAATACCGATACCGATATATCGGCGATACTTCAGATTTTCCGATACATCGGTATCGGCGATATTTTACTGTCGATACGACGATACTTTAAAAATTTTTTTCAATTTTTTTTTTGACAAATTATTTATTTTTTGTTAATTTTACCAAGAACTAAGGTCTTAATTGTGTTTATCACATCACCGAAGTGAAGTTTATGTTAAAGCAACAATAAATTTGAAAAAATTTCAAATATTTGTTTTTGTTTTTCATAAAAATTTTTCACCAAACAAACGTATAGAAATTAAAGCTTTTCCTTACCTATCAAATATTTTAAAATTTTTATGAAAAATAAAATAAATTGATCAAATATTTGAAATTTTGTTTTTGTTCTGTATACAAATTTCACTTTGGTGACGTGATTTACACAATTAGGGCCTTAATTCATTTCGTTATTTTTTAAATCTTATTAATATCAATTTTAAAAATTAATAATATTTTACGCTGTTATTTTGCAAAAACAATAATTTATTTATTCTTAATTTTACCATGAACTCAAATTTAATTCGTTGTTTTTTAAATCTTATTTAAAAAAGACACTCCAAAGAAGTAATAAAAATGTAGAATTCGCGATCCGGAAATATTGCAAATTTGGATAATTTCTAATTAGTTTCACATTTGCTTGTCATTGCAAGAAGTTCTCTTTTTCGATTACCAATACCGAATTTGAAGCGATGTTAGGACAAATATCTTTTTCGGTGTTCTATAATGATTCCTCAAAAAAAGGATGAAAAATTACTCATTTTTAGAACTCGTTTCTTTTTATGCGAATTTAA
>OY101447.1:83547087-83853087 GCA_956483635.1 Panzeria rudis
TAGAACTCGTTTCTTTTTATGCGAATTTAAACACAAAACTGTTTTCATGTAAATTTAAGTGAATATATATAAACTTTTAGAAGACTTTTAATAATTAAGCTATTAAGTTATTTAGAAGAATAATAGTTGATAAATGTCCCTTAAAAATCGATTTTTTAAAAAGTATGGCGAGTATTTTTTAAAATTATAAAGGAATTACAAATTTGTAGTTGCATTTCTACTAATGATCTGCATATTTTTAATATAGATTCTTTGGAAGCAATAAAAATGCAGTTCCTTAAAAATTACTTCCAATTTTATATACTGGGTTAATATCAATTTTAAATATTAATAATCTCTTACACTGTAATTTTGTTTAATAAAAAATGTCCCTTCTTGAGTTTTGCTAATCTAAATTTGAACTCAATTTAAATATTCGTATCGGTATCGGAATCGGTATCGGCGATATTTATTTTTAAGTATCGGAATCGGTATCGGATCGGCAAAACGGCGTATCGTTACTTCCCTAATATATATATATATATATATATATATATATATATATATATATATATATATATATATATATATATATATATATATATATATATATATATATATATATATATATATATATATATATATATATATATATATATATATATATATATATATATATATATATATATATATATATATATATATATATATATATATATATATATATATATATATATATATATATATATATATATATATATATATATATATATATATATATATATATATATATATATATATATATATATATATATATATATATATATATATATATATATATATATATATATATTATTTTTTTTTTTTGTGAATAAAATTTTTTTTTTCTTTAAATGTATTGGTGTTGAAAATGGTATTGCATCAAATTGATGTGAGATCGGCATATCTCAATAGTGAGTTGCATGACGAAATTTATTTACAGCAGCCGCAGGGTTTTAAGAATAGTAATGATCCCAATAGGGTTTTACGACTCAATAAAGCCATCTATGGGTTGAAGCAGTCAGGAAAGGAATGGAATTCCAAACTGGACAACGTGCTAAAAAGTTTTGGTTTCCAGCCAACTGAAGCTGATCCTTGTCTGTACAAGAAAGATGTTAAGGGTGAGCTTGTTTTGATTGCAGTCTATGTAGACGACCTCATTATTGGATGCAGAAGTGCAGAAATTGTATTGATTATCAAAAAACAAATATGTGGAGAATTTGATGTGTCCGACAAGGGAGCGTTGCATCACTTTCTGGGCATTGATATAGATAGAACTGGCGAGACAGGTGAAATCAAATTTGGTCAATCGCAATATATTAAAGATATGCTGAAGAAATTTAATATGGATGGGTGCAAACCGGTATAGGTGCCACTTGGTGCAGGTTATAAGTCACAGTGTACAAATAATTGTAAAAAGATAGATCAGCAATTATACCAGTCTTTGATAGCCACGCTAATGTATTTAGCTATTACAACGCGGCCAGATATTTTGCATTCGGTCTCCAAACTCGCTCAGCGCAATTCTGATCCCCATCAGGAGCATTTTCAGCAAGCAAAGCATGTGCTAAGATACCTATCTGGAACAACCGAATACAAAATGTGTTATACTTTGGCAGAAAAATCGTCAGTGCTTGGCTATGTTGATGCTGATTGGGGCGGAGACATTGCGGATAGAAAATCGTACACAGGTTTTTCATTTTTTGTTGGCAGTTGTTTAGTTTCCTGGGAATCCAAGAAACAAAAGCCTATAGCCCTAAGCAGCACCGAAGCCGAGTATATGGCCGCATCTGAAGCGGCAAAGGAAGCAGTCTACTTACGGAAGCTTTTAATAGAATTGGGCTATTCCAAAGGTGAGCCAGTCGTGTTATATATTGATAACCAGGGTGCTCAAAAACTTGCTACTAACCCAGTATTTCATCGAAGGAGTAAGCACATCGATATAAAATATCATCATATCAGGGAGGTTGTGCGAGCAAAGGAAATCGTTATGGAATATTGTCCAACAGGTCTTATGGTAGCAGACATCTTGACTAAGAATCTATCCAGAATAAAACACAACAATTGTGTAAATCTAATGAATATTACTTAAATATTTTGTAAAGATACATCCACGTTGAAGGGGGTGTTGATATTGGATGGCAACCTTGCCAACGTGTATGTTTCTGTTTTACTACATTCCTTCAGAGTGTAAATGTGTTTTACTTTACTTTTCATTTTTATTCCCTTTTCAACTTTTGAACAATAAAGACTAGTTTAGCTTTACTTAAGCATATTCGTATTTTAATTACAAAGAACAACAGTATCACTTCATAAAAAAGGTGCATAATATATCAAAAGGTGGCAAAATTAGGTGATTTTAAAAAAGGGGCACTAAAAGTGGCAAGTCAGTTGAAAAAGTGTCAAATTACCACTTTAGTCACAAAACGGTCACGCTGCTGACGATAAATTATCAAACTTGTATAAAGTAATTTCACTTTTACTTTCTATTCCAGCCACGTCAGCATTCACAGAAAGTTTTTTCTGTAATAAAGAGCAAATGACGAGACGAAAGAAGCAAAACGTCTTTGAATCTGATAAAAATGAATTAAATATTTACTTTAATTTAAATATAGACTGTAAAGATGCTGTGCAATTGTTTAGAAATGATAATTGTTTGATAAAACTTGCGAAAAGCAATAAAAAATACGGTTTTAAATATTACAATAAAGAGAAATAAGTTGTACTTTATTTTTATACTGTGTACTTTTTTTCTTAACCTTTAATAACCAATGTACTTTAATTGGCATAAAAAAAGGTGGGAACCCTAAATGTATTGTACATCTTATGTGCAATTCTATATTTATTATTGTCAAATATTTTAGATTTTTGTAATCTTTCAGACATATGTCAATATGTCAATGATTTATACATTTTTGGCTCAGAAACAGGGACTGAACTTCTCCTAATGAAATTCCAAATCTCCTATTGATTATATTCTTTCTATTAGATTCTTTGCTGTATTAATAATTATTCGTTTTGGATGTCTAGAATAATAATTAATTATTCTACTTGAAGAAGTTGGTTTTTGGTACCAATCAATTAATAAGATATTTGTTCTCCGTATTACTAGTGTATCTAACTCATAGCCACGTAAAATTTCATATTCAAGCCCATGGGCTTGCGCAGTCGACGTTATGGTGACACACGTATACGCCAGCTACTTCGTACAAAGTATGGCCCAATTTAGATGATGAATTTTTATGCATGAGTTTTTTCAATATATCATTGAAAACATCTTCGAAAAACCTCTTGCATTTATACGATGAATTTTATTTTCATGCTTTTTTATAAATTTCTCTCAAAATTTGCTTTATTTACTCATTCATAACAACAAAAACTATAACACAATCACATAAGAGAGAGAAAATGAGAGAAAATTCAAATCGAGCTAAAGAAGAATATAAAAAAATGCATGGAAAACAGAAATCGTGCCGTTTTTTATACCCCGTTTTCTTCTCTACCACGTTCGATCACAAAAAAAAAATGCATGAATTTTATGCATGCGTTTAATGCATGGTCTAAATTGAGCCTATGTGTGATTTTGTGTGTTTGGCTGTTTTGTTGTTGTTGCTATGGCCAAACAAAACGAGTCATTTCATGTTCCGCATTGATCGAAGCAAGTCCTACATGTGTACGGTAAAAAATACACACAGGTAAAAGCAGAAATAACATACACATGCACAAAAGTGCTCAGTCACGTTTGGGGGGCTCTGATCTAAATGTAGGAGTCTTGAGTGACATTCTTTCTCAATTGTAAATTCAATATTCGAGTGATAAGACATAAATGTTGATAACATAATGTCTATTTCGCTTTCTGAAATAATGCAAAATATGTCATCAACATACTTTGTCATAACTATTGATTTAATGGTAAATTTTTCAATACATTCATCAAGTAATTTCTCCATTACTATATCGGCCACAATTGGCGAAGCAGGGGAACTCATTGAAAGACCTTTTAGTTGTGTATATATTTTATTATTGCATTGAAAATATCTGTTATCAATTATACAAAACTGTATAAAAAATGCGCAAAAACAATTCTTTTCCCATTTTTGTATGTTCTTTTATCTTATTCCATTTTTCATCTATGACATGCATGGCAAAATCTACAGGAATACTAGGAAATAATGATACAACATCAAGTGATATTAATTTTTCATTATTATCAATTCTTAGGGGTTTAATTCTATCTTTGAATTGACTAGAGTTAGCTACGTTAAATTTTGAATCTACTGTTAATTTCCTTAAAAAATCTTGAAAAAAATTTTCCTTATGGATTTTAGGTAATCCACATAATCTTGGAGCTATTGCCTCATTTGTTTTAAGTCTATATTTGCCCATACTAGTATATATATATATATATATATATATATATATATATTATATATATATATATATATATATATATATATTATATATATATATATATATATATATATATATATATATATATATATATATATATATATATATATATATATATATATATATATATATATATATATATATATATATATATATATATATATATATATATATATATATATATATATATATATATATATATATATATATATATATATATATATATATATATATATATATATATATATATATATATATATATATATATATATATATATATACATATATATATATATATATATATATATATATATATATATATATATATATATATATATATATATATATATATATATATATATATATATATATATATATATATATATATATATATATATATATATATATATATATATATATATATATATATATATATGTATATATATATATATATATATATTATATATATATATATATATATATATATATATATATATATATATATATATATATATATATATATATATATATATATATATATATATATATATATATATATATATATATATATATATATATATATATATATATATATATATATAGAAGTTTTAATTTGATTATTTTTTAATAATTTTTTTCTGCAATTGGGTATATAAAATAACATGTTACAGCAATATTGTGTGACTTTTCATATTAAATCGCCCTAAAAATTTTTATAGCAATTTGATTTAAAAACCGCAGTAAACTTCTTTAAAAATATTTATGACAGCAAAGTTCGCACTTGTTGACCAATAATTTGGTTCTTTTGCTAGTACAGCTAAATACATATTGTAAGCAAATACCCTTAATTTCTTTTGATCCGAAAGTGATAACAGCTATTATTCCTTTGAACATCCTATACCAACATCAATTTCAGCCTAGTGTCTGCACACGCGTTTGCATTCAATCAATGATATTTATCAATTGAAACACTATTTTAAAATAATCGAAATATATGTAAGTGGAAAAAATTAATGTTTATTAAAAGTGCTTATAATGAATAATCCCCGAATCTCTCCCTACGAAACTCTGTCCCCAAATAGAAGTTGAAATCCCCAATTTGGCGACAAATCCCCTCATCTGGCTACACTGGGTCGTACCTACATTGTCATCGGTCTCATATCGAAGATGTAAGTGATAGAAATTCCACTGGGCTGGTTGTCTACGTCTCTCGTGTTTGGCTGAGAGCAAGAGTGTCCCTCCTTCTCAGCCGAGTGTGGCCTCTAAAGTTAATAATGTTTCGGGCTAGGGAATTTGGGTGCAACTCGAATTTTTTATGTATCTTGTCACGTGTTTAGAAAACACTGTCTTAACCAGCGGCACATCTAAATCTTTATAAATTCGCTTGTTTCTGACATACCATGGGGCTGCTGTAATCGTACGGTGTATTTTATTTTGTCGCCTTTGAATTTTTTCTACATTTGATGCCGAGGTAGTGCACCATAACTGGACACCATATTGGTTTTAGAATGGAGTTGTATAGAAGAAGTTTATAATCTAGGCTTAGAGTAGAGTTCCTTCCAATGAGCCAATTCATTTGCGCTGCTTTTAATTTCATTTGGGCCACCTTTGCATTTATGTGGGACTTTCATTTTAGACGACGATCAAGATGAACACGGAGATATTTTACTTCAGTGTGTTGAGGTATAGTTTGGTTATATATTTGTATAGGTGGGCATGTTTCTCTGCATAATGTAAAGGTAATGTGTAGACATTTTTGCTCGTTAATTTTGCTTCGCCATTGTTCCAACTGGGGTATATATTCTTGCAGCTTGCGGGAAGCTTCTTGATGGCTTTTGTGAACACTTAGAAAAGCTGTATCATCAGCGAATGTTGATATGTGTATGTTAATGTTTACCCGCAAGTCAGAGGTATATATCAAATATAATGCAGGGCCGAGGATGCTGCCTTGAGGAACTCCGGCTTCATTCGGTTGCGGAGGGCTTAGAAAATTACCTTCCTCAACAACAAATTTTCGCTCAGTTAAATAGCTTTCTAAAAGCTTAAGGTTATTTAGTTTATGTATTACACCTTCGTGGCGTACTTTATCAAATGCCTGAGAAACAACGATGAAGAGCGCAGAACAATATTTCTTTTCCTTAAAGGTTTTTCTAATCACATTCGCGAGTCTATGTGTTTGTTAAATCGTGCTATGTTGTCTCCTAAAACCGAATTGGTGGTCTGGAATGCATCCATTACCATTCAGTATGGGTGTTAGCTTACTCATAAGTAACTTTTCAAATAGTTTTGACATGTTAGACAATAGGCTTATAGGCCTATAGGATTCCAGCTTCGTATGATCTTTGCCTGGCTTAGGTATCATGATAATTAGCGAAACTTTCCATTCTGCGCGATAGCATTTGAGGCGCAAAATACCGTTGAAAATAAATAGAATTATCCTTTTTGCAGTATAGGGTAGCTCTAAGAGCATTTTATTGCTTATTTTATCAGCACCTGGAGCTTTTTTCGAATTTTATCCGCAATACAGTGTTCAATCTCACGAATATTGAACCTCAAGATAACATCTGATATAGAGACGACTGGTGGCAGCTCAACTATATTATCAGACGTATTTAGAGTAAATATGTTCTTTCTGCATTACATACTTTCTGAATACTTTCTTAAATTACATAAAATTATTCCCATATCAAAGACACATAATACTAAAAATATTGAACACTATAGACCCATGGCTTTGTTATCTATAATAGATAAGATATATAAAAAAATAAATCATGCTCAGCTTCTAGAATATCTTGAGAAAGAGAGTACATTGAACAAAAACCAATTTGGGTATGTCAAAGGTAGTGGTACAGACGAGGCTGTGATAAATGTGGTAAATACAATCTGTGAAGGTTTAGATAAGGGTTTTAGTGGAGTGGCTGGTGTATTTTACGATTTTAGCAAGGCTTTTGATCTAGTGGATCACAAAATTCGTCTTGATAAGCTAAAGTATTATGGTGTTCTTGGTGATGAGCTTGAACTTAGAAGTTTTTTGTCAAATAGAAGACATTACGATGAAATTAGTGGTGAAAAAGGTCAATTCTTAATATAAAATATGGTGTTCCGCAAGGTAGTGTTCTTGGACCCCTTGGGCTTTCTGGTAAAATTATAATGTTTGCTGATGACATTTCATTATTTTATCTCTATAACGGCCCTTTTCACAACGTATGGTTAAGAGTTAACGTGGACTTTAACGGCAAGTTTTGAATGCCGAACTTGCTGTTATAGTCGATGTTATATTTTAGTCATACATTGTGAAAAGGGCCGTAAATGAACAAATTATTTAGTAAGACAAAAGATAAAGTACAAAAACTTGATATGTCGAGCTTAGTGTATAATATACCTTCTAATGGGAATGAAGAGAATTGTGATTAATTATATGTAGGTACAGCAAAGAATAAACTGAGAACAAGAATTTCTGGACATAGATCTGATCAGAAATACAGAGATATTAATTCGCAAAGACAGCATTATCATCACATTGTCCAAGATTTAATCACTGTCCTAACTTTGAAAATGCTTCAGTTTTAAATACAGAACATAATTATAAACGTAGATATACATTAGAAATGTTACAAATAATTAATGTACCTCCAGAACACAGAATTAAATTTAAGGCAGATAAAGAAAATGTAGCTCAGAACTATAGACATTTATAGCCTAATTCTGTAATTTTTCGTTAGTTATGTTATTTCACAGAAAAAAAACGTTAACATAAAATTTTGTTATTCTATAGCGCTTGTGACAAATAAAATTTTATGTGCTGCAAGAGACTGGTTTTTGAATCAGAAAATCAAATAAAAATTACCAGATACATATATTTTCAATTGTTAGTAGGTTTTCAAAAAACATTTGCTCTAAGGCTGAGGCCACACGGGCGTTTTTAAAACGCAGCGTTTCTGCTTTTTATATTAAATTTGAAAGTTTTCAATTTTCTATAACTTCAAATTTAATATAAAAAGCAGAAACGCAGCGTTTTAAAAACGCCCGTGTGGCCTCAGCCTAAAGCTTCTAAATTCTTTATTCTGGCAATACATTTCAATTTAATTTTATTTTCTTGTTTTTGATTCATTCTAAAATAAAAATAAAAAAAAATTTATATATTAGTTTTTTCTTTTGGATTGTGTTTAAAAGCAATCAAAACAATTGTAAAACCGATGGAATATGGAAGAAACTACATATATTTAAATTTATATGATTTAAAGAAGTTTTAATTTGATTATTTTTCAATAAATTTTTCTGCAATTGGGCACATAAAATAACATATCACAGCAATATTGTGTGACTTTTCATATTAAATCGTTGAAAAAATTTTTATGGCAATTTCGATTTAAAAACCGCAGAAATCTTCTTTAATAACATTGATGACAGCAAAGTTTGCACTTGTTGACCAATAATTTGGGTCTGTTGAGAAAGAAAGTTGCAAAAAAATTTTAAGAATATGTTTTAATATTTGTTTAAATATTCCAAACATAAAATGGATCATACATATTTTTCCTTGTCACCTAGAAAATACCTATCGTTGAAGTTAACAGTTTTTTCGTATTAACATTGGCTGTTCAATTTTACATTATTTTTTCAATAACATATTTTTTCTGTTAAATGACAACTGTTTCAAAACAAAATTTTTATGGAATAGGAAATATTAAAATTTTATGTTACTAACGTTAAGAGAGCCAACGTTTGGGTTATAGAATGAGGCTATTAATACACAAAATAACAGGAATATTTTAATTTAAATTTGTGTTATTTACACACAATACGTTTAATAACAAGAATTTTTTAACAAAAATTTAACAAAATCATAATCTACAGCAAGTGTGCCCAAAAGTTCCTTATGGAAGAGCAAACACCAATACATCTAAAGAAAAAACAATTTTTATTCAATATTTTTTGTTGTGAAAACCAATACATACAAAGAACAAACAAAAAAAAATATTCCATATATTTATTTGTTGTTGCTTTGCACTTACCTGAAGAACGACAAAAAAAATAATAAGACAAAGTTGTTTGTGTATTTCGTATTGCTAGTGCTGTATCTGTGTACTAAAACACACAGCATATAACTAAATGCTTTTACAAAAACAAATGAGCCCCAAGCGAATAGGGCATGGGCAACGCTGTTCTACAGTGAAAAAACTGTTAACTTCAACGATAGCTATTTTGTAGGTGACAAGGAAAAATATGTATGAGCCATTTTATGTTTGTAGCACTTAAACAAATATTAAAACATATTCTTACACTTTTTTTGCAACTTTCTTTCTCAAAAGAACCAAATTATTGGTCAACAAGTACGAACTTTGCTGCCATAAATATTTTTAAAGAAGATTACTGCGGTTTTTAAATCGAAATTGCTATAAAAATTTTTAGGGCGATTTAATATGAAAAGTCACACAATACATGTTATTTTATATACCCAATTGCAGAAAAAAATTATTAAAAAATAATCAAATTAAAACTACAATATATATATATATATATATATATATATATATATATATATATACATACATATATATATATATATATATACATATATATATATATATATATATATATATATATATATATATATATATATATATATATATATATATATATATATATATATATATATATATATATATATATATATATATATATATATATATATATATATATATATTAGGGATGTAACGAATACCGATACCGATATATCGGCGATACTTCAGATTTTCCGATACATCGGTATCGGCGATATTTTACTGTCGATACGACGATACTTTAAAAATTTTTTCAATTTTTTTTTTGACAAATTATTTATTTTTTGTTAATTTTACCAAGAACTAAGGTCTTAATTGTGTTTATCACATCACCGAAGTGAAGTTTATGTTAAAGCAACAATAAATTTGAAAAAATTTCAAATATTTGTTTTTGTTTTTCATAAAAATTTTTCACCAAACAAACGTATAGAAATTAAAGCTTTTCCTTACCTATCAAATGTTTTAAAATTTTTATGAAAAATAAAATAAATTGACCAAATATTTGAAATTTTGTTTTTGTTCTGTATACAAATTTCACTTTGGTGACGTGATTTACACAATTAGGGCCTTAATTCATTTCGTTATTTTTTAAATCTTATTAATATCAATTTTAAAAATTAATAATATTTTACGCTGTTATTTTGCAAAAACAATAATTTATTTATTCTTAATTTTACCATGAACTCAAATTTAATTCGTTGTTTTTTAAATCTTATTTAAAAAAGACACTCCAAAGAAGTAATAAAAATGTAGAATTCGCGATCCGGAAATATTGCAAATTTGGATAATTTCTAATTAGTTTCACATTTGCTTGTCACTGCAAGAAGTTCTCTTTTTCGATTACCAATACCGAATTTGAAGCGATGTTAGGACAAATATCTTTTTCGGTGTTCTATAATGATTCCTCAAAAAAAGGATGAAAAATTACTCATTTTTAGAACTCGTTTCTTTTTATGCGAATTTAAACACAAAACTGTTTTCATGTAAATTTAAGTGAATATATATAAACTTTTAGAAGACTTTTAATAATTAAGCTATTAAGTTATTTACAAGAATAAAAAAGCTTGGCGAGTATTTTTTAAAATTATAAAGGAATTACAAATTTGTAGTTGCATTTCTACTAATGATCTGCATATTTTTAATATAGATTCTTTGGAAGCAATAAAAATGCAATTCCTTAAAAATTACTTCCAATTTTATATACTGGGTTAATATCAATTTTAAATATTAATAATCTCTTACACTGTAATTTTGTTTAATAAAAAATGTCCCTTCTTGAGTTTTGTTAATCTAAATTTGAACTCAATTTAAATATTCGTATCGGTATCGGCGATATTTATTTTTAAGTATCGGAATCGGTATCGGATCGGCAAAACGGCGTATCGTTACATCCCTAATATATATATATATATATATATATATATATATATATATATATATATATATATATATATATATATATATATATATATATATATATATATATATATATATATATATATATATATATATATATATATATATATATATATATATATATATATATATATATATATATATATATATATATATATATATATATATATATATATATATATATATATATATATATATATATTATTTTTTTTGTTTGTGAATAAAATTTTTTTTTCTTTAAATGTATTGGTGTTTGCTCTTCCATAAGGAACTTTTGGGCACACTTGCTGTAGAATATGATTTTTGTTAAATTTTACATTATTTTTTCAATAACATATATTTTTTCTGTTAAATGGCAACTGTTTCAAAACAAAATTTTATGGAAGAGGAAATATTAAAATTTCATGTTTCTAACGTTAACAGAGCCAACGTTTGGGTTATTGAATAAGGCTATAAATGTATTGACTGTTAATAACAGAATATAAAGGAAAAAATTCTTGTTATTAAACGTATTGTGTGTAAATAACACAAATTTAAATTAAAATATTCATGTTATTTTGTGTATTAATAGCCTCATTCTATAACCCAAACGTTGGCTCTGTTAACGTTAGTAATATAAAATTTTAATATTTCCTATTCCATAAAAATTTTGTTTTGAAACAGTTGTCATTTAACAGAAAAAATATGTCATTGAAAAAATAATGTAAAATTGAACAGCCAATGTTAATACGAAAAAACTGTTAGCTTCAACGATCGGTATTTTCTAGGTGACAAGGAAAAATATGTATGAGCCATTTTATGTTTGGAATATTTAAACAAATATTAAAACATATTTTTAAAATTTTGTTGCAACTTTCTTTCTCAACAGAACCAAATTATTGGTCAACAAGTGCAAACTTTGCTGTCATCAATGTTGTTAAAGAAGATTTCTGCGGTTTTTAAATCGAAATTGCTATAAAAATTTTTAGAACGATTTAATATGAAAAGTCACTCAATATTGCTGTGATATGTTATTTTTTGTGCCCAATTGCAGAAAAAAATTATTGAAAAATAATCAAATTAAAACTTGTTTAAATCATATAAATTTAAATATATGTAGTTTCTTCCATATTCCATCGGTTTTACAATTGTTTTGATTGCTTTTAAACACAATCCAAAAGAAAAAACTAATATATAAATTTTTTTTATTTTTATTTTAGAATGAATCAAAAACAAGAAAATAAAATTAAATTGAAATGTATTGCCAGAATAAAGAATTTAGAAGCTTTAGGCTGAGGCCACACGGGCGTTTTTAAAACGCGGCGTTTCTGCTTTTTATATTAAATTTGAAGTTATAGAAAATTGAAAACTTTCAAGTTTAATATAAAAAGCAGAAACGCTGCGTTTTAAAAACGCCCGTGTGGCCTCAGCCTTAGAGCAAATGTTTTTTGAAAACCTACTAACAATTGAAAATATATGTATCTGGTAATTTTTATTTGATTTTCTGATTCAAAAACCAGTCTCTTGCAGTACATAAAATTTTATTTGTCACAAGCGCTATAGAATAACAAAATTTTATGTTAACGTTTTTATTCTGTGAAATAACATAACTAACGAAAAATTACAGAATTAGGCTATAAATGTCTATAGTTCTGAGCTACATTTTCTTTATCTGCCTTAAATTTAATTCTGTGTTCTGGAGGTACATTAATTATTTGTAACATTTCTAATGTATATCTACGTTTATAATTATGTTCTGTATTTAAAACTGAAGCATTTTCAAAGTTAGGACAGTGATTCAATCTTGAACAATGTGATGATAATGCTGTCTTTGCGAATTAATATGTCTGTATTTCTGATCAGATCTATGTCCAGAAATTCTTGTTCTCAGTTTATTCTTTGCTGTACCTACATATAATTTATCACAATTCTCTTCATTCCCATTAGAAGGTATATCATACACTAAGCTCGACATCTCAAGTTTTTGTACTTTATCTTTTTTCTTACTAAATAATTTGTTCATTTACGGCCCTTTTCACAATGTATGACTAAAATATAACATCGACTATAACAGCAAGTTCGGCATTCAAAACTTGCCGTTAAAGTCCACGTTAACACTTAACCAGACGTTGTGAAAAGGGCCGTTATAGAGATAAAATAATGAAATGTCATCAGCAAACATTATAATTTTACCAGAAAGCCCAAGGGGTCCAAGAACACTACCTTGCGGAACACCATATTTTATATTAAGAATTGACCTTTTTTCACCACTTATTTCATCGTAATGTCTTCTATTTGACAAAAAACTTCTAAGTTCAAGCTCATCACCAAGAACACCATAATACTTAAGCTTATCAAGACGAATTTTGTGATCCACTAGATCAAAAGCCTTGCTAAAATCATAAAATACACCAGCCACTCCACTAAAACCCTTATCTAAACCTTCACAGATTATATTTACCACATTTATCACAGCCTCGTCTGTACCACTACCTTTGACATACCCAAATTGGTTTTTGTTCAATGTACTCTCTTTCTCAAGATATTCTAGAAGCTGAGCATGATTTATTTTTTTATATATCTTATCTATTATAGATAACAAAGCCATGGGTCTATAGTGTTCAATATTTTTAGTATTATGTGTCTTTGATATGGAAATAATTTTATGTAATTTAAGAAAGTATTCAGAAAGTATGTAATGCAGAAAGAATATATTTACTCTAAATACGTCTGATAATATAGTTGAGCTGCCACCAGTCGTCTCTATATCAGATGTTATCTTGAGGTTCAATATTCGTGAGATTGAACACTGTATTGCTGGTAAAATTCGAAAAAAGCTGCAGGTGCTGATAAAATAAGCAATAAAATGCTCTTAGAGCTACCCTATACTGCAAAAAGGATAATTCTATATATTTTCAACGGTATTTTGCGCCTCAAATGCTATCGCGCAGAATGGAAAGTTTCGCTAATTATCATGATACCTAAGCCAGGCAAAGATCATACGAAGCTGGAATCCTATAGGCCTATAAGCCTATTGTCTAACACGTCAAAACTATTTGAAAAGTTACTTATGAGTAAGCTAACACCCATACTGAATGGTATTGGATGCATTCCAGACCACCAATTCGGTTTTAGGAGGCAACATAGCACGATTTAACAAACACATAGACTCGTGAATGTGATTAGAAAAACCTTTAAGGAAAAGAAATATTGTTCTGCGCTCTTCATCGTTGTTTCTCAGGCATTTGATAAAGTACGCCACGAAGGTTTAATACATAAACTAAAGCAAAACCTACCCGCAAATACCCTTAAGCTTTTAGAAAGCTATTTAACTGAGCGAAAATTTGTTGTTGAGGAAGGTAATTTTCTAAGCCCTCCGCAACCGAATGAAGCCGGAGTTCCTCAAGGCAGCATCCTCGGCGCTGCATTATATTTGATATATACCTCTGACTTGCGGGTAAACATTAACGTACACATATCAACATTTGCTGATGATACAGCTTTTCTAAGTGTTCACAAAAGCCATCAAGAAGCTTCCCGCAAGCTGCAAGAATATATACCCCAGTTGGAACAATGGCGAATCAAAATTAACGAGCAAAATTGTCTACACATTACCTTTACATTATGCAGAGAAACATGCCCACCTATACAAATATATAACCAAACTATACCTCAACACACTGAAGTAAAATATCTCCATGTTCATCTTGATCGTCGTCTAAAATGGAAGTCCCACATAAATGCAAAGGTGACCCAAATGAAATTAAAAGCAGCGCAAATGAATTGGCTCATTGGAAGGAACTCTACTCTAAGCCTAGATTATAAACTTCTTCTATACAACTCCATTCTAAATCAATATGGTTCTACGGTATCCAGTTATGGTGCACTACCTCGGCATCAAATATAGAAAAAATTCAAAGGCGACAAAATAAAATACACCGTACGATTACAGCAGCCCCATGGTATGTCAGAAACAAGCGAATTTATAAAGATTTAGATGTGCCGCTGGTTAAGACAGTGTTTTCTAAACACGTGACAAGATACATAAAAAATTCGAGTTGCACCCAAATCCCCTAGCCCGAAACATTATTAACTTTAGAGGCCACACTCGGCTGAGAAGGAGGGACACCCTTGCTCTCAGCCAAACACGAGAGACGTAGACAACCAGCCCAGTGGAATTTCTATCACTTACATCTTCGATATGAGACCGATGACAATGTAGGTGCGACCCAGTGTAGCCAGATGAGGGGATTTGTCGCCAAATTGGGGATTTCAACTTCTATTTGGGGACAGAGTTTCGTAGGGAGAGATTCGGGGATTATTCATTATAAGCACTTTTAATAAACATTAATTTTTTCCACTTACATATATTTCGATTATTTTAAAATAGTGTTTCAATTGATAAATATCATTGATTGAATGCAAACGTGTGTGCAGACACTAGGCTGAAATTGATGTTGGTATAGGACGTTCAAAGGAATAATAGCTGTTATCACTTTCGGATCAAAAGAAATTAAGGGTATTTGCTTACAATATGTATTTAGCTGTACTAGCAAACAAAAATGCTTAAAAGATTCGATGAAAATTTTTTACATATCGATAGTCATATAGTCCCTAAAATGTCCAACTATTGAATGTAAAAATTCGCGTTTTAGATTCGTAACCATGGTCGTCCAATTTGTGCGATACGCTTCGCTGCAAAATGCTGAATTTTTTATAGAGGATTGAATTAAATAGACTAATTTTGTATTATTTTTCAGGAAACGCAGACAATTTTATAATGTAAATCGTTCAAAAAATTCCTATCCTCAAAATAAACAAATTGAGATTAATTAACATTCAGGTAGGTGATTGAAAACAATCCTTTTCAAAATGATTTCAATACGATTGTTTTGAAAAATTGTGATGAATTCCGAATTCCGACCGATTTTCACAATTAGCTTCGAGCCAAACTCAAACTTCTGACTTCTCAATAGTGCAATATAATATAACTGTGAGAAGAAATCTAACAGAAAAGATTCAGAAAACTATTAAAAACAAATTTGGAAATTATTGACAAAAGGACTGTAGCAAATATAGTCATATCTTTTATCGTTTTCAAATCGTTTTTGTTTCTTAATCGTTTTTCATTACATTCCTGATTGTATACTAATTAATTTTCAGTTATTTTATTTCGTGGTTGGTAATGCTTTCAGTCTAACTAAGGGGTTGAGAAGCAAAAGCTTAAAAAAATTTTTTTTTATTAATATACTTAATTTTTGGCTTTGTAATACATACAGTTTTTTAAGATTATAATACAGGTCTGAATTTTTTTAGAGAGATAAATAACAATATTAAGTGCTGATTCCTGGATCTAACTCATTTTTTTCGTTTTGCACTTCTCAGTTTTTCAATTATAATGTAATATCTTCAACTGAAAAGCTGTAGAAATCAGTTTCGTGTTGTCAACGTATAACCTACGATATATAAACTAACGTTATTCTGCGTGCCAGGCAATGCCGAACGGAGTGGGCTGACTGTCTAACCAACAGAGGAGCCCAAAATAGATTAATAGGGCCGGAACAGTTCTTTGGCATCTCACGTGGATACTTCAAAGAGAAGAATAGTTCCTGAGATTAGGTGGTGTTTACTCGCCATTTATTGTTAACGAACAAAAATGACCTCAGACCACTAACCGGGAAACAGTGGTCTCAGACGACAACAATTTGTTATTGCTAACTCTGAGACTCCATGAAACTCAAGAAGAGTTACCGGAACTTGCGCAATTACACGTCTGTAATTGCTCACAGAATGAAGTTTCTTCGAGAAATACTGATGACTCCAAGTGAAGTATGTAACCTATCATCGAGCGGAATAATTGGCTTCAGCGTAATCTTAATCTGCTTCAGTACACATCTGGGCTGGGTTTTCCAGAATCGCAAAACTGTAACGGTTTCTTAAAACTTTGTGGCAGAAAAAACGAAAGCATTTATTTTATTTTATATCTCTGAAATTTTATTATTACTTTTAGAAAAAAATGTTTCCTTATGCTAGAGAGAAAGTGAATTAACGGCCCTTTTCACAATGTATGATTAAAAGTTAACGTGTACTTTAACTCAAGCTCGGCATACAAAACTTCTCGTTAAAGAACACGTTAACTTTTAATCGTATATTGTGAAAAGGGCCATAAATATAACAGTTCTCAAAGTATTAAAAGTTGTTTGTTTTAGTATACAGTGGAATAAAATACTGACAATTTGCTTTTAATTAGAAGTGCAAAATGCATATATGCATATAACATGTTATGTAAACATTAGGTTCATATATGGTTAAATCAAAATAATACTATTATTTAGAAGTAATAAAATACGCAGAGGACTTGAAAATTATATTTTTATTGAATGATATCGCTTATTATAAAAAATATTTTTGGGGACATAATTGGGGATTTTTACTTTTGAAATGGGGGTGTTTGGGGACAGCATTAATAAAATTGTTAGTTTTAGTATACAGTGGAATAAAATATGCCCTTCTCTATTCATAATTTTTCCTATTGACTTAATAGTATACAATCAGATGCTTTTCAATTTGTAATAACTTGTGGACTGCTGGGAAAGAACTAAGGATGGGCAAAAATATCGATACATCGATATTTTCTTAAAAATATATCGATATATATCGTCGATATTCTTAATTTCGATATATCGATATTTTTGCATATATATATCGACAGTATCAAATTCGATATTTTTTTAGCTTTGGTTTTTTTTCGTGCAATTTTTAAAAACATTTCGGCAAAGTCTTCATCAAATAGAATATTACTAACAAAATCTTTTGTTTTATTTATAATATTTTGTCTATTCGAAAATTTATTATTTATTGAGTAATTTTGTTCATGTATGTTCCATGAAATATTGGTGGAAGAGTAACGATCTTGGAAATTAACTCTTTCCAGCTTAATTATTTATAAGAAAGGTACTTTTTTGTTTTATTTTTAAAAAGAATTTGGGGACTACGTATGAATTATCATTGTTGAAAAATATCGATATTTCCATATATCGATATTTTTTATTCGATATATATCGATGCCGATCTATATTTAAAAATATATCGATATCGATATATATCGATATATTTTTTTCACTTGCCCATCCCTAGAAAGAACAAATCGCTAAAACAAATATTTTTGGCTGGCGTTGGCTGGACTTAAAAATTCAAATTTTAGAGTTAAGATTTGATTACTTATTCTTAGTTCAATTTTATGGAAGATACAATAAATAAATATAACCGAAAAAAAATTGCTGTTGTTTAATTAACAACAATAATATTTCTGTTGTTAATGAATATACAACGAATATACAAAAATGTAAAACATTTACGTTTAAATAACTATATTTGTATTACTTACGGCCCTTTTCACAATGTATGATTAAGAGTTAACGTGGACTTTAACCGTAAGTTTTGTATGCCGAACTTGCCGTTAAAGTCCACGTTAACTTTTAATCGTATATTGTGAAAATGGCCGTTAAACATTTAATTTAACAATTATTTCACACAAGTAACGAAATTAATGAAAACAAGTTTCTGTACACTGTTTGACAATTACAAATTCATTTGTTTTTGTTATATTCCTCCTTGCGCTTTTCGTTTATTTTAACAGATGTCAGATTTCAACAATGTTGTTAACAAGAAGTCACAGAATCTTGTTATCAATGTTCTTGCCTAGTACACCCTAGAGTTATTTTTTGTGCTATCTTGGAGTCCGGAAATGTATTTGCTGAAAACAGTATAATTGCGCCTGCGATAGAAAATGACAGATTTAGGGAGTTCACAACAGTGTTCTAAAATGTGTCTTAATATAACGACGTTTCAATTTTAGTCTTTTATTATGGGTTGGCAAGTTTATTGTTTTTATTTTGCATGCAAATGAAATTTACTACCAGATGGCAAGTTTAAATGTCCAAGAAGCATGTTTTTTCAATGCGGTAATATTTTATATAAAGAATTTGTGTGTGGTTTAAGTGTATTGGTTTTTCTTTGGCATGTTGATAGGCACCAAGCACTATCGTGCTTGTGTTGTTGTTTTCTTTGATGTGTATTTTTAGTTCGTGTTCTATACATGTAAATAGTGAGAAATATTCGGCAAACTTCGTCGTTACTTTTATTACTTTAATATGCTGTGATTTGTATCGTTGCTCACAATGAAATTTTAAGGTGTAACGATGTTGCTATTTCTAAATTTTAAGATACACATTGTGAATTCCCTAATTGTTTTGGGCAAGAAATGTGTGTTAATTTCAGCTCTCCTGATGATATGGTCCTCACGGTTCATTTTAATTGGTTTTTATATAGGCTTACACTTTTTAATGGCATTCAAATTGTTTATGTACAATGTATATATGTATATAAAGGAATCGATAAAAATACGAAAACAACTCTTCAACTCTGATAGAAAAAAATCTATTATATTTCCTAGTAGAAGAGGTTTTAATAAAAAATTAAGATAATATATTTTCATGTTTAATCGCAATTAAGCGATAATCCGATTAGAAATGCCTGATTTATGTGACAAATATTTTGTTTCTGCCCCACTGTGGAATGTATTAATCGCGGCGCGTCATCTTAAAAATTCTAATTTTGACAAAGTCCGTTCTACTGAGAGCGTAACATGAATTTTGGCGCTTATACTTACGGGGTTATGACTCAGTTCGGAAGTATTACACTCGGCATTATCTAAGGATCCGTAGTTAATGGCTCCATCTTGTAGATGATCCGTTTCGGTTTTGATTGGTTTTGTTGCCTTTGCTGGTGTTAAAGCCCACAGGGGAATTTCCTTAAAACTTGTTACTGTAAATGTTACACACGCAATAAAAATAAATGTTATAATCGTGAACACTGCCTTGACATGACCTCCGAGTCGCCTTCCGAGTGACGTATCGTCCCAGTTAATGCCTCCCATTGAATAACCCATAAAGCCACCAAGACCAGCCATTATGGTAAATGTGGAAAGGCCTTTGGCATGATCATCTGTGGAAGCAGTTATTATATAAAAATATACATTTTGTAATTATTTAATGTAAAGTCATATCTTACCTGGCACACATACATCCAAAAGATATGCTCGTGATGGACTTTGGCAAGCATCGGCATCAAAATCTAACAAAACAGTGCCCAGAACAGTGAAAAATATACCCCATGGATGTGATGTCTTTTGTATGGTTTCCAGTTCTGTCTTAGAAGCTGTTGCACGATGCGGCGATATATTAATGTTATTGTGCGTCGAGCCGTTTAATGTTAAATTCATGGCAGAGATTTGAATGTGTTGATCAATGTCGCCAAATAAATAACCCAAATCCTCACCATTGGGCACCAACAGCAATCCTTTTGTTTATGTTTAAAAGCAATAAAAGCACAATATTAATTTGACTTAAATAAAACAACACTATGAGTAAAATTTATTACCGAGGAAAACGCCAATGGACAAAAGTATAATAAATGGTCTTCTACGTCCCATATTTAGTTTACAACGGTCGCTCATCGAACCCAGTATGGGCGTTAAAAAAAAGCCAACAAGTGGTGACAGTGCCCATACTAGCGTCATGTGTTGATGTTCTACCCCAATCTTTAATAGGGTGGGTGATACAAATGCCGTCTCAGCAGCATATGAAAACTCAATACCCATAACAGCAGCAGACACACGAACTAATTCCATGCGAGATTTATGTCTAAGTGTATCATGATTGCAAATAGATATGTTTGTATTCAAAAAGTATAAACAAGAAAAGAAAAATAAAGAACAATACAAGCACAATAAGATTAACTTAAATGACTTAAAGTACATACATATGTATATACATACATACGAGTACGTACTATTTATTCACACATGCATAAAAAAAATAAATAACATTAAATTAAAAATGTAGAAGACCAACGAAAGAAATAGATGATAACTTCAAAACGGCTGAACCAATTTTCTTCAAACATAGGTTAGAAGATTTTGGATCAAGTCACCAGTCAAACAAAATTTACTAAACTGTAATCGATCGAACCGTATGGGAGGTACGGCTTCAATGGCACACTGATTCAACAGAATACATCTAGAAAAGATGTGATATCTTGTATATGGCTGGACCGATTTTCTTCAAACATAACTAAGAACACTCTCGAACGATTCACCTTTCAAACAGAAAAAACTACATCAAAATCGGTCCAGCCCACAGTGGTCGAAATCACTGATCTAGCGGCGCATAAGTCAAAAATTAAAACTTTAAAATCGATAAATTGGTTGTATTGTATTGATTACCGATACTTTTCTGAGAAAATTGGCGTTTCTATTTTTGTTCTGCTTTCAATATTCGCTCATCTGTACGTGTTTTTTACATTTTAAGTGTAGTATGCAGTTCTGCCTGAATTTCAGGCTGCCATAAGAAGTATGAATAAAAAAAACAAACTGAAATTCAGGTTAAACAAATTTGGTGGTACGCAGCTGAAAAGAAAAATCAACACGCATTTTGTCTAACACAGGGATGTGATGTCAATTAGTGGAGATTTTTTTCCGTCAAGTGAAAAAAACTAATGTTCAGACAATTGTTTGCTCGCGGAATTTTTGGCATTTTGTTTTTGTGTAGTGTTTAAATTTAAGTGAATTTGCTTGAATGAAAACCAATTTCTCTAGACAACTATTTTTCCGTGCAAAATTTCGAACCTGAAATTCAGGCAGAACTCCATACTACGCCTTAAGCTCAATCGTTTATTGATTTTGATTCTAAAAGTTTTATTTGAAAGTAAAGGGTATTTATCAGTTAAAAAATAAATGTTTGTGGCCTGTAATAGTTTAATAGTAGTGAATTGTAGAAGTTGACCTTTATGATAGGGTATTTGAACTGTTATGTGCTATTGTTTTTGGAAGTGCAACTTTGGAGATTCGATCGTGTTCGGTCCAATTATTATTTTATTTATTAATTTGGATTATTGTTGATGTGAATCGTCCAATATGGCATGCCAGTTCGTTAATTTTTTAGGCACAATGAATGTTTCCAAACGCTCACTTTTTTTTAATTTGGCACAATGAAAACACACCAACTAGAAAATTTTTGGCTGTGGAGGCACATGTATTTAACAATATAATAGACGAAACGAAATATGATGAGGAGCAGTGCCGAGAAATAAGAAAAAGTTGAGGAGCTATATAAACAAATTAGTTAAGAAGTGGAAGAGATGCAACAGAACTTTATCCCATTTTGAAGAACGTAACAAGGAATGGTTAGAAAGTGAAATATCAGTTAAGCCGAAATGTAGCACATATTTTGGACGATCTACAAAGGATTTCACAGAATGTACCTCTAAAACACAAGTCAAAAAAGTTTCACAGCTTGTGAGTGAAACTTCTTGCGATGAACTTTTGGTAGCGACGCGTATTAGTCTACACAAAGTAGAAAAAATAAACGCTTAAGAAGTGGTATCCATGATACATTTTGATACTGAGGTCGCAGCAAAGATTAAAAAAACTGTTACGTCTACGCCAAAAATGTTATTGCATACAGCACTGATGAAGCTTTAGCTCTATACGTGGACGGGAATTTCACAAAACACTCCAATAAATTGACGCAATCTGGTGCAAAAATAAGATAGGAAAATATATATCCAACATATGATGCATAGTTATTAGCAAAAAAAAAGTCCTATCCGGTCGGAGTCCAAATTACCGCTACATCAGCTGAAGTGTCCCTTCAGAGCTTGGTTGATCATACTGTTAAAGGAAATTTTCGTCAACCTCAATGAAGACATAACTGCGGTACACAAGTGGTGATGTGATGGCAGTAGTAGACATTCAATTTACAGGCAAAGTTTTTCTGACCCTGAATCGAAGAGAAACGATGATCATGTATTTGCATTGTGCCATTACACGTCAAAATTGCAAGCGTTATTCTATGGGAAAATTCTCGGCCTTCTTCTACTCGGTATTGTAGACCACTTAAATTTATTTATGAAAAAAAATTTCTAACTTGAAGTGGAAAAAGTAAAACAGCAGATATCTGAAATTATTCCTACACAGTTTGATTCGTTTCAAATTCATCACCAATTTTACTTAACAATGATCGATGGCAAAGTTTTTAGCGTGGTTGCAAAATCCTCGTCATAAACATGTGCCATTTGTGGAGCCACACCAAAAGTTATGAATGATTTAAGTTCTGTAAAAAATCTACCACTTAATAGTAATATATATGAGTATTGCGTGTCAACACTACACGCTTGGATAAGATGCTTTGAATACATTTTACATATTGCATATAGATTGCCAACTCAAAAGTGGCAAGTTCGTAACACTGATAAACACTGTTCAACAAACTAAGCTGGATAAACAAAAAAGTTAAGATGTGATGTGTTTATTAGGTCCTAAATCTTGTTCGGGAAATACTAATAGCGGAATTACTGCTTGACGGTTTTTCCAACAACCAAAATTGGCTGCGTTTTTAAGTGGAGTCAATGAGGAACTAATCAACAGATTCATTGCTATTTTACGAACTATGGCTTGTGGGTATACAGCTAATACACATGCTTTCAAAATGTATACCTTGCAAACAGCGGAAATCTTTGTAGAAAAATACCCATGGTTCTATATGCCATCTTCCGTGCATAAAATATTAATGCACGGCGCTGACATCATAAATAATGTCTCGCTCCCAATTGGCATGATGTCAGAGGAAGAACGGAAGCCCGAAATAAGGACTTAAGGAATTTTAGAGAGCACCACACGCCAAAATTCAAGAAAAACACAATGGAGGACTTAATGTACTCACTTCTTTTCTCTTCTGATCCTCTCATATCCTCGCTCTCCAAACAACCCCGGAATAATATAGAAATACGTAGCGATGTAGTAAACTTGCTTTCAGAGCCGTTTATCCAAGCTACATGTACAGTTAAGTTTAAAATAATAGTGACACGAAATAATAAGGGCACCTAACATTAAAATTAAAAAAATTATATCTTAAAACGAAATCGAGCATTACAAAAAACTATTTTCAGTTATCATATTGTGTATTTATTTTGTTATATCTTTGTGTAGAGTAATAAAAAACTAAGCAAAATAATATTTCCTTAGTTAAAAAAAAATTCTAAAATTAAAAGGTTTGAAAAAACGGATTTCTCTAATAACACAATTTACAACTCCAAATATTGCGATTTGAAAATAAAAAATACCCTAGGTATGCTGTCTGTAAGTATAAGTAAACAATCGAAAAAAGAAACACAAACTATTTTATTTAACAAATAAAAGCAAATGTTTTTTAGCATTATTATAAAAAACACTTTTTTGGAGAAAGTTCCAAAATTTTTGGATGATCTAATAAGTCCAACTCAAAATATATGGCTTTGAAAATTAAAAATACAATCAGGTCTGAAGCTGCTAACATAACCATAAAAGTGGCATTAAGTGGATAATATTTCACGTCATATCTTTATTTCTGGTACAGTAAAATCTCACAAATTAGAACCGCTTTGTGCACCGGGCAGTTCGAATTTCTGAAAAGTTCGAATTTCTGAAAAGTTCGAATTTCTGGAAATTTTTTTTTACAGAAAATGATAAAATTATAATAAAAATAGTTATGTAAGCTTTATTTTAACACAAAACAGTTTTTATTTGTTAACGTTTAATTAATCACTTTGACCTTCAGTCATCAACTGACCCAAATTTGTACACGCATATCAAATTTCACACGCATATGACCGAATTGTATACACCACGATAAACTCGGTGATTCCCCGTTTTATTTTTACTTTAATGAACGCAAAAGTAATAATTTGTAATGAAAATACAAAAAATAAAAAACTTCCTGAAACTAGAACCCTCTGTTCTAATTTTAGAGCGTTTAATTTGGTTTTTCGCCTATTTAGTTCAAAATTATACAAAAAAAATTTTTGTAGTGGAAATATAAACCAAAACAAAAAACACTTCCAGAAACTAGAACCACAGGTTCTAATTTCAGAGCGTCCCATACATTGAAATGGCGGGTTCTAATTTCTGGACGGTTGGAATTTGTGACGGTTCGAATTTGTGATATTCTACTGTAATTGGATTTTTATGATTCTTAGCATTTTGTGATGACAAGACTACGCGTAATTTGAGAGAACATTTTAAGAAATTTGGGATACAATTTGTCACATATGGTTGATCAAAATGAAATAAATTCAATAAAGTGCGACTTTGGCTCACACACGAAGGGTTTCGTACGAAGACACATATATCCCTTTTCGTTTTTGCCCTTTTTTCATTTTGGAAACTTTCGTTTTGCTTTTTCGTTTAATTTTTTTTTTAATTTTTACATTGCTTTGGGTTTTTTTTATTTTGACGCTATTTTCATTTTGGCGAGTATTTTCGTTTGTTTGCGATTTATCGTTTTTAGAATTTTATTTTTGCCGATTTTTATATTTTTAGCTGTTTTATGGTTTTGTCGTTTTTTTTTTGTTTTAACGTTTTTTTTTTGCTTTTTGACAATATTTTTAGTTTTAGCGATTTAATTTATTTTTAACGCTTTTTCGGTTTTGGGGTTTAGATTTAGCAATTTTTTCGTTTTGGCAATTTTTTTTGTTTTGACGCTTTTTTTGTTTGGCTTTTTTTTTGTTTCTGAGAGTTCTTCTGGCGATATTGTTCGTTTTTTTGGCAATATTTTTAGTTTTAGCAATGTTTTTACATTTTTGTGCTTTTTTCGTTTTAACGACTTTTTTCGGGTTTTTTAGTTTTGGTGATTTTGTGCGTTTTTGTGATTTATTTAATTTTGGTGCTTTTTTCCTTTAAGCGCTTTTTTCATTTTGGCGATTTTTCGTTTTGACATTTTTTAATTTTGGAATTTTTTAGTGTTAGTTTTTTTTTTAATTTCAAGAGTTTGCCTCTTACGGTTTCTAAGATACAGTAAATTATTTAGATTACATAGGCAAAATTATATTAAATTATAGAACACCCTCTAATTTTTATTGTTTTAAATATCAGTGTTAATTGGTGTAGTCTATTTTACAGACTACAACAATTAACACTAACTTTAGAAATTTTATGTGTCTATATATAAGTGTCTGTATATTAAATTAGTACTTCAACATGTTTCGTTGCTCGTTCTAGAATACCCTTCGATTTTTAACTGTCAAAGTTTTACATATTCTGTACAAATTTCAGGTCCGTAACTCTTGCGGTTCCCGAGAAAACAGCCTGTGACAGAGCGGAAGACGTACAGCATAGCGAAAACAATAGGGTACCTTTTCATTTTGGTGTACGGAACCCTAAAAATGGTACAAAAATTCTTTAATCTGTGTAAAAATTTTTGCACATTAGTTTTTAGACTATTCGTATCTGGGAAGGCAAAGTTGGTACATTTGTACCATTTTTGGTACAATTCGGATTTTAAAAGTACAATGGTACACACCAATGACTTATTTAGTACAATTGATAATTTTTCTATTTTTTTTAGAAAAACTACTTATTGCAGTTCTTTTATTGTGATAAAATATTTTATCCTTTCGTACATATGCCACTTTTATCTGAATTAAATGTTAATTTTGCGAAGTATTGAAAATAAAGTTTGGCTTAAAAGTGCTCAAATAAGGTTAGCTCATAAAACGTCTCTTTACTTTCAAGCTCTTACAGAGCATGATACATACATATTGGTCTGGAAAAAATAAAATTTTATAAATTTATTTGCATTGAGTAAAGGTAAATTTCACGGAAATTTATTGAAACTATGTATGTCGTTCTACCTTCTAATAGATAATTTGTGAGCTATTTTAGATTAGAAATTGCAATAGCTAAATCTGACCTAAACACTGTTTCCATTTTGCCACAGATATATGTACAGAAAATTTACGTATTTTCTGTACTTGAAATTTTTTTCTGTACTTAAACAATTTTTCTGGTTTCAAAAATCTGTTTTGGTACAATTATGACCAAAAAAGTTAAATTTTAGAGAACAATTGGTACAATTTTAAAAACTCATTTGCTATCCCTGATTCGTATATATCTAGGGGATGAGAATTAGAATCGGAACACTTTTGAAAATATAGGACAACTATAATCTACATTAAAGTGGCTCTATAAATAACAAAGTGCACAGATTCTCGTTCTAGTTCCTTAAAAATATTCGAATATTCTAAAAACTAATATACAGAGTAATTCCAAAAATTTTCGAATCAGTTATCGCATACATGTCAACTAGGACTTGGCTGGATTGCCCAGTTTTTTTTGTTTGTCCAGTTTCAAGCTAAAATTAAATTTGCTAAATAGAAATTTTCGAAAAAATATCCATATTCTTAATTACTTACATTAGTACACAACAATAACTTTTGTAACAGTGTCGTCATTACCCCCAACCAAAAAGGAGTATGCATTATAAGTTTGTAGTGTGTATCTATGTGTCAGTCAGTTCCGTCATAGAGCCTAATCGACTGGATCGACTATGATTTATTATTTTCTTGAAAGCTGACTTCATCGATAGTGTTCCTAGCTATGCTTGAAGAAAATCGGTCCAGCCGTTTAGAAGTTATCACGTCTTTTCCAGCTACATCCTCTTGAATTTGTGTATCTGTGGCACCGCAGCTCCTAAGCAGTTAGATCGACTTGAACTTTCCCACACTGAAAGTGATTGGAAAGACCACTACGGAAAGTTTATTTTACATATGAACTGTTCGGCCAAAGTACGAACTCTCTCTGTAATGCGTAGTGCGGTTTACTGGCAGATCGACTACAAATAGATGTGCTCTTAAGAAAAAACGTGCTCTGCGCAAAAAACGTCGGCTTTCGGGAACAACTTCCCTGATTTTATTACAACACATCCCATTGTAGTAGCGATAGAACAGCGAAACATACCCTACATTGTGCCGATGCTCCAGTGAGTCAATAGAGTTGGCTACCCTATTGTCACCGATAAGCTTCATCGCCCTCTCCTATACGCGGTCGAGTAACTTCAAAATAGAATTTGAAGCGCCGACCCCTACATGATAGTTCTATTCCATTTTCGGTCGGATATAGGTGGTATATATATGAAGGATATCAGATGAAGTGGAGTAACTCTTGCACCGTCTTAAAAATCCTCGGCACTTGAATGCTTCTTTTGCGACTTGAAAAATATAATCATGCCATCGAACATCACATTAGATTTTCATGCCAAGAACATCAAGAGATTCTGATTCCTTAACATTTATACCGCCCATAATTACAGGTGAAGCAGCATGCTCGGTTATACCCCAGTTCGTAGCTGTACAAAACTGGGTCTTACGAGCATTAAAATCGACCCTATTCGCATGACTCCATTTGGTAATTGTTACAAGATCACGATTAAGTGTATCATTCATGTTCTGCCACATAGGTCGTTCACACTGTGAAAGGTATAATAAGAGCTCTGATCATAAGATCGTGCTTAATCTTGATATATCACGGTGTTCAGTTCGACCCTTATACAGTCAATAATTTCTCTTTGTCTTTTCAGTTATTACATGCTTTTAAAGTTCCTTTCTCAATAAAAATAATTTAATTTAAGAATTAAATTGAACCAACTTAAACCTGAATAATTAAAAATCTTTGTACTAGAAAATTTTAAGTATTGGGTTTTGATGCAATGTCTAAAATTTTTTTTCAACTTTAAGTTCATTGAACTCAATGAGTTTTTATCCGTTCAACACAAAAAAGATATATTTTGCACAGTTGAAACATTTTCGATATTTTTAGCAAAAATTAAAAAAAAGAACAGTAATTTGTAAAACATGAAAAAGCGCGATAGAAATTTTAGGCGGGATCGATGTCTAAAAAGCGGGATAATCCCGCCTAAAGCGGGATGTTTGGGGCTCAATTCTGGTTCTGTGATAATGTGAATTGAAAAAAAACTTTTCATATTCACTCTATATTTTCACACACATTTTCTGATTATCGTTTGAATTATGAAAAAATGTTTCATTCCATACGTACTTGTGAAAACTTTGGTACTATGCAGCGTTGTCAACTTTTAAATTTCAAAAAGCACTAAAACGCGATAAAAACGCTTAATTCTGGAAAAGACGCACTATATGCAGCGTTGTCAACTTTTAAATTTCAAAAAGCACTAAAACGCGATAGAAACGCTCAATTCTGAAAAAAAACGCACTATATAAAAATTTTTCATTTGTTTAAAAATAATATGTATTTTATCATAAAGTAAGATACACAATTTTTGATGTATTAAAGGACATATCGCACATGCACTTGAAAAGGGACAGAACTCAAAAATACTGATTTTCCAGAAAACGAGTTTTAGTTTTTAAATTACTCACACTTTCATGGAAAAATATAAATGTATTCTCTCCTCAAGAGTTTAGTACACATGATACATATTTGTATGATTTTTATGCAATATGAAAATCAATATTACAATTAATATTGTACTATTGTATCTAAGAACGTACTCCTTGAATTGTACAACTTTTGAAGTGCATGGGCGATATAATGGAGTATTAACATAAATAAAAAAGAAAAAAATTTTTGTAATTTATGAAAATATAAAAGTATATATTTGAAACTAGAGCTCACCGAAAAGTTTTATGGTCAATTCTGAATCCAGCGGATAAAAATATACATATGGGCAAATCCTACGTGACGAACGCTGCATTCAGGGGCCGAATTATCGCATACGTGATCGAGTAAAACTCTTCGAAAATTTTCGTTTTGGGATTATGGCATACGATAATCGAGTACATGCTGCTGAAATTGTACTCGTTAGCACCAAAGCGAACGAAAATAATATTTTCTTTTATTTGTATGTTTTGCAAAAAAGCATCGAACATTACCAATAAACCTTATTACAGTCGTCAACACGACTTGGTTGTTGAACTAGCTTAAAGAAAAACGACACACTTTTTAAAAATTTTAATACGTTAGCTATATAATGCGGTAATCCATCCATTCGACATGTGACGAAATTTTATTAGATGCGACAGCCTACTCAATAACGAATGCGGTGATTAAGCCCCAGATTAAAATATAAAACTTTTTTATTCTTTCAAAAGAGATACTTTCAACTTATGCATAGTGCTTAGTGGGATTTACTTGTACTTTCTAATGGCATAGAACATAATTTTTTAGCAGCTACTGGTTGCGAAATAATTGAGCACAAAGTTTTGTGACGCACGTGACAGTAACTTTGAAAGTTGAAGTGTGTTTTTCGAATTTATTAGCGAATTTTGTATAACAAAACATCGAATTCATAAAAGAAAGAGGAATATAAGAGAATTGTATATTAACTTATTTGCAGCCAAAAAATGTTATCGTTTTTTTATCAAAGCCGTTTGTGACGCACTCGGCGTGATGCACGCTGTATTTTTTCATAATAGCTATAAATTTTTAATTGCACCATTTATAACAAATATGTGGAGTTGTAGATAATATTATTATCTGAAAGAAAGCTTTTAACAAAATTTTAACATTCGTTATAGTTTACGAGATAATCTAAAAAGTACTCACGAATTTTACACTTGAAAATATATTTTTTTAGATAAATGAACGTATTTGTGAATTTTGTGTTAATTGCAACCTTCCCAAATAAAAACCACCAAAAATTAAATAAAAAAGCACTGAGCACCAACTTGAAAATTTTTCGCGTCGAAATGTTGAAAAATCACAAAAAACTGTACGAAAAACACCAAGTTGACAACGCTGGTACTATGTTATCAAGTGTCAAAATCAAAATGAATTATTTACAAAGAAATGCAATAGCGATATTTGTGTGTACTATTAATATGTTATGGTTTTTTGAGAAAAAATATATTTTATTAATAGTTTTGAATTATTTAAAATAAAACGATTAAAATTTAAAAGAATATATAGTGAGATATAGCGTTTGCAGTGTGAATTGTGTACATGTGTCTGTCCGTGTGTGGAAATATAACTTTCAAACGATAAATAAATAAAATCCTTCTTGTTTATTTTATATTTAAATCATTATTTATCATTTGGATGGTCAAACTCATCTCTTAGTTAATAAATAAATGAATTATAAAAAAACAAACATTTATTTCTTTCTGAATATAACGTTAATCAATTTGGATTCACAAAGCAAATACGTTCGAAATAATCATATTAATAAACATTTATTTCCTTGTAAGTTTGCCCTTACTATTCTCAAGAAGTTTATTTTTCACTTATAAATTTTCTGTGTAAAATAAATGTTCATATGAAAAGTTTTTGACAGTTATTTTCACTGCTACACAAAACAAGAATAGCAGTGATGTGTAACTGTGAAAAACTTTTGTTTCGTTCCAATGCTTTTCATATGAAAAAATATTGGCATTACCTTTCATTGTTTCATTAAACGAGAATCAAAACTACTATGAAAATGTGAAAAATCTTGTAATTTCACCGTTTCACAGCTGCCTAATCTGGTCAGATTAGGCATCCCTAATGTCAACGGATCTGAATAAAACTTGGTATCTGGCTCCTATGTGTCGTTTTTAGTTTTTCAAATTTCGCTGCAGTTTTCGGTTTATCATGGGTCAAAGTTAAATTTTTTATAAAAATTTAATGAAATACTCCATGTTTAAATTAATATAACTTTACAACTGATAATCCAATTTAAATTTAAATTTATACTAAAAGCTTAAGTCCTAAGGTCTCAAAAACTAATACTAAAATATACACTTTATTTGCAGAAATATTGTAAAAAATCTAAAATAAGTTGCAAATATTTAAAAAACTTAATTTTTATTTTTTAAATATCTGTTTATAGTCCCTATTGTTGTGTATAACATAAATTTGGATTTGGACTCCATGGGATAAAAAATAAACGCTGGGAAAGTGCACTTTAATATCAGCTTGAGAGTGATTTAATTCACGTATTCAATTTTCACGAAAAAGTTGTATATGTAAGAATTAAAATCACATTCAACAGAGCCAACTGACAAGTGGTGATAGCAAATACACGTGAGCACTGACGATGGAAATGTAGCGGCTTCCGAAAGTGGCGCTACTCTGTTCTGCTGTGTACGTTGAAAAATTAAGTTGATGTTAATTTTTCCCTTGTTCCTTGGAATATTAATCATAACCCATTCTTTCTGAATATAACGTTACGAACCTTAGCCTAATAATCAATTTAGATTCAAAAAGCAAATACGTTCGAAATAATCATATTAATAAATTTTTTGATCAGTTTGATGTGCTAAAAAATACTTGGGGAATTCACAAGGTAGTCATAAAGTCATATGTTTTAAAATAATAACACGAAAAATATGACTGCTGTGAGCAACCCCTCAAAAGTTAGTGTGCTACTTCAACTTTGTAACAGCTGATAAAAAAAAGCAATTATAAATACTTGAAATCAGAATGCCAAGAACAAGTGAAAAAATTTAAATAATAGCCAGTTTGTTTTTAAATTATTCAGCTTGTTAATAAAGTAAATAAAACCCAGCTGAATATCTTTTAAACTCTTCATTTTTAATTAAAGTAAAAACTAATTTCAACGCACACAGAAAGTGAAATTGTTCATATACATAAACATAAGCGAAACCAGCTGTTGCCGGTGACTAAGACGACTAATTTTCCACGCGGCTGCTAGTAGAAAAACGTTAGTTGGCTGCCAGACAGCTAAATTATACAAACAAAATTTTCTGTGGATTACTGTGGATAATAATCATATTAATAAATTTTTTGATCAGTTTGATGCGCTAAAAAATACTTGGGCGATTCACAAGGTAGTCATAAAGTCATATGTTTTAAAATAATAACACGAAAAATATGACTGCTGTGAGCAACCCCTCATAAGTTAGTGTGCTACTTCAACTTTGTAACAGCTGATAAAAAAAGCAATTATAAATACTTGAAATCAGAATGCCAAGAACAAGTAAAAAAATTTAAATGATAGCCAGTTTGTTTTTAAATTATTCAGCTTGTTAATAAAGTAAATAAAACCCAGCTGAATATCTTTTAAACTCTTCATTTTTAATTAAAGTAAAAACTAATTTCAACGCACACAGAAAGTGAAATTGTTCATATACATAAACATAAGCGAAACCAGCTGTTGCCGGTGACTAAGCCGACTAATTTTCCACGCGGCTGCTAGTAGAAAAACGTTAGTTGGCTGCCAGACAGCTAAATTATACAAACAAAATTTTCTGTGGATTACTATGGACAAGCTACACTCAGCTGTTGAGAGTTTCCATCCGTACAAATCACCTGGTCCGGATGGCATAATCTCTGCAGATCTGCAACACAACTTAGATCTTGCTACCACCTGGCTAATTAGCATATACGGGGCCTGCCTTCTTTCTTTACTGCCTGTTCTTTTACTTCGCTGACGGTTTTGCTACAATACCGATGAAGGAAGGTGCTGTGAAGTGCATTAGGATATGTTAGTATTACTTGCTGCCGGTACTGCGAAAGTGATCAGTGCTATGCCTTCATCACTTTAACAGTCCAACACAATACAAACACAATAACAAACCAATGTACATGAGAAAAATGCATGATGTTGTTGGCTTGTCTGAAACTAGTCTCGAGCTCAAGACCCCAGGGTTTGTAGTGAAACGCGCTAACTACTCAGCCAACAGCACCCTCAATTTATGTTTGCAGAAACGCCAAAGGGGTCAATTGGATATTAGAGACAGCCTATACTTTTTTACGGCATATCCGTCTGGTGGAAAGCAATTGACTTGGCGAGCAATCGATTTCGTGTAGAGAGGGTTCTTCGCATAATGGCAATCATGATAACTGGTGCCCTAAGATCCACATCAACAAAGGCTCTCTTCGCTGCGTTGTGCTGGCTACCAGTGCATATGCTGGCCAGAAAGATAGCACTACGTACAGCAATCAGGCTTAACGCGATCGGCGCATGGAACCATCTACCATAGGGTCATGCTAGCATTTTAGAGACTACTGATACCATTCCGGGTCTCATAGACTACTGCACTTCAAAGCCCTCCTTCAGGAGAGAATTTCGATACTCCTTGACGGGGGACTTTTCCCCAGCACCACACGGGGCCATACACATCTACACCGATGGCTCTAAATGGGGAACGAGAGTTGTCGGGGGTGTCTACATCGCGGAGTTGGGGATCAAAATGTCTTTCAGACTCCCGGACGAATGTAGCATCCTACAAGCAGAAATATCTGCCATCAAAAGAGCAATATACTGGCTAAGATTTTATCGGATATCAAATATTGATGTCCAGATCATAACCGACAGTCAACCGGCGATTAAAGCCCTCACTGGTGTGTACACCACAACCAGCCTAGTCCTGACATCACCCTCAAATGGGTACGCGGGCACTAGTCCATTTCAGGCAACATCATTGCGGATGATCTGGCTAAGAGGAGAGCCTTGCTTCGGGATGTCGATATTGACAATCTCTGCGGGCTCCCACTCTCATATTGCTGGAGACAAATTGATGCTGCTCTCTTGCAGTTGGTTCAAACCAGATGGTACAATGAACCAGCTTGCTCTACTGTGAGAACAATCTGGCCTCGCCTTGACTCAAGCTAAACAACTTCTAAATCTCACAAAACCACACCTGCGCAACCTCATGGCCACGGTCACTGCACCTTTGGAACCCACGCTAGACGTATGGGTCTCTCTTACAATGACTACTGCACAAGCTGTAATGACGTAGAAGAAGAAGAGAATATAATGCACCTGTTATGCCTTTGCCCAGCTCTGGAGGGCCGTCCTCTTTCGCCTCCTGGGAAAAAGACTCTTCGGTAGTCTCTCCAAGTTCTCAGAAATAGAGGTCAAGAACACAAATTCCTTCATCAGGAGCAGCGGGTGGTTCATTCGCTGATTACCCAATGGCGTTTTAGTTCACGAACGACCCTTCCTGTACGGAACTCCGCTCGTCTTACTTCTCTCTTCTCTTCTAACTAACTTCTAATATCTTTAATAACTTCTCTCCTTTCACCCTATATAATACTCTGTCCTGTTCTCAATACTTTCCTTTTCTTTACAGATATCACAAAGGGACCATTATTATTGGACCCAAGTGGGCTGGAACCCTTTCTTAGATGTTTTCACCGGCAACCTGATAACCTAACCTAACCTACTCAATATTAAAGAAATAGTTTCAAAATATTCATTTAGTATAAAATTTTAAAATTGTGGATCTCGATTTTCTTGCGGTTAAGGGTCGTTATAAACTTTTGGATATCATATCGATGGTCATACATTGACAACTTGTAACTGAACTTTATTATTTTTCACAAAACGCAGTAAACTTCCCATTCTCAAAATAAAATAACCGAAATTAGTTGAGAGTATATACTAAATAATTTTCAGCTATTTTATTTCTATGCTAGTAATTCTTTCAGCATATTTATAACGTAATTTCTTCTACTGAAAAGTTGTAAAAACCAGTTACGTGTTGTCGACTTATGACTATCGATATGAAAGTTTTTTGAAGGTGTAAAACTTTTAAAAATCATGTTGCTGATTTTATGCACAACTGGACCCAGTATCAAAAGGTTTTTAAAATGTATGTAATACTTTTTATATTTTGTTAGAGAAAATAAAAAAATATATCATCAGAATAAAATAAACACACTCGTACGTTTTGTTTAGGGTTTTTATGTAATAAACAAACATTTGGCAATTATTGGAAACTAAATTTTTATAAAAATTGTAATCGCCCATGTGCTGAAAATCGCATTTCGGTAAATAAATACGATTTTGACTCGAAGCCACTAAATTGGTGTGTTGGAAATCGCAATCACAAAAAATTTTGCTATTTCAACTCGCAAGCAAAGAGTAAAGTGAACTCTAAGTGAATTTGTGTATATTACAAAAATTTAGTATCAAACAGTAAAAATAAAATCATTCCAGTAATATTTAATCTGCTTTTATTTAGTCGCCCATGTGCTGAAAACCGCTTTTCGCAAAATAAATACGATTTCGACTCGAAGTCACTAAATTTGTGTGTTGGAAATCGCAATCACAAAAAATTTTTCTGTTTCAACTCGCAAGCAAAGAGTAAAGTGAACCCTAAGTGAACTTGTGCATATTACAAAAATTTAGCATCAAATAGCAAAAATAAAAGCATTCCAGTAAAATTTAATCTGTTTTTATTTAATATCGCTTAAAATAATAAAATTTTTTTATTAATTTTAATACAAAATACTAAATTAAAAAGTATGCTGTTTTTTTAGACTATTGTGTTCCTTTTGTTTACTTTGAAAATGGCGATTGTATAATGCGCGTCATTATTCTAGACAACTACTTATCACATTTGTCAACCAATATTGTTGCCAGATGCATAAAACGTAAAATATCAAGAAAAAAAGTAAGGCCAAAACTAAAAATAGTTGAAAAATTCTGTGTTGGATACTTTGGTTTCAAAAACAAAGAGCATATATAAGAACCTTTTTCGAAGATTATTTCGAAAAACAAAAACAGAACGCGCGATCCTCAGCACATGCAAAAGTGAGATTTGCAATTTTAAGCTCGCAAGTGATTTAACAACCGCGCGTTTTTCAGCACATGGGTGAATATCACTTAAAAAAATACAAAATTTTTATTAATTTTAATACAAAATACTAAATTAAAAAGTATGTTGCTTTATTTCGACTATTGTGTTACTTTTGTTTACTTTTAAAATGCGCGCCATTATTCTAGACACCTACTTATCACATTCGTCAACCAATATTGTTGCCAGATGCCTAAAACGTAAAATATCAAGAAAAAAAGTAAGGCCAAAACTAAAAATAGTTGAAAAATTCTGTGTTGGCTACTATAGTTTTAAAAGCAAAGAGCATATATAAGGACCTTTTTCGAAGATTGCATCGAAACAGAACGCGCGAGCCTCAGCACATGCAAAAGTGAGATTTGCGATTTTAAACTCACAAGTGATTTACCAATCGCGCGTTTTCCAGCACAGGGGTGAGTAATTTCTGTAAGTAAACGGGATACATATACGATTTGAATACTAATTTGTGTGTCTTTCCAAACACTAGAGAAGTTTTTAATAATTTTTATTAAATATTTCAGTAATTCTGGAGGGGGCAAAATCAATTCTGGGAAAGCATTGCCCCCCCCCCCCCCCAAAAAAAGGCCTATCTACGTACATACATTCATTTACATCAGTGGCGGCGGATTGTAAATATTACCACCGGCTCGACGAAAGAGTTTCGGCCGTTCGGCTCAGATTTTTACTGTGTAGTTATGACAAAATAATAAACACAGCACAAAAAGTCTTATCTTAGGACTGTTTTGCTTGAAGCACAACAACAATGTTTTTAAACTATCTTAAAATCTTAGCACTTTGACATTATGACATGATGAATACCCCAACTGTGTAATCAGTTTGTTCCTATTACTTAAGGTATCTGTACATGGAAATACATGTATTACGATATGTCTAAAAATGAAAAAATTCTTTTCATGAGAGTACGGATACAAAATTTGACAAGTGTTCGGTATATGATTTTTTAACCATTTTAGAAATTTATGTATTCTCATCACACCAGAGCACGATGGGCCAGGATTCAAATATTTTGGCCAAAAGTATATTTCAGGTAAATGTAAAATTTATTTGTACTATCTAAAACTTAAGCTTAATTCTTCTAAAATATTTTGTAATTGTCGCCTCTGGAATTTTTTTGACAAGTGCCAAAAGGAAAAATTCAGATATTATACCATTTTTTATACTTAAAGCTTACCTCACTAATTTTAACAATAATTAAAAAAATTAAACTAAGAATTAGCTTTTTTCTATACAGGTATTGCAAAAAATCAAAATATATATCACAAAAAATAGATAAAACTGTTCAGATGTGTTCAAAATAGACCTTTTTTTAAATCCCACTTTTTATAGCATCAAAGTGCGCAAAAGTGCGATCGATATTGAAATGTTTGTTATGGCAAATTATATCTTAATATCTGTACTACTTATGTTTTTGCGACCCTTTGCGGCCGTTCATAAGAGTTCGAACTATCGGCAATTAACCCAAAACTGCCTGTACACAGAAAAAATTATGATAGCTTTTTTTTAAACAAACATGTTTTTGAAACTGATTTTAAATCTTTATTATTGTCTCTATTTAGTTTAACAAATAATTTTGTTTGGCTTGTTATTTCATTTCATTTACCTTCCGCCAATGTTGGCAACCTGATAAAATTATGAAATTCTTTGATTTATTTTTTATATTTCTCTAAAACATTTTTTGATTGAAACAATTTGTTTATTGAAAAAATCAGAATTTTTTTTCAAACAAATTATTACAAATTTTTGCATTTGAATTTACAAATTTCTTTATAGGACCTAAATTGAACAAATTTACATTTGATTCAGGGAATTTGGTATTTGAAGTGAAAAATTAGTTTTTTTTTCTGTGTAAGCTTTGGGTTTTAACAAGTGATAATTACATCGGCACCCAAAACAAAAAAGCTGACGTACATTTCACCAGACCCACCATCCTACATAGATTTTTCTATCCAATGAATCCGAATTTAACCCTCTGCAACTGACGTGACTTCGCTATCACAATTCCACTGACGTGGTAGTACAATAGACACTATTTCGGCTGCTTATATTTTCCAAGTTCCCTTTGTAAACCCACTGAAAATAGTTTTGATTATAGTTTAAAGTAGTAGTTTGCTATTTATTGTAATTTTTTCTTGAAAACAAAACGACAAATCTTATTAAAAACAAAATTATTGGCATGTCAGAAATTAGCCTTAAAAAACTTACATCCATACAAAAACAAAGAAAATTCATATTTTATTTTTTTGGTAAAAAGTTTAACATTAATTTTAGATTATACCTAAGCTAATCAATATAGAGAAAAAAGAGATAATTTCAATGGTTTAATAAAAAGTTATAACGTATTTTGTCAGTTCTAGCTCAATACTGACGTGGTAGATTTGTAGACTCTTGTATGCTCACATCAACGGGTGTGCTCGTTTCCATTGCCTTCTTCGCACTAACGTACACATGAGTACGTAATAAGAAGGTACTGAAAACACCAGAATCGATATTTGTATAATTATGACATAAAACTGGTGTCATAATGTGCAAATAAATTGCGACATAATTGTTCAAACTTATGTTCAAGAAATAATGTTGAACATAAGCTGTCAAATTTTATCGGCATTTGCTGTTTTCGCTAGCTATGGTCAACATAGTGTGCTTAACATGCACAGCTGATCAAAAGAGTTATGCCGTTATTATTCTAATACAAAGCCGCTTTATTATGTGGCCGCTGTATTACAAATTTGATACAGTAAACATGTAAAGGAATATAATTAAAATAAAACTAATATTACTAAATATGTATATGTTTATTTTGTTGTTTACTTAATATATTACATAGTATTTAATATACTATAATGTTGAAAAAAAAATTTTAAGACGGTGGCGGCTTAGCGTTATATTAAAAAAATATCAGCGCAGCCTTCTTATTTTATTGCAGTGTTTTTTGCTTTGTGGTGAAAATTTTAAAATAAAATGAAACTGGCCAATTCGTGTGCTGCTGACTATCGCATTGGATACCATGTTTATAGAATATTTTATGGAACCAAAATGCACTAAAAACTGAGTGATAAACTAATTAATTTAGTTAATTTCCACTATCTTCTAATACGTAACTGTTGGGCGGAACAGTTGCCAACAGTTGAGCTCAACAGGTACGTCTTATGCGCCCATTATCTACATTCCACAAGTAATAAAAATTAAACAGGCTTCACTAGTTTATGGAATTTTATTTATAATATAAAAAAACAAGCAATTATGAAGCGCCCAGGGTCGCAGTAACAGGTTACAAACGTGCAAGTACAATACATACCTACAAATCAACAATACTTTTACCAAATTTATTGTGGTTTTGTTCCTTTTGGGGGGGCTGAACCCACATTAGTCCCTAGATTCCGCTTATATTATCAAAATTGCTCTAGTATTTTGAGTTTCTAGGAGGGCTACAGCGATTCTGGGGTAGCAACCCTTTCCCTGCGCCCTCCAAGAAGGATCTAGCTGCGCCAATGGTTTTGTGTGTATCTAGTTCTTTTATTGGCTTATTTCTAACTTTTTCGGCATTGTTATTCTATTTTAAAGCTTCAGACAAAATATTTTACTTGTTCCACTAAATATTTTCCTAATTGTTGATTAAATTCTCTTATATTTCTGATCCGTTATCATAATGCGTACATACATACATAAGTATGTAATATTTCCGCAACAAAACACCAGTTTCGCAGCTTTTTCATAATCAAAAGTAAACTGTTAAACAGTGATGTTAACCGTACAGTAATTACCGTTTGGTACGGTAATTTCAGGCCCCAAAAGGTAGCAATTTCAATAAAAATACGGTAATTTCAATAAAAATACGGTAATTTCAATAAAAATACGGTAATTTAAAAAATGTACACGCACAAATTTAATTTTTTGCTGCATCATGAAAATCGTGCTTTTATTCAATTCATAAATTAAGATCGATACTACTAAAATACGGCTTGTATTGTGGTACACTTTTAAGTATAGTAATGTGCACCAATATTGATGCAACATATCATATTGTCAGCTTATTATTGGTTTGGAGCACGGACCATTTAAAAATATTAGACAGGAGTGGATTATGGTAAAAAATTACAAAAACTCGATCGTGTATATTTTGAGAAAACTTTCTGTGAACATTCTTTGTCATTTTTCTCTGTTCCGAGTTGGTGGCATATGCGCCAAACCAATAATAAGGTATTTTGCTCTAGATATGCACAATATTTTTTTTGCCAAAAAATCGGTTACACATAAACCCGGTTACGGATCAAATGGTCGAATTTGGAATTAGTTCAAATAAATTTTTTATTAATACTGCCGTTATTTTAATTAAAAACCTTTGCGCACGGTAATTTCTTCTCAAAAACGGTCGCACGGTAACGGAAAAATAAAAGTTAACATCTGTAAAATTCGGACAGCAAATTCTACGTTAATGAAAATTTAACCAAAGCTAATTTTCTAATCCTTTGCGCCGCTATTCGCTTTAGAAAAAGAAAACTTCTGCATAGTTCATTTACGATGCGTGGCTTTGTATACATTAAAAAGACGGCCGATGATAATATTTTGCGCATCGGCGATTAAGCTTCTTTACGAGTTATTTCCCGATTCTGAAAATCCTGGTGCCCCTACTAGCAGTCATGATCCTTGTCCTTCCTATATTTAACTGTAACACTACTTTCTTTAAATATATTATAATTTTCTTTAAATATATCATAATTAGCTTAATTTTCCATTATGTCCACTACTCTCTATATGTATTAAACCATAGCAATTTGTTTTTAACTAAAATCTTACTGTACAACGTGATTGTTGGCGTTGCCAAAGATTCTATTAAACATGTTCAACCCTAGTCGTTATGGTTCCAGAGACTGTGTGTATAGCTTGATTAGGATTCTTTTCAAACTAAAAGCTGGTCTGAAATTGGTGCACTTAAATGCTCAAAGTTTAAAAAACAAATTAGACGAATTTAGATACATATTTCTGTCTTCAGGCATTGACATCATATGTGTTTCTGAACCTTGGTTTCCGCTTGACGTTAGTGACACAATATTTAATATATCTGGTTTTAGTCTCTTTCGTTCTGACAGGAGAATTCTTGTAAATGGTGTTGAGGCGAGCTCAAAAGGCGGTGGTGTCGCAGTTCACGTTCGCAATGGCATACCTTGTAGGGAGGTATTGAAAACTTTAATTGGTAGTGAAATTGAATATTTATTCCTTGAGATTTCGACCTCTGATAAAAAAAACTGCTGCTAGGTAGCGTATATAGAGGCAATTGTAACATGAACATAAATCCGTTCATTAATATTCTTGAAGATATATCTGTCCAATATGATGATATTATTATAACCGGTATTTTCAATAGCAATTTATTAGCCGATAACCCTCTGTTCGAGCCAATGCAGGCACTTGACCTTCAACATGTGAACCTGCACACACCAACTCACTTTCGTACAACTTCAAATAGATTGATTGACCTAATATTTATTTAATTAAAAACAAATCTAAAGTACTCCACTACGATTAACTTTCAGCGCCAGTTTTTGTATTATATTGACTACATCACAATCAATAATTCTTTCGATAATGTCTGCTGGGAGCAAATATATACTTTTGAAGCTGTAGATAAGCAACTTTCTTTTTTGCAAGCGCAAGCTAACTATTTATTTGACTTGTGTGTTCCGATAAAAACAAAGAAAATATTAGCCAATCAACCGCCTTGGTTCATTAGCGATATCAAATTACTCATTAAAAAACGTGATGAGGCTTACTCCCGTTGGAAGAGGTTCAAAACCACCGATCTCAAAGCCATCCATATTGCCGCTCGAAATGAGGTCACGAAGCGTATTCGAACAGCAAAATTCCTCTTTTATCAAAGTAAATTTGCATCCGCTATCGATAGCAAGTCTAAATGGAGGGAAATCCGTAGGATTGTTGTAGGACAAGGAAATAATCAGTGTTTCAACCACGATGTTAACGTTAACGACCTGAACCTGAAATTTGAAAATATTAATGTTTCATATCCATCAAATAACATATACGACGACCTTTGCTATATTTCTGTACAAAACCCCTTTAGTTTCCGCTGCGTTGATCAGCTTGAAGTCCTACAAAGCTTTTCAGCGATTAAATCTAATGCAGTTGGCATGGATGGTATGAACCCGATTTTCTTAAAATCCCTTATCCCCAAATTGTTACCTTTGATTGCGCATTTATTTAACTCTATTCTCATAAAATCCACCTTTCCAAATGATTGGAAGCTGTCCAAAGTTATCCCAATGTCGAAAACCAACAATGATTTTCGACCAATTGCCATACTTCCCTTCTTGTCAAAGCTGATGGAAAATCTTATTGGCAAGCAAATGATTGAGTTTGTCACCCGTAACAATCTATTATCTGAAACACAATCGGGTTTTGTGAAAGGAAAAAGTTGCACTACAGCACTAGTCGATGTTGTGGAAGATCTTAAATCTAAACTGGATTGCAATATGGCAGCATTCCTGGTCCTATTGGACCATAGCAAAGCGTTTGACACTGTCGATCATATAATTCTGGTAAAAAAAGGTGAAAAAAACTCTTTCATTTCTCTAACTCAGCATGCAACCTCATATCATCTTATCTCACCAACCGGTTGCAAATTGTTCAAATTAATGGCAATCTATCAGAAGCTCTCGACGTCAACAGAGGTGTCCCTCAAGGCTCAATACTTGGGCCTCTTCTTTTCTATCTCTATATCAACAACCTATCCGATATTATGATCAATAGTAGAATTCACATGTACGCTGATGATGTGCAGCTTTACAACATTTGCAATATCACTGATATTTCTTTTTGCGTGTGCAGAATTAACCATGATTTAAGCAAAATGTTTGAATGGGCTAATACCCATGGCCTTTCTATCAACCCCACTAAATCTAAATGTATTCTCTGACTGTAATATTGATTTCGTGGCGTCTGCATCCAATCTTGGAGACATTTTTAATGAACGATTTACCTGGTCCGACCACATTACTGCTGCTGTAGGAAAAGTACATGGCATGCTTCGAAACTTGTGGGCAGTCAAAGATTGTACACCACTTGCAATACGCAAACTGAAAGTTCTATATAACAACATTCTTTCAAAAAAGACGACGTAACCATATTTCATCATTATCCTATCAGATTTTTCAAATAAAATTTGAAGACCTTCTAAAAATAAAGTGCCTGATGTTCTTGCACAAAATTATCATATCAAAACAGCCGAAATACCTGTATAACAGAATTGTATTCGCTAGATCTAATCATGGTACGAAGATTATACAACAGATATATAAAAGCCTTATATCTCAACTAGTCTCTGGAATAATTTACCTAACCATATCCAAACCTTAGGCAACGCTAATACGTTTAAAAAAGAGTTATTTAAACTTTTTAAATAGTTTTACATAAATATTTACTCTGTGTTTCGTTATTATTTATTAGGTTTATATTTTTTCTGTTTTTCAACATATTATTTTTTTATACATTTTTTATATTATTTTCTATTTAATTATAATACTTTGATTTTCTATTAATTTTATTTTAAATTCACACTTATATGCTCTATATACTAGCACTATAATTTATAAGATATTTTATCTTGTTGTGTTAGATAACATTCTATTAAAATAAATAAATAAATAAAATAAGTGTTAAATGTGAAATGTATACTCAAACTATGTATGTTCATTAGGGTGGAGCGTCAAATTTTTTTGCGAATTTCAATTTCGAATAGCAAAAAAAGGTTGCATTTTATTTTTAGATACACGGGAAAAATAATGGAAAAAATATTGGGACCTACCGCAGCATCAAGATTTTGAATATGAGATCAAATTGATTAATTTGTGAAACATCATATGATGAAACATTATATATTCTTTATAGCTGTTATAACTCATTACACTCAAAATATTCACTATTTTATACATACCAGGTCAGATTTCAGACAAACTTAAGATGAAATAGTGAAGCAAATTTTCGAACTTCTAAATCTCTGTCATATCTAGCAAAAAAAAAACACATTTTCTAAGATAATTTGAGGTCGCTGAACACGAAAATGATATTAATTTATTTTTCTTAATGCGCGTTTTCCCGATATTCGCGAAAAATAAGTTTTTTTGGTTCTTTTTAGTTTTTTCGTTTATTGGCAAAAATTACGAGAACGGCTCATCTGAATAAAATAAATTGTGCACTGTTGTATAGATATCTCTCTATTCTTTCATTCAATGCACTGATTGTGCCGATCGTATAAAAAATATATAGAGTTACAGGCCTTACAAGTTTAAAAAAGTATATTTTTAGACCTTCTCTAAAAACTCTCATTTTAAATTACTCCATTAAGATGAAAAAATATACTAAGTATATTTTTTCGGGCTGTATTTCAAAGATAATTTTGTGACGATCACATGATGGACACAATCGCTAATTTCTGCTTAAAAATAAGAAAGTTATTAGCCCTTAAGCGAAAACAGCTATATTAATTTTTAGTTTTTTTTCATACAAAATTAATTTAAATCAGTTTGTATTAAGAAAAATTTTTTTCATTGAAAATAATTTTGTATGGGAAATAAAATCAGATTTTTTCACTTAATGGCTTATAACTCTCTTATATTTCATCAGATCTCCTCTATTTTAATCTTTTATCATTCGGCACACAAATGTTTTTACGTGTAGCCTTAAAAAAATTATAAAATTTTTTTTTCTATATTAATGAAGCAAATTAAAATAAAATTCATATAATTTCTTTAGCTTAAAGCCGTGGTAGAGGGCTAAAAGATATGTAAAAAAAAATTACAAACATATTTTTTGTATATAATTTAGCTAGATGCAACATTCCGGAGATATTGGAAATTTATTGGATGACTTTTTTCCTTCATACACCAACGCTCCACTCTACTGTACATACTTCAATTGTAAAACAAACTAAGAAATGAACTTGTCCTGCAAGTTGTGGAAAATGCATTCTTTGCTTTCAGGTTGGGTCAAACGTTCAAATAGTCCATTGCCAATTTGATCAAACATTACAGAAGTTTGTAACAAGGATTCAAATATCTTGATAATGCAAAGTTTAAATTTTAAATTTTTTTAAATTAAATTCCTGCACGATTCTACTTCACAAAAAATATTTTTGACAATAAAATAAAATAAAAATGTGTGCAATAACTTCGAAGAAGATATCCAATTTTTATTATCAAATAACTTGGATTTTATGTTAAATATAATTTCTGACGGCTGTATGCAAAAATATTTAAAGTAGCTTTGCAAAGCAATGTTGAGTACAGTTGTATTCTAAAAAATTATTGTATAACAATATAGCACACCGTTGTTAAGACTACTATAAGTTGATGTTTCCAAAATGTGTCTTTTTACCTCAAATACATCGACTATTTTTTGTGTGTATTTTTTCAGTTTATTTGAACATGTACAACCTTTTGCTAGGTGGCTTTACACCCAGTCTAGACTAGCAATAAATATGTTAACATATATGTGTATCAACAAATGTCAAAACTATGTTATCTCTAAAGCATGGTATTGTGTTCAACATTTCACGTGAAATGCTGTCAAAACACATATAAAAAAATTGGCATGAATTATTCATGAAAAAAGTTTGCTTAAGTAGTAGTCTGCTTTTCTTAAGGGAAACATATCGCACAACTAGTTCAAAAGTGACTCAACTCAAAATTTTAATTTTTCAGAAATCGAAAAAGAACTGTTTTTGACAAATAGTTAAAAACAAAAACTTTTGACCATTTAGTAGAAAATCCATACAGATTATGATATAAAAAGCTTTTTTTTTATTTATACACTAGATAATGAACATTTTTTTGTTGTGTCAATTTTGATTATGTATTATTTGCACAAGTTATGGAGTTACTTTAAGTTATGTCACTTTAGCTGAATTATTTTCAACTTGTGACACTTTTGCTAAATTTAAAAATTACAAAAATCGAAGTAAAACTTTTAAAATATCAAATTAATTTATTTATTCGAAAATACATGTAAACTTAAATTATAAAATTCAAGAGCTTTAAGGGCCATTATTACAACTCGACTTTAGTAATAATTATCATTTTATAGGACGGATAAAGAATTTTTCATTATTACAGCTTTAATTTAACCTTAAAGTGTGGGATAACTTACTGGCAAGTTCATTCTTCCTCTAACTTTTATCGGCACACATTTTCATAGGCTGCCATGCTTCCTTCTTTATCAAGTAGACACCAAGACGTATCTAATAGGTAAACTCACTAGAACACATGACATTTTTCGGCAAACTTAGTGGAGTGATGAAATAATCACAATTTCGTCACTATATGGAGCTTCTCTTCTTTACGGTATTGGACATTTCATTATAGACCTACCTGCGCTGATAGTTCCACCTATCTTTCAACATTTTTTGACAACTGTAGTTTAGTTTCTACAGCAAATTTATTCTTATAGTAGACTTGTGTGTACCTGCTATCTGTGCCATTGCAAATATATATGTATGACGTTGCCACTTGTGCTCTGGTATAGCCATACTTTGAAAAATATAATTTTTATTTTACAGGTAAGTTGTAATAATGAAAAATTGTTGCAGGTCAGTTTACCGATCACTTTTGCTAATCATACCAGTAACTATCTTCCACTTTACTGCTGAGTTGTAGTAATGGGCCTTAGTCTTTTGTACTTCGTTTACATGCATATCATTAGCAAAAATACAATAGCTTGGTAGCACTGCTCTTGAAAACTTCTTATTGTTTTGGTTTTGTTATACTCATTGCAAAGATCGAAACAAAAAGCGAACGTTTCGTTTTGTTTATTTTCCTACTCTGTTTAGAAGACGTTATTCAATACTTCCAGAGTTGTGTGTTTCCAGCTCAATGCACTGTAAAGTATGAATGAAACTGTTCAAGAAAAGTGAGGGTGCTGTTGCTTGAATGGTTAGCTAGCTTGACTACAAACGCTAAGGTCTTGAGTTCAAGACTAACTTCATGCAAGCCAACAACATCATAAATTTTTCTAATGTGCATTAGTGTTTTATTGTGTTGGTTGTTGTTGGACTGTTAAGGCGATGAAGGCATAGCATTGACCACTTTCGCAGTACCGGCAGCGATTAATACTAACATATCCTAATGCACTTCACAGCACCCTCCTTCTTCGTTATTGTAGCAGAACCGTCAGCGAATTAAAAGATCTTATAAATGGCTACACGGCGTACAACAAATTAATGTCTCTACTTGACACCAGAGGCGCTGCAACATTGGCAATTTATTAATTAATTAACTGCTAGGCATTAATTGCCTGATTGAGTACAAAAAATTGCTGAATAAGTAATATAAATGATAACACAGAACAGTTGCAACGAATTTTTTTAATACATCGATATTTAAATACATCGACTGTAGCAGTTTTGAAATAGAAATTATTTTATTTTGAGATCGTACTTTTTATATGCTTTTGTGTTAAAAGTCCCACTCTCACAAAAGTTTCCATGTTTTATTAAATTTTTAAACAAAATCTTTGAATTGAGTAAAGAAAATTAAGAATAAAAAGGAAAAAACATTTTACAAAAAATATATGTATGTACTAAAAAGTAAAAAATTATATTATTTGTTGGCAATATATAAATTTATTTTTGCGTTTACTTCACATCTTTCTTGGCACCGACTGCAACCAGCAAAGTAGTTAACGCATATAATAATATTAGAGTTATTTTTCACTTTTTATAACATACATATATTTGTCGGTATAATGTATTTGTAAAAAGTTTTTATTGTTTACTTTTTGTGCAGTTCGCAATTTACTCTTGAAGTAAACGCCTGGTTAAATTTTCCGTCGGTCAGTGAACAAAAAAAAAACAAATATTCGCAACAAAGTATTAGAAAACACCGTTTTGTTTAAAAATGTATATATATGTAAGTATATATATTTTTTTCTTTTTGTAAAGTAAATCATAAACCTGTAAACAATTAGGCACACAAAAAAAATGTTTAATAAAACATATTAACTTAGTACAACTCATATGTATATATGAGTGGCTCCAGTCAAGACAAAATAACAACAGCAACAAAGAGCAGGAATATAGACGTTACTGTTGTTGCTACAGAATGTGAAAAACTAAAAATTAAAAAAAAAATAAATATTGTATTAGGGATTGCCTTTCAGGCTAATAATGGTCAAACCAAATTTTAAATAAAAATTAAACCATTTTTATTTTTATTACCCAACGTTTCTTTTGTTTTCTTCAAACTTCTTCAGGGGTATATTTTATTACAAAAATCTATAAAAAATTAATTTATTTTAATAGATATTTTTTATAAAATTTTTGTTGAGTGTTAACTTACTTTACATTGTCAGTTACTTTTATAAATTTATTACTTAAAATAAAAAACTGGACTCCACGACACAGAATTTGTATAATTAAATAATAAATAATTAAAACAATACAACACAAAATATTTCGTCAAACTTATCACTAATATCACAGAACTATTACTAAATTATTGCAGCAGAGTAGTGAAGCTTTCTCTTCTTTTCTGTTCATAGTCCTTTAATTTTTTTGTTGTATGCGTAAACTTTCCAAAGTGTACTTTCCAAAAAAAAACGCAACACTTTGAACAATACAAAGCTAAATTGGACTATCATTCTTTGTTTTTGTTTTACACATTGAAAAATACAAAACGAAAGCAAATTTTTCGTTTAATTTTTGATAAAGTATGGCATGAAGGATTAATTCAGAAATTAAAACACAATTTACCCTCTAACACTCACAAGCTATTAAAAAGCTATTTAACTGGACGAAAATTCATCATCAGGGAAGTAAATTTTCTAATCCTACCTCAGATGAATCAAGCCGGCGTTCCTCAAGGTAGCATTTTGGGTACTGTATTATACGTTATATTACCTCCGACATGCCAACAGGCTATGACATTCACACATCAACATTTGCTGATGATACAGCTTTTCTACGCGTAAATGCAAGCCCTCAAGAAGCATTCACAAAATTGCAAGAATATGTATTGCATCTTGAAAAATCGTTCAAGCAGTGCAGAATAAACATAAATGAACAAAAATGTGTACATGTTACGTTTGGATTGCGCAGGGAAACATGTCCGCCTATTTCTATCAAAAATCATATCATACCGCAGCACTTTTAAATACCTTGGAATTTACCTTGAGAAAATCCAGTAGCACCTTGGTATGTCAGAAACCACCGCTTTCATAGAGATCTAGATGTTCCATTAGTAAAGACTGTGTTTTCAAAATATATGACAACATATCGCGACTTTAGTATTGTTTTGGGCCATATGCCAAAAAGTCGGAATGGAAAAAAACAACAAAGAAGATTTACATACAGTTTTCTCAAAATATATCCAATAGAATTTTTTTGTACTCTCACCACTGCTTCCGACATATGTTTGGAAGAAAAATGTAAATTTTTGTGAACTTTCATCAATCCGAATAGAAATTAACATATTTTTACTGAAAGTAAAATATCTTGTTATGTGCTCCAGTAACCACTTTTTTTATTTTATTTGTAAAAAGTAGCTTTTGTTGCTCCATGTGTATACTAACTGCTGTGTATTGAGTAACTTGTTATTGAGGTGAAATTTTCTACTTTTTATTGAAAATAAGCGTATAAATGTTATTATAAAAGATATTTACATGGAATAAAAAGTTAATATTGATGAAACTTGTTATATTACTTGATTTCTGATTTTTATTATTTTAATTTAAAAAAAAATTTTTTACAAAAAATTTATCGAAAATGATGATATCGAGCACAATGAATGCTTGATATCTCAGAAACCAGGAACAATTTCGCGAAACAGTTTTTGGATTCTGAAAGAGGGCATTCAAAATACATATACCCCATACTTAACTCAATTTTTTTTTAAATGGTCGGTGGGCCAAAACAATACTAAGGTCGCGATATATAAAATAGCTCGAATTGCATCCAAATCCCCTAGCCCTCAACATTAATTTTGGAGGCCACTCTCGGCTAAGACTGAGAGTCACTCTTGCTCTCAGCCGAAGACGAGAGGCGTGAGACAACTAAAGAAGCAACTGTTGAATACAAATATTTTATCTAGCAGTGGCTGGACTAATTATCAACAATTTTAGTTTTAAGATTTAAATAATTACACTGTGCTAGTGAAAAAACCGACAGAAGGGCCACCCGACGGATAAACTTAATTCGAATACTCAAATTTCAATGGCGTTTACCGTTTTTCAATGTTATCTCTTAAAAAAGAGATAATTAAGATTTAAAATTTCAGTTTTTGGACCATTTTCATTGGATTAAAAGCGCAATTGGACGAAATTTGGTTCATAAGCTAGTCATGCACTACAAATATACCTGACTAAGATTTGAAGAAATCGGTCTATGTTTACACTTAGTTTTCATACAAGCATCCGTCGAAATTTCACCTAAATGTCGATAGATCTCATGAATTGTTTTAGATTCAGCTCAAATTCAATACATAGATAACTTATCTTAGTAGAAATTATATTGTGAGTTTTGAACGTGATCGGTTTATTGGTATGGTTGCTACACGTCAAACAGCATATACATACTACGCACAGTAGTGTAAATTTGAAAAAAATTGTAATAAGAATAGAACTTCTTAACTACTAAATGGATTTGCATAAAAATTGAATTGATTGCAGAAGAGGAGTCAAGCTTTGATAATCATGTCTTCATAAGTTTTTAGCTGCCCCCCTAGCTACAAGGGCTGAAATTTTGTTACCTTGGGTGTGAAAAACATTGTGCGACTTGTAATTTTCGTAAATAAATATATACCGATTTGTGAAATTGTAGGCGCGTTAAATTTTGCTAGACAAAATTAAGAACAAATATATTCACAATTATTTTGTATATTTTATAGTTTAAGAGATATTTCCCTTTGAAATTAAAATTTTAAATTTATTGCATCGACTTTGTTTTGGTTTTTTTGCTGTTATTTTTTTACTAAGCCTCTGATTTTAAATTGTAGTGAACTATCAAATTGCTGATAAAATTCTAAATAAACTCACCGATCAAAGCTTTGAAATGTCTTGAGCCGTTAAGTCGTAACAAAGGCCTAAACTCAAAACTTTGAAATTTACCTAAAAAATCGTCGATTTAAAAAAAAAGAAGTGCTTCATATTTTTTAAAATTGTAAAAAATTTTGTTAGAAATGTTAATTTTATTTTATACACGAAGAAAGCCCATGCTTTAAAAATGAATTTAGCGGAAATTTTTGCTAATTTTGGACATGTACCCTACATTTGGCAGTGGTCGAAAATAATAAATTTTCAAAATAATTTTTGAGTTTAGGTGCCTGTAAAAAACTTTGCACAGGGTGCTCAAAAAAGCCAAGAACAGAGTCTTATTAGGTAGGTCGGTGGCATTCTTCTTGCTTTAAATAAAGACATCATAGCTGTAAATGTAGGTGCTAGGGAAAAATTAGTAAAAAAAAAACTCAAATTTAAGGACGAAAATTTTTATATTATAAAAAACTAGACAAAAATGTAAATAAATAATTTTCTAACACGTAGTTAGATAATGCATTTAGAGCTCACAGTAGAAATTTCAGAAAAAAACAAACTTTTTTTAGTTAGTTTTTTTAATAATACATAAGTTTTCTTCATGAAATTTGAGTCTTTACTAGTTTTGCCCTAGCGCCTACATTTATAGCCACGATGTCTTCATTTAAAGCAAGACGAATGCTAACTACCTACCTAATAAAACCCACTTCATGGATTTTTTAAGCACCCTGTGCAAAGTTTTTTACAGGCTTCTAAACTCAAAAATTAATTAGGAAAATTGATAAATTTCGATCACTGCCAAATGTAGGGTACATGTCCAAATTGAACCAAAATGTCCGTTAAATTTATCTTTAAAGCATAGAATTTCACCGTGTATAAAAATAATACTAGCATTTTTAACAAAATTTTTTACAATGTTAAATATTATGAGAGTACTTTTTTTTTAAATCGGCGATTTTTTAGTTAAATTTCAAAGTTTTGAGTTTAGACCTTTGTTACGAGTTAACGGTTCAAAATATTTTAAAGCTTTTTTCTGTGAATTTACTTACAGTTTTATTAGCAGCTTAAAAGTGTACCACAAGTTAAAGTCAGAGGCTTAGTAAAAAAATTACAACCAAAAAATAAAAAAAAAGTCGATGCAAAAAATTTTAAATTTTAATTTCGAAGTGAAATATCTCCTAAATTTGAACTATAAAGATACTATAAAAGAACATTTTTTCTTTATTTTGTCTAGCAATATCCAACGCGCCTAAAATTTTATAGATCGGTTAATATTTACGAAAGTTACAGGCAGCGCAATTTTTTCGCACCCGAGGTAGCCAACATTCAGCCCTTGTAGCTTCACCCCTGGTGCAGCTAAAAACTTTAAGAGACAGGATTCTGAAAGCCTGACTCCTCCTTTGCAACAAATTAAGCTGTTATGAAAATCCATTGAGTAGTTTAGAAGTTCCATACTTATTACTACTTTTTTTTCTAATTTACATCACTGGGCGTAGTTTGTATACGCTGTTTGACGTGTAGCAACCATACCAATAAACCGATCACGATGAAAGTTGACAATATGATTTCTACAAAAAGAATTTTTCTACATGTTTAAATTTAAAACAATTCATAAGATGAATCGTCATTTAGGTGAAATTTTGGCGGATGCTTGTGTGAAGACTAGGTGTAAACAAGGACCGATTTCTTCAAATTTTAGTAAGATATAGTTGTAGTGAATGACTAACTTATGAACCGAATTTCGTTCAATTATCTTGAGAATTGCGCTTTTTAATCCAATCAAAATGGTCCAGAAACTGAAATTTGAAATCTTAAACATCTGTTTTTTAAGAGCTAACATCGAAAAACGGCAAACGCCATTGAAATCAGCGTACTCGAATTAAGTTTACCCGTCGGGTACCCCTTCTGTCGAAAAAATAGTGTCGAATTCATGCATAGTGTTATTGTTAATTCAATTTACAATTGAAGACTCGATAAATAGATTTAAAGTTAAAAAATTTCATATATGTACTATGTATTTTAAAGTCGGTTTAATTCACTTAGTTTTGTGGTGGACTACGGATACTGTCTGCTAAGTGGCTCACACCAAGGATAAAGACTTTCACTTTTTTTAGATACACAATAATTACCAAATATTTTTTATGTGAGGTGTCCTTCCCACAGCTCTTACCTCACCAGTTTTTTGTTGTATTACGCGAACACAAGTGACGCTCACTGTTATAGTATTCCAAATATGCAATAATTAATGATTACTTTGTATTGGAGGGAGCCTTTCCCCTGCTCTTACACCACTACTTTTCTGTTGTATTGCGCGTAAGAACTATAAAGGAGTTCACACCAAGATTGAAGCCTCTCACTGATATAGTATTCCATATATGCAATAATTAATGATTACTTTGTACTGGAGGGAGCCCTCCTATTGCTCTAACACCACCACTTTTCTGCTGCATGACGAGCATTAACCTTAAAGGTGTTCAAACCAAGTTTGAAGCCTCTCACTGCTATAGTATTCCAAATATGCGATAATTAGTAATTACTTTAAATGGGAGTACCCCTCCCCCTCTTATGGTAATTGGCGAAAATGGGACCAACTATGGAGCATAGCATTTCATATAGAAAAATAATTTTAAAAATCGCTTCACAAATGATGGAGGAATCGGTAAACATAGCCAAAAATACACACATGACGAACATATAACCTCCTCCTTTTTTTTAAGTCGGATAAAAAGCAATATTTCAATCAAATTAATGAGAAATTTGTTGCTTCCGTCGATGTTTTTATTATGGGCTTTGTTGCTCACTGACTGATTTTCGGTAGACGTTTCAGTCATGTTCCGTTTCCTCACTGACTTTTATTTAATTCAAACCGCGTAAAACATAACAGAAAAAAATATTTCAAAGTTAAAAGTAAATAGACTATAATTTTCACGACTAAGATTGCAGTTTTTATATTTTTGTTTAATTTCATTTATCAGTTCAGGACAAACCAAAAAACAATTTTTTGAGTTTATGCTCTTCAGACCCAAGCATGAAGCTATAATGATAGGTTATGTTTTGTTTTCCAAATTTCTAAATAAGCTAATAAAACATACTTTTTTAATGAAAAAAAAAATATATTTTTTTCAAATTATTTGCTCTAAATATTCTGATGTACAGCTAAAACAGTCTTTTATTGATAATTTTTAAGATCCAACAGTCTATTTCAAGAAACAAGTATCTACAACTGCAAGAAGATTTATATATTTGCTTAAACTTGAAATATTTCAAGGTACACATATGTGTACCCAGGGTCTTAAGAGTTATACCCATTTTCTCAAAAAAATGTTTTTGTGTTATTTGTGCCTCTTTCGCTCTATTTTACAACGTATAATATGAGACACTGCTTAGTTGAAAAATATTTACATCCCTACGCAAAGCTTTAATTGACACACCCATGCAAATCTTTAATACGAACACAACATTTCCTTACCCTACGTCTATACCTGATATATTTTTATCATGACAACTAACAAAACGTCGGAAAACAGATGTAAATTTTTTGTTATTGTTAGTATACCTTAAAAATTTTAGTTTTTGAAAATAAATTGAAACATCAAACAGTTTGTTTACGTTTTTTTCAAAACAAATTTGTCTGAGCTTGAGCTCTGACAAAATTGTCAAGACACTGCAGTAACACTAATAAATGCATTCTATACCTGATAAACATTCTATACCTGTAACTTGATAGCGATTTGACATTTATCATGACAAAAATTTATCAGGTATAGAATCACTCTTACGAACAGCTGTGATGATATTATGGCTGCGGAAATATATACTTCTTGGCACCGCCCTCAAGAACTATTGATGATGTTAGATACCTTGGCTTATGGAAATCGTAAGATTATTATATTCCCTTGATCCTTCAATCATTTCCTACAAAATAAAAACAATTTTGAGCGCGCTCGAGAAAATCCAGGTGAAGTTTGTTTCAACTTTCTAACTCTCCGAGCTTTAATCTGACGCGCTCGAGTTTCTATAGCTATCGATACTTTTTACTAATTGATCAGCTGCTATAGACGCATCTCCTATATAGGGTTCATATAGGGCGGTGCTTAAAAGGGTGCAAGGTTTAACCCCTTATGGTTTTCTGACGCGCTTGAGTAAATCCAAAAATCCCCTCTACAGCTCCCCTATATGTCAGCCTGAATAGGAAACAAATGTCAGTCAGTGGTTTTTGCCTTTGGAAAAGCTTGATGTAAACGTTATAGATTTTGAGAAAGATTTCAAATCAATCTACTAGATTTCGAGGCAATGGAAATGCACTATTAGCCCCTGTCAAATGCGCGAACGGACAGCTAATCCCTCAATAAACAACTTCAATATACTTTTAAGAATTGATTTACCGTCTCTCTATGTCTATAATACTTCTCACTGTTAAAGCGTGATCTATTTTATAAACCTTTAAAACTATCTGCCTGTTTATCTAAATGCGAAAGACAATTTCTTTAGCACATTACATTTAAAACAAAAACTAATTTTAGTTTCTTTTAACCGTTCGAAAAAAATCTTTCGGCTTTACATAAGCAGGTAGTAAGTAAATTATTATAATTAAAGTAAAATTTACCTATATATATGGGAATAGTCTTGATCTGCGCTTGCGTTGCCCTTTAACTGATCGGTGGCTGTATTCTTGGCCAATTCAACTATATTACCAGGATTTTGGTCGCGTAAATTGGAAACACTTTCTTTTATATTATCACGCCATTGATGCAATCGACCACTAAAACCTTGATATTCATGTAGCTTTTCCATATTGATTGATTTTCCTTTAAGTTTATTGTTATTGTTTTTTTGTTAAAATTAGCCAAAAAAAACATGTAGAAAAAATCCTTTACTCACTAAATTATTCACTTATAAAACGAGTTATACAAAACAAATTTTTGTAAACGTATTTTTAACGTTTTAAAAAATTAAATACATTAAAACATATTTTCACACAAAAAGAAAACACAGTTTGATGCTAATTTAATTAGTTGCTTCTGACATTAGTAATATAGCCTTGGATTTGTTAATTTTTCAATTTTATACTGTCTAAGCATCGGCTTTTTTTTTAATTCCTATTGTCGACTTCAACGTTTTCTGTGACATATTTGACGAATAAAACTATCTCGAAAATATGTATGTACATATTTGAAAACTTCGTTAGAGTTACATTTTCACTTTGAATAAACTAAGCATTTATGTCGTATGCAACCAGACTACTCAATGTTCAACATTAAAATAATTTGCTAGTAATGCAAAAGGGTTTCAAACGAAACAAGCAAAGTAGATTTACAGTTTGCTCATTTTTTGACATGCGCGTGGAGAAACATTTGGTTTCTCCCAATGAAATCTGCAACCAAACAGAAAAATTCTCGACATTGAAAATTACAAGTTTATTTAAATACCCAGTTGCGAGATTGCTTTGCAGACATTGTCATCTACGATTCTTGTACGAATTGTGGTCTCTCAATTAGGTTTCCTAATCGAAAATTTAAGTGAATCATCGTTCATGACAATCTGAGCGACAAAACCTTGCACGACAATGTCTATCGTTTTGTCCTCAACCCAACCTTGTTGAGAATAATATGAGCGACAATGTGTTACAGTTTGTCTTCAGTAACATTAGGGAGCACAAAATGAGCGACAATGTCTTAATTATTGTCGTTAATTCAACTTTGTTTGAGCACAGTATGAACGACAATGCTTTACATTTTGTCTTTAATCAAGCAAATGGATATGTTGTGCTTGTTGTCAGTTCAAATACCAGCAAAGTCAGTCAATAATTTAAATGAAACGGAAACGAACAGGCAAGCAAAAAGTTAGATTTGTGTGTTGAATACATTAATTAAAGTGAGTTCTAGTTATGACTTTGTTGCTATGTAAACATTTGCAACAAGATAAACGACATTGTAGCCTACATAGTTGTTGAGGACATAGTAGGTGACTTTGTCGCTTTTTTAATAATTGAAGACAACACATTTTCACTTATAATTTTCACTTATATAATCATTGACGACAATCTGAACGACATTGTCGATCATTGAATCGTACACGGTTTTGGCAACATTTGCTCGAGAACTTCATTGATGATTTGTTCCTGCCGTCCGACATATGTCGTCGAGGATTTAACATTGTCATGCACCTGTCATTGTTGATGTCTTAAAGACGTGGCCAACTGGGTATAATTGTATTTACATATACATATGTTATACATATTTATGCTTGTACAATGTGCACAGAGCTGGGCAGTACTGGAAATATGTACTTGTAATTGAAATACGTACATTTATATACGAAATATGTACATACTTCCTATTTCAATTATTTCTTAAATACAATTTGTGTATTAAAATCTTGTGGTTTCTTCACACAGTCTTACAAAATATATTTGTTAATTACACAGGACAACGAAATAAACGTTTGTAAAAGCTCTTTAAACCGATTAATATATGTAAATCTGGTGTATTTTTGAGCATGGAACCCGTGTATGTCTTCAGTTTTTCCGCATCACCCATAGTTTCCTCACAACATAAAATCGACTATATATCAAAATACGCAACAAATGTTAAACCTTTAACCCTTGATTTTTTTGTTTAAAAAATGGAAATATTTTAGATTCATTTTATTGGCTATAGGTAAGGTTGTTATCGCTTAAGCAAAAGAAAAAAACTCGGACATTTGCTTGTAAAAGTAACTAAAAAATAAAACGAAATTAAATGGTGTCTTTTACGCAACTCCATCGATATGTTTGAAAGCTTGAAAGAGTGTCTGTAACTATGCCAAAAATATTCTTTCCAGCGCGTGCAGTTAAAAAGATTTTATCGGATCTCAACATAAATAAGTCTTCTGGGCCGGATGGTATTCCAGCACTAGTCTTGAAGCAGTGCTCCTCGACGCTGGTTTGTATGGGGTTTTAGAGAATAGTGACACAAATTAATAGTTTTGTGCAGTTAAGTCAAAAGTGCGCTTAAACAAAAGACACTGTATAACAAAACTACTGTATAAAAAAAAATCATTCACAAATTTTCATTCAATAATTTTATTTAGAGTTGTAAAAAACGTATTTCAATATTATATGTAATTAAATCTATGAATTTATAATTCTTACAGATTATTTAAACGTGAATAGAAATGTAATTAATTAAGTATATTAAAAGAAATTAGTTATTTAAAGAATATATAATATTACGTTTTACTACGTTATTACTTGAAGAAAAATCAACATAACAATAAAGTTTATTAATATTACCATTAATTATGTTTAAAACAAAAATTACATTTAACATTTTTCTACGACAAATTAAGGATGGCAATTTAATAAGCGCAAGGCTAGCATTATAGGAATAGAGATTCTGAGGATTCCGTTGCAATCTTCGAACGCAAAATATTAAGAACTGTTTTTGTACAGATTCAATAGCGTTAATATAAATTTGATATGTAGGATCCCATATTATTGAGCCATATTCCAGAAAAGGACGAACAAGTGATGTAAATAATTGATTAGTAATATAAGGATCTTCAAACTCTTTGATGAACCTAAGCAGACTTCTTGCTTTGTTTACAATTAATGTGATATGTTGAATGAAATTAAGTTTAGGATCAGTGAAAGTGCTTACATTATCCAACCCATAATTACCCAAAAAATATTTAACGTTTAAATGATTTTTTTTTTTCTGAAGAAACACATATTTTTGCACGTTTCAATATTTAGTTTCATTAAATTTAAGTTACACAAGAATACAAGGAGTTTAAGTCTTCTTGGAGAAATTTGTGATCATATTTGTTGTTGTAGGTGTAGAATATTTTAACATCATCAGTATACATTAGTATTGACGAATATTTGATTATATTAGGTAAATCATTATTAAATAGTGAAAAAAAGTAGTGGTCCAAGATGCATTCCTTGGGGAACACCAGATGTAACGGGAATCAGTTTTGAGGCAATATTTTTAAAATAAAGATTTTGTTTTCTATTGGTAAGATATGAATTTATCCAATTTAAGCAATTTTTTGTAAATCCCGTCATGTAAATCTTTTTCATAAGAAGTTTATGGTTAACCTTATCAAACGCTTTACTGAAGGCCGTATATACTACGTCAGTTTATTTTTTTATTAACAAAGCCACGATTAACTATAGTTGTAAATTGCATGAGGGTAGTTACTGTTCAGCAGTAACTAACAAGGAGACAATAAAGATGAAACGTGATGGCAAAGATGATCAATGACAAGTTTTTAAAAAGTTTTGGTATAGTACTCAATTTGGCTTTTCCCCTATAATTAGAGATAATATTTTTGTTGCCAGATTTAAACAATGGGATAATGAACGAATCCTTCCATATTACTGGGAAGAATCCCAGCTTAATTGACAAGTTAAACAATAGCGTAAGAGGAACTACTAAAGCATCAGCGCATTTAATAAGAAGACAGCTCGGTACATTATCACGTCCACTTTTGTACGAAAATTTTAGTTTTTTTTAAATAGTTGAGAACAGAAGATTCATCCAGAAATGGGACTAAAATTGGTTGATTTCGCTGTTCGAAGCATGATTGTGAATCTAAATCTAGAAATCGGTCATCAGCATAGGTAGTTCAAAAGAAATCCGCAAACAAATTACTATTTAAAGATCATCATCAGATTCACGATCATTAAACTTCATGAGAGGTGGGAAAGAAGTTGTCTTCGTTTTTAAATTTACAAAATATTTGTAGAAAGCTTTTGGATGTGTTTTAAACTTGTTTCTAATTTTGTTGAGATAGCATTTATAGAAATATTGATTTACATTATTATATTCAGCACGAGCAACACAGTATTTGGCGAAGTCTAGATATGATCCTGATTTCTTGTACATTTTATAGAATTTATTCTTTTTAAAATTCGCTTTAGTTCACTGCATCATTTGCACCCTTTTTGTGGACTGTAAGGCGAATTGGACTATATCTTTGTTTTTATATAAGCCAATTTGTGGCTTATATGCGAATCCCCATACAATTATTTCTTTTAACACAGAAAATAAAACTGACGTTAAGAAATTACTTCCTTATTTACTCAATTCACAAATCTTGCAATTAGGATTGCTCAAATAAAAACAATTTCTACTTCAATATGAGTAATATTTTCATAAAATTATGATTTTATATATATATATATATATATATATATATATATATATCTATATCTATATATATATATATATATATATATATATATATATATATATATATATATATATATATATATATATATATATATATATATATATATATATATATATATATATATATATATATATATATATATATATATATATATATATATATATATATATATATATATATATATAACGAGTGATTTTTTTGCTATTATCTTTTTGGCAACACTAGTTTTGACAGCTCACGCACGTTTTGTATCTTGTGTCACTGTCAAACATCTTCAGTTTGGTCTATAATTTAATCATGAATCGTCTTAAAAACGAACAACGCTTGCAAATTATTGAATTTTATTACCAAAATGCGTGCTCTGTTAAGAAAGTTCATCGCGCGCTCCACTTTTTTATCCACTTTTTTATCGAAGAATTGTGTTCAGCGACGAGGCTCATTTCTGGTTGAATGGATACGTGAACAAGCAAAACTGCCGTATTTGGAGTGAAGAGCAGCCAGAAGCATTGCAAGAGCTACCAATGCATCCACAAAAAACAACCGTTTGGTGCGGATTATGGGCTGGCGGCATCATTGGGCCGTATTTCTTCAAAGATGATGCGAATCACAACGTTACTGTGAATGGTGAGCGCTACCGTGCGATGATAACAAACTTTTTTCTGCCCAAAATGGAAGAGCTTGACTTGCATGACATGTGGTTTCAACAAGACGGTGCCACATGCCACACAGCACGCGAAACAATGGACCAATTGAGAGGCGAGTTCGGTGAACAGTTTATTTCACGCTTGGGACCAGTCAATTGGCCGCCCAGATCGTGCGATTTAACGCCTCTAGACTATTTTTTGTGGGGCTATGTTAAGGCTAATGTCTATAGCGACAAGCCCGCTTCGATTGACGCACTGGAAGCCAACATTGCCAACATTATTCGTGAGATACCTGCCGAAATGTTGGAAGGAGTATGCCAAAATTGGACTAAGCGGATGGACCATTTGAGGCGCAGCCGCGGCCAACATTTGCATGAAATAATCTTCAAACATTAAATTATATCGACCCAACTATCGATCCAAATAAATATTTCATGCATTTTTCTGAATTTTATGTGTTTTTTTTTTTACTTTCCGATAGTTCTTATAAAATCACCCATTATATATATATATATATATATATATATATATATATATATATATATATATATATATATATATATATATATATATATATATATATATATATATATATATATATATATATATATATATATATATATATATATATATATATATATATATATATATATATATATATATATATATATATATATATATATATATATATATATATATATATATTTATGTATATATATATATATATATATACACACAAAAATTCTATAGGTAATATTTCCTATAAACTTGGTATAAAAATAACTAAGTGCATAGGTAGAATGGCAGTTACTAAGTTTCTTAGGCACTATGGCTATAAGTTTGGTTAATTTCCATGTTCAAGAAACTAACTAAGAACTTAGGTAACAACACTTTTTGAAAAATGATAAAATGCCTATGATAAGAAAGTAAATTTGTCCTTTTATCCTTATCCTATTTGTCCTTTTAAGTAAATTAAAAATGGAAAAAGGTATATTTTAGTAAAATTAACTATTTTTTTTAGATAAATTTATTATGTTTCAATACATTCTATATTTTATTATTATCCAAATTGCACAAGTTATAACAATTAAATATATTTTTCATTATGTAATATAATTTTATTTATAATATACATACAAGAATATAAGATAAGAATAAGATTAGCTGGGTAGTTACAACAGGGCCCTATGTAATGCAGTCATGGACCATGTAATTTTCAAACTAGAGTTTGTAGTTAAGCCACAAGTGTTTCGAGTTTTAACGACTCCAAGGCGGATTTATACAGGTAGTGGTGGTTCTACAACAAGTACAACATTGCAATAACAACTGACATCTCAGCCCCTATGTCAATATATAAAAATTTTTACATTCGAGCCTCTACTTTGCGGAAAAAAGTTGAACAGCTGTGCTTATAATATCACCTTTTTAAATACACCTTGAACTATTCCAAATAGTATATCTATTTCTTGGTGCTAAAAGGGCCAACGACAAAATATTGAGTTTTGAGAAAAATGCAGTTTAAGTTTTCTATATATGTAAGTTCATAGTAACATTCGCTCGCAAAACCGTTATGAAGCTGTTCTCGGTTACATTAGACATTGGCTGTTTCAGCAAAAAAAAAGGGTAAGAAGAGAAACCCAATGCAATGATTAACTCAAGACAGCGAAATATTGGCATTGGCCCTTCTAGCCCCAACCCACAGATATGTAATCGTTACAGCACGAACATTTCAGTGCTCCATCAAGTAGTGGCATAGAATAGTTCTAAAACCAACTTCATGAAGGTACTCCATGGAGAAGTTACATTGATGTAGTTGATGACATAAATTCGGGTTTGGTTAAACCTGTCGTTGGTGGTCTGTATAAGGCAGCAACGGGAGGTTGGCAAATCGCTAAAGATACATTTAACGATATAAATTCGGCTACGTATAATGCTACTACCGGCACTACGAACCTTAATTCGAGTTACGTTAATCCTGCTTTAGATGCAACGCATTATAATGCTTACTAAGTCTTTGCCTTGGGTTATAATTATGTAACTGAAACATAAAAGTTGAAATTTCAATATAAAAATTTTGTTTTATAAAATTTACTACATACCTTTTTCAATTAATATTTTCATTTGACAACAAACTGATGAAAAATACAATACAAAAAGTTTCGAAGATATAAACCTAATTCAATTAGTTAAGCTAACATTGTTTTAAGACAATTTGTATTGTACAAATTACCTAATGGCATAGTTAATAATACTTAGTTTTTTACTTTCATATGAAAAGGAAGTAACTATGCTGGCTTAGTTAATAGTACCTCAAATTTTTGTGTATATATATATATATATATATATATATATATATATATATATATATATATATATATATATATATATATATATATATATATATATATATATATATATATATATATATATATATATATATATATATATATATATATATATATATATATATATATATATATATATATATATATATATATATATTTATATATATATTTATATATATATATATATATATATATATATATATATATATATATATATATATATATATATATATATATATATATATATATATATATATATATATATATATATATATATATATATAAATATATGTATATATATATATATATATATATATATATATATATATATATATATATATATATATATATATATATATATATATATATATATATATATATATATATATATATATATATATATATATATATATATATATATATATATATATATATATATATATATATATATATATATATATATATATATATATATATATATATATATATATATATATATATATATATATATATATATATATATATATATATATATATATATATATATATATATATATATATATATATCCTTTATTTACAACTGAATTAAATTACATAGCCAATAAAACAATCATAAAAATTTCAAAGTGAACATAGGGCATCCACAAGCTCTCTCCATTTAGCTCTATCGTTGGCCAATGTTTTAGCGTTATTCCAGGATATTTGGACTGATTCTAGTTCTCTTTTTGTACAGCGTATCCAGGTGTTTCTTAGACGTCCTCTTCTGCGTTGCCTTGGGGTTCCAGTCTAAGACAGCTCTAGTAATATCATTGTGTGGCGGTGTAAGATGTGGCCTAACTAGATCTATTTTCTTCTTCGGACTTCTATTTCGACAGAACTAGTATTTGTTCGTAGTAAGAGTTCTTCATTTGAAATTCGGTTTGGGCGGAAAATTCTCAATAGTTGGCGTAGACAGTGGTTGATAAAAACCTGAATTTTGCGAGTTGTCGCTTGTGTCAAACTCCAAGTTATGCAGCCATAAAGTAAAATTGATTTGACACTGCAATTGATAATGCTTATTTTTGTTTTACACGAGATGTTGTTGCATCTCCAAATTTTATTTAGTGTAAGAAAAGTACATCTAGCCTTGTTAATACAATCGCGGATGTCTACTTCTGATCCCCCTTCTTTGGTTATTTTACTGCCGAGGTAGCAAAAACTGTCAACGTCCTCAATGGCCTGCCCGTCTATGATTAAAAAATATATTATTTTTGACTTTTGCATTTTGGATTATATCTTCCATAATTTGCATATATTTAAGATATTTCAAACCAAATCGTGGTGGCGTATAAGCGAAAATGGACTATAGGACTAATGGACGAAATAGAAAATATTTTGCAGGTATTTTACTTATAGATGACAGAAAAACTAACATTTTGGAATATATCGCTAATTTTACTATAAGCGGTGTGGCTTATAAACGAATTATACTGTATCAGTACCTACAGTCATTAATAAATAACAAGTTCAAAAGTTTGCGATTATCATTATAGACGACATTTATCTGGTAACAATTTAAATCCTGTATACGGTTAATAAATTCTGAAATCTTAAGGTTACATCCAGAATTGAATGGCGTAAAGTAGCCATTATCAGCCGAAAAGTTCCATAAAATTGTAGGCATATTAAAGTCACCAACAGCAATTATAAAATCAATCATATGATACATGTGTGTACAACATTAGAAATTCTTTTGAGTTTAAGTTTTACTAGTACACCAATATCTATAATAGCTACATACAATTGATAAAGCTTCAAAAGATAGTACCCCACCTCCTTTTATGTTGTTACCATGATCACGTCTATAAATAGTGTAGTTATCACATAAAATTTCTGTGCTCAATATGTTATCAGTAAACCAAGTTTCAGAAAAATCAAAATTTGGAAGTTAAAGGAGTAACTCTGATTAAGTAAAGACGATATCCTGCAAGAACATTGAAAGTCAAATAGCTGGTCATTTGACCGGCAGCAGTGATGGATATCTCTATTAAAATTAATATTTTTACCAAATACATAGCAACATTGTTTATTGTTTTCTATTTTCTAAAATAAAAAAAAATAAAACAAAATTTTGTTGAACAAATTACATAAACATAAACGTTTAATAAACTCTTTTTAAGTCGTATAAATATTAATAACAAAGCATAAAGTGAAAAATAGCAATAGTTGAATATTCAATGCTACATAGATACATACATACTCCTTAAATATAATACTGTTTTTTATAAATATAAACAACAAAGAAAAAACGGAGCTGCCAGACCTACATTTTTATTTGAATCCTGTAATTCATTCTTAAAATCCCTTAGGATGTCTTCTTTAATTAGAGGCTGTACTATTAATTCCGATTATGAAAATATGATATGCTGCTGGCTGTGCCATGGCCTATGTCACTTTAAATGTATCGGACTTTCAGTGAGTGTAGCTGAAGTTGTCTCTAAGAACAAGTCACTACGTTGGTGTTGCAATGGTTGTAAAAAGATTGATGTTAGTTTTTACCGATTTTTTGAAGGGACGAAAACTCAGTTTCTTGAAATTCAGAATGAATCTAGTAAGCTCTCGGACCGTATTTTTACTTATGGGAAACTTTTTGATGACTACAATTCACTGGATAATTTAAAATCTTCAATCCAATCATCCCCAAAGCGTAGAAAATCTGCTAGGAAAAATAGTAAATATAAAGATGTTTTTCCCGTTTCTGTATCTACTGATAATAGCTTCATTCATTCGCTCAATAATCGTGGCACTGTTACTAGGGATCCAAATCTCGCCCCCATTATAAATTGTACGCATAATACTCCCGTTCAAGCTAATCTTCCTGATACTAATATAGTGGTTAATAACAGTCAACGCCTACCCAACTCTGCAGAAGGGCTTAGCAATATTGCCAGTAAATCTACTGCTCACAGAGAACTGCGAATAATCCCTCCCAGCTTTGCTGCTGATGAAATCGAATTTTACATGAAGTCTAAACTTAATGTAGATGCTGATGTCTTTGTCCACAAATTTACATATGCGCAAGCGAGAAGTGTAACTTCTTTTAAAGTTACTATACCATTTGAGCATTTTAATAAAGTAGTTGATCAGTCTTTTTGGCCTCAACATGTTTTGGTCCGAGAATATGAATATACTGCAAATCGACGCGCAAGATATATTGCTCTTCTTCCTCCTAGAGAATTAGTTATCCCAAAAAACTAATAAATTGTTCCGGTAATCAACTTCATATTGTATATCAGAATGTTCGTCGAATAAAAACCAAACTTACCAGCCTCTTCCTACAAAGTTACAATATCAATCATAATGTTGTTGTATTTACCGAAACCTGGCTGAATAATTCTTTCTTAAACACAGAAGTATTTTGTGATAGATTTAATATATTTCGTCGTGATAGAATTACAACTACTACTGGCGGTGGAGTATTAATTGCTATCTCAAATATTTATCCTGTGGAAGAAATTAATATTAACTTACCGTTAAATATAGAATTTATCGCAGTGGTTTTTAAAGTTAATTGCATTAACGTATATATTACATTACATTATATCCCGCCACAATCGGATCCAATAATATACAAACATCATATTGAAGCAATTAAACTTGTGGCTTCTAAGATTAATCTCGTTGATTTAATATTTGTTTTTGGTGATTTTAATTTACCCCACATGAAGACGAAATGTTTAATAATTTATCCGATGTATATCTACACCAAATTAACGGAATACACAACTGTTTAGACAAACTACTCGATTTGGTATTTGTGAATGAACCACCTGAGGATCGTTATCATCCAACGATTGAAATAAGCTGTAATTTAGCTTATAGTAATCCAGCTGAAAATAACATTAGAAACGAAAAGATTTTTTTTTAAACGAGCTAACTACATTGAACTCAATAATCTCATTTTTAACACTAATTGGCTTCAACTGCTGTCTGCTCCGAATGTTATGTCGGAATCCGTGGGTGATATGGTGGATACCTTTTACGAAATCATGTTTAAATATATGGAGGAATGTATCCCGAAGTATATAGCACGTTCTAAATCTGGTCCGCTCTGGAATTCTAAACAACTTTCAGCTTTGAAGAATCTAAAAAATAAACACTTCAAGAAATACAAAATACGTTTTATTATGGTAAATATTCACTTCGACGGGCAGAATACAATTTGCTAAATACACAAATGTACAAAAATTATCTTGAAAATGTAAAACTTAACTTTGCGCATGATCCGAAATCCTTTTTCAATTTCGTAAAATGTAAAAGAAAATCTTTGGGATTTCCAAAAGTCATGAAATATTTATGCTCTAAGTCCAGCGATGAGTCGTAATTAGTGACATGTTTGCCGACTTTTTTGCAACCACTTATTCTGCTGATTCATATGATGCTAATTATGTCTACCCATATAAAATCGCTCTTAATCTAAATATATCACCATCCACAATAACTACCTGTCATATTTTTAATTGTTTAAAAACATCTAAATCATCAACTTTCATCGGACCTGACGGCATTCCAAGCTGTGTTTTAAGAAATTGTGCATCAGCTTTATCGATGCCTTTGTCTATAATCTTTAATGCATCATTAAATTGTGGCTATTTCGCGAAAATATGAAAAAAAAATCCTTTATTATCCCCTTGTTTAAGTCTGGAAACAAATCGGATGTTAACAATTATAGAGGCATAGCTAAACTTAGTGATTACCGAAACTGTTTGAAAAATGTATGATCGATTTTCTTACCCATCAAGTATATCCTCTTTTATCACCGCTTCAACATGGCTTTCGCAATGGTTGTTCCACTAAAACCAATTTTCTTCATCTAACAACACTAGTATATTGAGCTTTCAACAATGGCTACCACACTGACGTTATTTACACAGATTTTAGCAAAGCATTTAATAAAGTAAACCATGTTCTGCTTTTGAAAAAATTGCATCTATTGGAATTTAACAATACTTACATCTCTTGGATAAAATCATATCTTGTATGTAGAACGCAATCCGTTAAATTTAATAATGTGATCTCAAGAAGTATTCGTGTCAATTCTGGGATGCCGCAAGGAAGTCACCTAGGACCTATTTTTTTTACTTTTTATGAATGGTAAAGCAATTAAATACTGTAATACTTTGATGTATGCTGATGATGTTAAAATATTTTTGAGTGTTAAACAGCCATCTGATCATCTTTTTCTGCAGATCGACTTGGATAAGTTTTACAAATGGTGTACAATAAATTTAATGGAATTAAATTTGGAGAAATGTAAACATCTGCAATTTTTAAGAGCGCGTAATTCTGTTTATTCCTACAAACTTGCTACCTGCAATTTAGAATCGGTTGAAATATTCATGGATATGGGCATTTTGTTAGGTTCAAAACTAAATTTTGTGCACCACATAATGATAAAGCGCGTAGCGTTTTGGCTTTCATTAAAAGGTGGTCGAACGAATTCAAGGACCCTATTATAACCAAACAACTATTTACATCACTCGTAAGGCCAATTTTAGAATATGGTTCAATCATTTGGGACCCGAACTACAAAGCACATATTGACCGCATTGAGTCTGTTCAAAAACAGTTCCTTCTCTTCTGTTTAAGAAATATTTATCGTGACTATGTCGGACTTCCATCATACTCAACAAGATTAGCAGAGGTTAACTTACCAACTTTAAAAAGCCGAAGAATAATGCTCAATGTTTCCTTTATGTTTAATCTTATAAATGGTAGCATCTGCTGTGAATTTTTACTGAGCAACTTAACTTTTAACATTCCACAACGCTCATGACGTTCTTTTAATCCTTTATTTGTTAAAACTTTTCGTACTAACTTTGCTATGTCTGTTCCGCTAAGAAAATTATGCTGTTGCTTTAATGAAATATATAATTTTGTTGATTTTTCTTTGAGTGTTCATACAATTAAACGGAATATCATTTTATATTTACATAATTAAATTTTTATGTATGTCTACTTATTTGTATTATTATATGTATAGTCTGTAAGGATTGATTCCATAGATTAAATTAAATTAAATAAAAAAAATAAGTTTCTATCAGATTGTTAAGGTCGATGTGGAAAAAGTCATGTAAAGTTTTGTGTACGTGAGATTACAGAAAATCAATATAGTAGATTTTTTAATTCACTAAGCACACGTTCTGGGAATCTCGCCTCATCACGCCAAAGGTTCGCGTTTTGTTTGACAGAATTTCAAAAATGCGGTTAAATGTTATATCAAGTGGGCAGACAACTTACTGGCCAACAGATCGCCGAAAAATACCTGATGTTATTGATTTTGGAGTGGTAAAGGGTGTGTTCAGCGAAATGATCCAAGTTGAAGCATCTTTAGATTTGTCTTCAGATCACTCACCAACTATTGTCACTATATATTCACATACAACATATTCACCCACTTGTGATTTAACGATGACAACCACACGTATAAATTGGTTGAAATACAAAAAATATTTGAGTGCTCATTGCCCAGAAAATATTTCAATAAAAACGCCTGCTGACATAGATGACTCTATTAGAATGTTTGAGGCAAACCTTAAGCAAGCTGCTCTAAATGCTACTAGTACAAATCTTCAGGTGAGATATAATAAAGTTTTTCAGCAGATGTAGAACGGCTTTTATCCGAAAAAAGAAGAGTTCGTAGAGAATGGCAACGCTACAGATCCCCTCAGCTAAAATCTAGGCTGAAGGAATGTACTAAACAGCTGAAAACTCTACTAGAATATCAAAAAACCGCTTCTCTTCAAAACTTTCTGAATGGTCTCGACGCAACACCTCAAACAGACTATTTGCTATGGAGAGCAGCCCGAGGCCTCAAAAGACCAGTGATATATAAGCCTCCATTGCGAGCTTCGAATGGAGACTGGGCAAGAACTGACACTGAAAAAGGTACTCTGTTTGTAAACCACTTGCAGAAAGTATTTACTCCAAATACGTCTGATACTATAGTTGAGCTGCCACCAGTCCTCGCTATACCAGATGTTACTTTGAGGTTCAACATTCGTGACATTAAACACTATATTGCGGGCTTAAACTCGAAAAAAGCTCCAGGCGTTGATAAAATAAGCAATAAACTGTTTTTAGAGCTACCCTATACTGCAAAACGGATAATTCTACTTATTATTAACAGTATTTTGCGCCTCAGATGTTGTCCCGCAGAATGGAAGGGTTCGCTGATTACCATGATACCTAAACCAGGCAAAGATCATACGAAGTTGGAGTCCTATAGGCCTATAACCCTGTTGTCTAACATGTCAAAACTATCTGAAAAGCTACTTATGAGTAAGCTAACACCCATACTGAATCGTACTGGATGCATAACAGACCACCAATTCGGTTTTAGGAGACAACATAGTACGATTGAACAAACACATAGACTCGTGAACGTGGTTAGAAAAACCTTCGAATAAAAGAAATATTGTTCTGCGCTCTTCATCGATGTTTCTCAGTTATTTGATAAAGTATGGCACGAAGGTTTAATACATAAACTAAAGCAAAACCTACCCGAAAACATCCTTGAACTTTTAGAAAGCTACTTAACTGAGCGAAAATTTTTTGTTAAAGAAGGTAATTTTCAAAGCCCTCCGCAACTCATTGAAGCCGGAGTTCTTCAAGGCAGCATCCTCGATCCTGTATTATATCTGATATATGCCTCTGACTTGCCGGTAAGCAGTAACATACACATATCAACATTCGCTGATGATACAGCTTTTCTAAGTGTTCACAAAAGCTATCAAGAAGCCATCCGCAATTTGCTAGATTATATACCCTAGTTGGAACAATGGCGGATAAAAATTAACAACAAAAATGTCTACACATTACTTTTACATTGTGCAAAGAAACCTGCCCACCTATAAAAATAAATAACGAAACTATACCTCAACACACTGAAGTAAAATATCTCGGTGTTCATCTTTATCGTCGTCTAACATGGAAGTCACACATAAATGCAAAGTTGACCCAGCTCAAATGAATTGGCTCATTGGAAGGAACTCTACTCTAAGCCTAGATTGTAAACTTCTTGTATACAACTCCATTCTAAAACCAATATGGTCCTACGGAATCCAGTTATGGGGCACTGCCTCGGCATCAAATGTAGAAAAAATTCAAAGGCAACAAAATAAAATACTCCGTACGATTACAGCAGCCCCATAGTATGTCAGAAAAAAGCGAATTCATAAAGACCTAGATGTGCCGCCGGTTAAGACAGTGTTTTCTAAACACGTGACAAGCTACATAAAGACTTGAGTTGCACCCAAATTCCCTAGCCCGAAACATCATTATCTTAAGAGGCCATACTCTGCTGAGGAGAGACACTCTTGCTCTCAGCCGAACACGAGAGACGTAAACAACCAAACAACCAACCGCTGAAACAAGTATTTTTGTCTGGCACTGGCTGGAATTAAAAATTAAAATGTTAGAGTTAAGATTTGATTACTTATTTTTAGTTCAATTTTATTGAAGATACAACAAATAAATATAACCGAAAAAAACTTTTTAAGGGTGGAAAGAGGTGTTCCGCAGGGCTTCGTACTTGGACCATTGTTGTTCTCACTATACGCAAATGATATAGCACAACAACTTAGATATTCCAGTATACAAATGTATGCTGATGATAATCAAATTTACCTTAGTAGTCCTCCATCACCATGGATAGCTATCTTGTAGTGATGTGGTGGCTTAAGTGCAAACTGTAGTGACTGTCCTGGCTTTAGGTAACCAAAGGACTCGTCATATGGCTACCTGTGTCAAGGGCAGAGACCTTAAAGGTCTGCATACAAAACGTTATCCAATTACAACAGGTGTCTGGTACGTGGTTATGACTACTAGTCGTATGGTACTAAGGCATAGACATACTTTTTAAGGTCAAGGTGGTTGGGGGCTGTGCCGATGATCTGAATGGCTAAATTAGTGTATAAAGAAAATTAGTTCCTAACAGTCGCCCTTCCAACGACTATGGCACGGCTTGGTTCTAGACCTCTTGCCTAGTCTGCGCACGCCGTCACTGCGCGGACGGTCTTTGTCATTACTGGCATACTCGTGGGTACAAAATAGACTCTTCTTTCAAAAAATCTAAGGTGTGACAGGCTGCTGACTCTCGTGCACGAAAATATTCTCGTGCAGGGGAGTCAGCTAAGAAATAAACTGGAGGAGGTGGAGGGACTCATCGGTCTGTCGGATGACTCATCTGCAGGGGCCATTCAGGGACTGGGAGATCTGTCTCTGGGTTCTGACGACGAGGCGGAGATCACAATGATTTCCGCTCGCCGTCGGGACGCAGCGGGGCAGCTCTCGGACCCTCCTGCTGGGCAGGGCTGTTACCCGACAGATGCGGGGGGTCAGCCATTTACCTCCAGTAAAATGATCCGACAAGACGCCTTACCAGGTAATGCGGGTAAGGATGGTCGGACAAAACTAGAGAGGGCCAAGAATGGCACTAGGAGATCTCTTGACTTTCTGTAGAAGACGGCCAAGAGGGATCCTAAGCTGTTTACAGCAAAGGAGAGACACCTTGTCAGGAAGCACAGACAGGACGTGAGAAAATTCGAACGAATTTATGGTCCTGTCAGTGTTCTCCTGCGGAGACCATCTCCTCTGGAGAAGGATGTGATGGTCGATACAACCCAGGATGCATCTCGCAAGAGTGTTGGGGTGGTATCAACAAGCACACCCAGCTCCAAAGGTATGGCAACCACCAAGGAACCTAGCAGTGTCCTGTTTGCCAAGGCGATCAGTTCTTCGATCACAGTGGCCGACGGGGCACAACCAGGAAAGAAGGTGAAGGACGAGAGGCGTCAAACTGGTCAACTGCGGTGATAAGAAATCTTTTGATTTCCTAAAATCCGTGGTTGGCAGGTGTGGCGACTTTCGGCCGGAGGCGAGACTGGAGGTGATTCTGGCTTCTGCTCTGCCTATTAGGACAGTGGTGACAGCATGGTTCCCACCACCCGTCAGATCGGTGGAAACCATTCTGTCTGTGCTGGCAGCTCAGAACTCACCTCTCAGGACAGCCCAGTGGAAGCCCTTGGCTTCAATGGACTGTAAAGAGAGCGTGGGTAAAGATCTTCGGTTCGCCGTGGATCAGGAGTCTCTTAAGAGACTGCGGCTGTTGGGGGGCGTTGTGAAGTTCGGCTTGGTGACTGTCAGATTTAGATACCCTAAATCTGATGATCCCAAAAAGGCTGCGGGTGGTGTAGATAAACCTGCACCATAGCGAGACAGCCTCAGCCGAGCTAACAATATTCCTCAACAGATCGCAGGTAGACGTGGCTCTCGCCCAGGAACCCTGGATCAATAAAAATAGGGTTTGTGGACTAAGAGTCACGGGCTACATATTGTATGTCCCGATCACGGAGGACAGGATTAAGACTTGCGTTTTAGCAACTTTGTTTAATTCTTTCAGCCATGGAGAACTTACGGTCGTCACTGTTAGGGCCAGGGGGAAGCAGGGATTTATGCTTGCCTCGGTCTACATGCCCTATGATGCTGTAGACCCGCCGGGGGCTGGCGTGCTGGAGCTAACGGAGTATACGAGGACAAGGGGTGTTGCACTCGTACTCGGCTGTGACGCAAATGCACACCATAGTCAGTGAAGAAGCAGCAACATTAACAAAAGAGGTGAGTCAGTGTTTGATTTTATTACTTCCTGCAATATGTCTATTTGTAACAGGGGCAATGTCCCCACGTTCAGGAATAGGGATAGGGCAGAGGTTATTGACATAACACTGACTAACAAACATAGGAGCCTTGTAGAGAACTGGAGGGTGGACTCTGACTGTACGTTTTCAGACCACAGTAGGATATCCTTCAGTTTAAACTTTGCAAGATCAAGCCGTGACCCATATAGGAATCCAAGAAGGACAGATTGGGGTACCTACAGGGCCACCGTTGACATTAGAGCAAGGGACACTCTGCGCGGTGTAGAGACACAAAGGGGAGTTGAAAAGGAGGTGGAGTATTTCACTAAGAACTGCATATAAAGTTATGAGCTATCCTGTCCATTGGTTTATCCAGGTAATAGGGAGCTGCCTTCGTGGTGGACCAAGGATCTGAGGGATCTGCGGTCCTCGGTAAGGAGGTTGTTCAATAGGGCGAAACTCACGGGCAGGATGGACGACTGGAACAGCCATAAAGTGTTGTACAACAGGTACAAGGGAGATCTAAAGAGGGCCAAAAGGGCCTCATGGGGGAAATACTGTGAGGAGATCGATTCCGTCAATGAGCTATCGAGGTTTCGGCGAGTACTGGCCAGGGACCCTAAGGCCCCTGGGAATATTCAAAGAGTGGATGGCTCATGGACGGAATCCAGCTCTGAGACCTTATCTGTGCTTATGGACACACACTTTCCTGGCTGTAGAGAAGTAAGGAACGAGGTAGCGGCTGGGGTTAGGTTCGACTCATTGGCGGTACCACAGTTAGGTGAGACAGTAGACGACATAGTGACATTGGAAAGGGCAGCATGGGCAATAAACACTTTTGGGCCCTATAACTCACCCGATGGTGTTTTTCCGACCATAATGCAGAATGTTCCTTCAGGATATGCTTATTTAGAAGGTTTATACCCCAAGGCTGGAGAGAGGTTAGGGTCATATTCATACCCAAGGCGGGTAAGACGAGCCACTCAAAGCAGAAGGACTTCAAGCCGATCAGTCTTTCGTCTTTTCTTTTGAAGACACTGGAGCGATTGATCGACCTGCATCTTAGAAACACGATTTATACGCGCATCATCAGTGGTGCTCAGCATGCCTATTTAAAAGGCAGGTCTGTGGAGAGCGCGCTTCATGATGTGGCTAGTGTTATTGGGCGGGGATTGCAGCATAAAGATTATACCTTGGCTGCGTTCCTGGATATTGAAGGAGCCTTTAACAATATTAGTATAGAGGCTATTAGGGAGTCGTTAGAGCTGCTCGGTATTAGCAACTTTCTGGTGGAGTGGATAACTGTCATGCTTAGCAGCAAAATTATCAACTCAGGTATGGGAGGCGTGAACCTGAGGAAATTGGCGACTAGGGGCACGCCACAAGGAGGAGTTCTATCACCCCTACTGTGGCTGCTGGCAATGAATGAAACTCTTAGGCGTTTCGACAGGAGCGGTTGGAAGATAGTCGCCTATGCGGACGACGTGGTTTTAATGGTAACGGGAAATTTTCTTCCCACTATCACTGAAGTCATGCAGTCGGCGCTTGACGAACTATCTTCCTGGGCTAGTAGTAAGGGACTGGATCTCAACCCCGAGAAGTCTGAGTTAGTCCTATTTACCAGGAAATACAAAGTAGACAGTTTTGTACTGCCTAGGATTGGAGGAGTAGAGCTAGGGCTAGCAAAGGAGGCCAAATACTTGGGTGCCATCTTGGATAGTAAGCTGTCATGGATGAGGAACACTCAAGAAAGGTTTAAGTGCCTACTACGCATGCAGGAACTCCGTTGGGGTCTGAAACCGAAGGTGGTAAGCTGGATTTACACAACTGTTGTCAGGCCGGTTGTTTCCTATGGCTGTGTGGTGTGGTAAGAGGCGTTGCGGAAAGAGAGTCATAGGAGATTACTTGTTAAGGTGCAGAGGTGCACCTCTCTGGGTATTACAGGAGCCCAGAGGAGCACACGTCAAGCTGCCTTAGATGTCATTCTTCATCTGCTTCCCATAGAGGATTTTGTAATGAGAACGGCAGCAAGGAGTCTCCTAAGACTACTAGAGGCAGGGTTGGTAAGGACAGGAGTAACAAGTCATACAGCAATCCTAAATGAGATCAGTTTTAGCGGGGGGTCCCCATAACTCATGGGTTCACGGACTCTAAGGTTGCTGACATTGATTTTGGGAGGACACCCTCATTAGTGATTCCGGATAGGGACTTTTGGGTCGAATCTGATAGGCTTTGTGAGGGTTGTGCGGTTTTCACGGACGGGTCCAAAATGGAAACAGGCACGGGAGCTGGTGTCTATATTTTGGGGACGGACATTCGTAGGTCTTTTAGGCTACCGAACGAGTGTAGCGTTTTTCAAGCTGAGATCCTGGCGATCCTCAGGGCCACGGAGATAGTGGCCACAGATATGACTGAGGGCGAGGAGGTAACCTTCTACGTCGACAGTCAGGCGGCGCTAAAAGCATTGAAGGGACACTGTGTCAGATCGAAGCTAGTTAGTGACTGCAGGAGAGCCCTCAACTTGCTCATGGACAAATATAGTGTTAAATTATGTTGGGTTCCTGGCCACTGCAATGTTGAGGGAAATGAGACAGCTGATGAGCTGGCAAGATTATTAACTGTTTAATAATTTGTAAGAAAGCAACCAAGACTGAATCTGATATTGACATTTTCTTGGAGGTACTAAAATGGATATAAGGTCTGTTCATTTACTTTCCTAGCAGAAACTAGCAAGGAGAGAGTAAAGCAGAAATTACTCTCCCAGATATGAAAAAGTAAATGAACGCTTTACTCTACGTCTATACCTGATATATTTTTATCATGACAAAAGTCAAACTTTATATTGAAAAATAATTTGTTTTATGTTAGCTGTTTTTCCTATATAGAATTTGACATTTGTCATGATATAAATATATCAGGTATAGACGTAGGGTTACTAGCAAAAATTTGCAATTAACACAATAAACAGTTTGTATACCCAGAAAACTTTACATTAGCTGTTAGTACTTTGTATGAAAAGTTAGACATATCGTAAAAACTATATGAAAATTTTATAATTTTGAGGTGCATTTTTGACTTCTTAAAAACTATTAATTTCTTAATAATTCATTAAAATTAGAAACAGTTTACTTTTTCGTGAATTTTTCCAACATTAATTTTGTAAACAAAAGATCTAAACAGCTGTTTGGCTAATTCCTGCTAGTAAAAATTTTACTAGCAAAAACTTGCAACAAATTTTTTTTCTCTCAGCTTTTTATGCTCTTTTTTCGCTCTCTTGTTGCTAGTTTTTCGAGTACGTGAACACTTTCCAGTAACAACTAGTAACAACTTTCAGTTATTGAACAGACCCATAGTTAACTCTGTCAGAAACCTTAGTGTAATTTTCAACAGTACTTTAACCTGGTCTGAACATGTTAATCAGTCCTGTGGTAGGATATATAGTATGCTAAGGAGTTTATGGTCTACGCAGTATTTCATACCGTTGAAAATAACGTTGTTACTTGCTAAAACTTATATATTACCAACTCTATTATATGCGTCAGAGATTTTTTATGGGTGTAATTCGAGGGACACTTTGAAACTCAAAACAACTTTTAATAACGTTATACGCTACATTTATGGTCTAAACAGGTATGATCACATATCTCATTACTCCAAACGTACTTTTAATATAACATTTAATAATTATTTAATGCTTGAAGCTCTTGTCCTGCTACATAAAATATCATGACGAAAAAGCCAAAACACCTTTATGACCGCTTAAAGTTCACAAGATCATCGAGAGGAGACGGCATTATCCAATATCGGCATAATGACATGGCATCTGAGAGGCAGTTTTATATATTAACAATTCGTCTCTGGAACCCACTTTCTCCCAATTTGCTAAATACTAGCAACGCAATTAAATTTAAACATTTACTGTTTCAATCGTATAGCAATTTACCTTAACTTTATCTAACTTTAAACTAAATACATTAATATCTTAACACGTATATAAACAAATTTTTTTATTAAATACTATACTATATACTATATCTTATCGTTATTACTATTTTTATTTATTTTTTAGTTAATGTTCACTTTCTGTCAAACACATTATGTAACTTGTCTGATTCTAATACTATAATTTATAAGATATTATGCCTTGTTGTATTAGAAAAGCATATATTTAATAAATACAAATACACTAACATTACACTAATTAATAATAATAACCCTACAAAGTGGCTTGAAATAAAATAGTTTTGAGAATTAATTTAACGTATTTGATAGAATTGAAAGTATAAATAAAAGAAAAAATTTGGAAGTTAAATATAACATTAGTGGTTTTTACGAATATTTACTAAAACTTCTTACAAAATTAAATTAAAATCAAGTGTTGATGCGGATATTCAGTGGTTCAATTGTAAAAATACTGACCTAATGGTTTTGAAAATTTTTATTAGTAAATTACCCAATGAACCAAAACTTGTGCTCAATTCTAAAAATCCACACTCTCTATTAAGTGCTAAAGAAATTTTGATTGAAACAGACCATTTTTAAAAAAGATGTCATCAAGTGCATCATATTCATCAAAAAATTTAATCAGAATGACAATATTCCAACTCAATCCTTTTCAAGTTATAATAACAGAAACAGTTTATCAACATCTCGATCTTTTACTAATTCAAATAGTCATAACTCTTATCTTTATGTTAATAATAATAATGAATAAACTTGTGGGTTTGGGTGTAGGTGTTACACAAGTTTATTATAAATAGCTTCCAAATAATTAATTATAATTATTAAAGGTTTATAATTTCGCCAATAAGTAAAAAAACTAAATTTAAAACGTTATAATTTGATTTTATTCAGTTTAAGGAAAAGTTTGGGTTTATGCTTTAGAAAAAGGGTTAATAAATGTATACAGTTCGAAAGTTAAAATTAAAGTGTGTAAATACATGCTTTACTTTGGTTTAGCTCAATTTATAAGCGACAGTTTTTGACATTAGAAGATGTTTTTTAGTAAGAGATTCGACATTACATTTGATTTTGTAAGTACTAAAATTTAATACAAAAAATTCAATACTAATTCAATTTCCGTTACAATTTGAATTTATATATGAAAGATATAAAAGGATAAAGAATAATTCAGATAATTAATCAGAGACCCGGAAACTTTTTATTTTTAATTTCCATATCATATAAATATATTTGTTAATGATATTTTCATTTGTTGAAAAAAATAAATTATTTATATTCGTTTTCAAACATAAATATCCATAATGAGGAAAAAACTAAAAATCGTCAATGATAAAATACGAGAAAAGAGAAAAAAAAAATTCATGTGTATTGAAAAAATTGTCAAATGATTATTGTTTTCCCTTTATGAAATTTGTTTGACATATTGTTATAATTTTATTTTAAATGAAATTTATTTGCTGGAGTCTAAGCAATTGTCTATATGCAGCATTTCGTTGGTGCTTTACCAACTCATCATTATTGTTTTCTTCAAACTTATAATATTTTAAATTAAAATATTTTCAAAATAAAAAAAATCTTACATAAAGCAACTAAAATTCGTTAATTATAGAAGACATTTTGGACAGTAGGATAGAATGGGCCCTTTTAGGAAGTTGATGCCAGAAGATTTCGTAAGTATTGATGAAAACCAAATAGATGGCAAATGTCTCTTATGCGGAAAGATTTTGAAATTGCATATGGGAAACATCAAAAGACATTATGAACAAATTCATAAAAAAGATTTCGCAGACCAAACTTTTAGAACGTCATTCTGCTTTATATTTAAAACAAAAAGTTCTAGAAACACTGCAGCAATACAATATAGATATTAGCCAAGCAATACAATATAGATATTAGCCAAGCAATACAATATAGATATTAGTTGGCATCAATTACAACAGATAACGGTGCAAATGTTATCAAAACTTCTAAGCTTCTTCAGGAATATTCAGAAAATGGCATTGAAGATGAAGATTCCGATGAAGATATTGTTAATACATTTTCTTCTGCAATTGCGGAGTGTTTATCCGTAGTTCATTGTGCAGCACATACTCTTCAGTTGGCATCATGGGACGCTATAAAAAAGATAATATTACGTGAATCTGTACAAGCTATTCGAAAAAAATGAGAGAACTACAAATGAGTCCTATTACAATATTAGATAATTCTACAAGATGGAGCTCAAGAATGCGTGAAATCTATCCCTCATCTTAAAATAAGTATTGATTGGGAATTTGCCAAAAAATTTCGGGAGTGCTTTAAACCAATTGCATAAGCAACAACAATTTTGCAATCGAAGCAGTTAACAATGAGCGATTTTTATATAGAGTGGCTGGTGTGTGAGACAGAGTTGGAAGAAATGTCGAGTAAAAATTATATTGCCAATTATCTTGTTTAATCCCTTCATAATAGAAAAAAAATATTAATAGAAAATAGTGCGTTTGTTGCTGCTTTATACTTAGATCCAAGGTTTTGTTTTAAAGGATCAATTTTTCTAACAAATAAACAAAAGAAAGTATCTATAGTAAGTCTCAATTATATGTACATTTACGAATTGTTATATATAGGGAATTCACAATGTGTATCTTAAAATTCGGAAATAGCAATATCGTTACACCTTAAAATTTTATTGTGAGCACCGATACAAAGCACAGCATATTAAAGTAATAAAAGTACCCTGCGGATAATTTGGTGACAAATGATCCCAAAGTACTCGTCCTATGACTTGAGAAAATGAGACTGGTGCCAAAAAGGAGCAGTGAATTGAGAAAAAAGACATATTGTGTAAATGGTCACATATTAACCATTTTCAGTAAATTTAGTTGGTACTCCGGCTAGTATTGTAGTAAACGGCACTGAACAAATTCGATGCAGCTGGATCTAAGGCCTATCACATAGTATCTATATAATATTAATTGTCTACCTTCAATGAGTCTGCCATGCCACTGAGGAACCTGTTCCGTAACTATATTCAGATATTAACTCCAGCTTAACTGGTATTTATAACATTGAAATATAAGTTCCCTTGTGGTTGAGTGGGTAGTGTACTAGCCTGTCATGCCGGAGGTTGTCGGTTCGAATCCTATCAAAGACACCGCTTAAAAATAAAATACAATTTCTACTTGGATTTGTAACAATAAAAAAATTAATTAATCGATATATACAGCTGAATTTTGGAATAATATTTATATATAATCTATATTATTCTACACGGAGTAGGACTCCAAAAGGTAGTTCAAAGACAAGTTACAAGGTGCCTACAAAGTATCAATTAACCCCATCCTAGGCCATCCCCATGTAAAAGTGGCTGGTCCGCTTCATTGGAAGTGTTAGAACTCGGACTGGTCCCTACCACCTGGGGACCAGTCACGTGACTTGTTTTGTGTTAGTTCCATTTACCGTAGGGTAACGACGAAGTTTGCCAAATATTTCTCACTATTTACATGTATAGAACACGACCTCAAAATACACAACAAACAAAACAACAACACAAGCACGTTAGTGCGTGGTACCTATCAACAAGCTAAAGAAACACCAACACACTTAAACCACACACAAATTCTTTGTTTAAAATATTGCCGCATTGAAAAAAACATGCTTCTTGGACTTTTAAAGTTGTCATCTGGTGGTAAATTTCATTTACACACAAAATAAAAACAACAAACTTGCCAACCCATAATAAAAGAATAAAATTAAAACGTTGTTATATTAAGACACATTTTAGAACGCTGTTATGAATTCCCTAATAGTAAACTTTCATAATATTTGTGTGTAAAATTTATCTACAGTCACACTTAATGATGATACAGTATTTATCGCTTATATGCACGTCGGTTATTTGCATTTAACGTTTATATGCATCCCAACATGAGCAATTTTCTATTTGTAATAAAAAAACGGTCATTATTTTTCGTATTTGCATTTATCTTATATGCATTTCTCGCTATTATGCACCGTAAAGAAGTATAAATTTTTTTAAAGTGTATTAAAGAAATACTCATATATGCTCCGTACATATTATGTACATTTTTAAATAATTTGTGGAGCAAATTTTCAACCGCAAACAAAAAGTTCAATCTTAATTTACATTAATTTTACATGTCTGTTGAAAATCAGCTGCTTCATTCAATCAAGAAAGCTAATGAGGCTGCTGTGGCAAAACTTGTGAAAATATTAATCAATTATTTTGAAAATAAAATTCGGGTTTTATTTACTCATTGTAATTTAGTTTTATACAAACACCGTTGAAGCATATAAGCGATTTTTTTTATAAGCACTGCCGATGCACATAAGGGAGTTTTTATAAATGCATTTCTCGCTTATAAGCACAAAAAGTCGTGCAAAATTTGGAATGCATATAAGCGATAAATACTGTATATAACAAGTTAAAATTACTTGGTGAAGTAAATGATTAACTTCCCTAACACTTAAAGAAGAAAATTTTGCATATTCCATTAATGGCAAATACAAAAAGTTGGAGCAAGAAGCAGCTGCAATCAATATTCGCCAATATGATTGCAGTTCTGTGCAAGAGAGCTTAAAGCAACTTCAGTGTGGGGAAAAGCTTTCATTTGATGCAAACGTCTTAACCTATTGGAAGGCTAACAGCTATAAAAATTGTACAATATCAAAAATTTCTGAAGTAGCTTTAGCAGCGCCTGCAACGCAAGTTTCAGTTGAGATGGCCTTTAGTGCCTTACCAAAAGTAATGACAAAACTCCGAAGGAATTTAAGTTCAGAAAACTTAGAAAATATATTGTTACTTAAACTTAATCGAAGTATTCTAGACAACATTTCCTTTGATTAAACTAAGAAATCTTTATTAATTATTTTAATAATCTTTGTGCTCTCCTTCTAATCATTACTTTAAAGCTTATTCTAAATGTGCATATAAACATTAAATTATTTTACTGTTTTCCTTACATAATTTTTTCTTACAGCACATTTCAACCCTCGCGAATATAGAGAAAACGCGCATTAAGAAAACTAAATGAATATCATTTTCGTGTTCAGCGACCACAAATTATTTTAGAAAATGTATTTTTTGCAAGATATGACTTAGACTTAGAAGTTCGAAAATTTGCTTCATTATTTCATCTTAAGTTTGTCTGAAATCTGACCTTGTATGTATAAAATAGTGGATATTTTGAGTGTAATGAGTTATAACAGCTATAAAGAATATATGAGGAGCCGCAGAACAAAACGTACCTTTTCGCATTTTCTGACAAATTGGTTTTTTGGTATTTTTATAATATTTGGGTTAAAATCTTCTAGAAAAAAATCTAGTTAGCATAATTTTATTTGAGCATAATAATAAGCTCTAAAAAAATTGGTGCATAAAAAACGTACTTTTTTAATTTTTTTTATCAAAACGTACTTTTTTCATAGTCTTTGCAATTGTTTCGTGTCTTTACACTTTTTGCTTTAATGTAAGATGCAATCCAAGCATTACTTTGGTACAAAAATATTTTGTTTAAGCAAAATAAATATATGGAGAATTTAATAGAAGAAAACATTAAATCAATAAAAACCATTAACGAAAGTCTAATCATGTTGAAAACTTTTATTTGAATATTGAACTACAAACATTTGAGTTTTTATTTTGTTTGTTTTTTTATTTTCGGTTAAAATTGATATTATAGTGTACAAAAACAGACATGTAATATTCATGAACATGAACGGCCCTATGCATAACAAAAACTTGGCAGGAAGTTGTCATAAGTGACGAAATTGGACTAGCTCTTAAAGAGTTTTCCCATACAATAGGACATTAAAGACCACTGTATCTTGTAGTCCTGACTCATCACTATATTTTACACTGATTTTTAATTTCAAGTGGTCCAGTCTAACTCGTTAAGGATCCAGTTCAATTTCATCGGTTATGCTATTTTCATGGCAAGTTTTCGTCTAAGTCACATCACCGAAATGAAATCTATATTAAAGCAAAAACAAATTTGAAAAAACTTAATATATTTGTTTTTGTTTTTCACCAAACAAAAGCATAGAAATTCAACCGTTGATTTGCGTTTCAAAAATTTTAAAATTTGTTTGAAAAATAAAACAAATTTATAAAATATTAGAAATTTTGTTTTTGTTATCTATATAAATTTTGCCTTAGTGACGTGATTTACACAATTAAGATCTAATAGGCCATTTACACTGACTCGAAATCTAGTACTTACGAGATTTCGAGCTAAACCTTGTTGTTTTTTACTAGATTTACCGTACAAAACGAAATCTGCTTTGCCAGTAGATTTGGACGAAATCTAATAAAAATCTAGTATATTTATTTTGTTTTTACTACCCTGTACAACATTTTTATGTAGACGGTGATACCTAACCAGGCAAAGATCATACGAAGATGGAGTCCTATAGGCCTATAACCCTGTTGTCTAACATGTCAAAACTATCTGAAAAGCTACTTATGAGTAAGCTAACACCCATACTGAATCGTACTGGATGCATAACAGACCACCAATTCGGTTTTAGGAGACAACATAGTACGATTGAACAAACACATAGACTCGTGAACGTGGTTAGAAAAACCTTCGAATAAAAGAAATATTGTTCTGCGCTCTTCATCGATGTTTCTCAGTTATTTGATAAAGTATGGCACGAAGGTTTAATACATAAACTAAAGCAAAACCTACCCGAAAACATCCTTGAACTTTTAGAAAGCTACTTAACTGAGCGAAAATTTTTTGTTAAAGAAGGTAATTTTCAAAGCCCTCCGCAACTCATTGAAGCCGGAGTTCTTCAAGGCAGCATCCTCGATCCTGTATTATATCTGATATATGCCTCTGACTTGCCGGTAAGCAGTAACATACACATATCAACATTCGCTGATGATACAGCTTTTCTAAGTGTTCACAAAAGCTATCAAGAAGCCATCCGCAATTTGCTAGATTATATACCCTAGTTGGAACAATGGCGGATAAAAATTAACAACAAAAATGTCTACACATTACTTTTACATTGTGCAAAGAAACCTGCCCACCTATAAAAATAAATAACGAAACTATACCTCAACACACTGAAGTAAAATATCTCGGTGTTCATCTTTATCGTCGTCTAACATGGAAGTCACACATAAATGCAAAGTTGACCCAGCTCAAATGAATTGGCTCATTGGAAGGAACTCTACTCTAAGCCTAGATTGTAAACTTCTTGTATACAACTCCATTCTAAAACCAATATGGTCCTACGGAATCCAGTTATGGGGCACTGCCTCGGCATCAAATGTAGAAAAAATTCAAAGGCAACAAAATAAAATACTCCGTACGATTACAGCAGCCCCATAGTATGTCAGAAAAAAGCGAATTCATAAAGACCTAGATGTGCCGCCGGTTAAGACAGTGTTTTCTAAACACGTGACAAGCTACATAAAGACTTGAGTTGCACCCAAATTCCCTAGCCCGAAACATCATTATCTTAAGAGGCCATACTCTGCTGAGGAGAGACACTCTTGCTCTCAGCCGAACACGAGAGACGTAAACAACCAAACAACCAACCGCTGAAACAAGTATTTTTGTCTGGCACTGGCTGGAATTAAAAATTAAAATGTTAGAGTTAAGATTTGATTACTTATTTTTAGTTCAATTTTATTGAAGATACAACAAATAAATATAACCGAAAAAAACTTTTTAAGGGTGGAAAGAGGTGTTCCGCAGGGCTTCGTACTTGGACCATTGTTGTTCTCACTATACGCAAATGATATAGCACAACAACTTAGATATTCCAGTATACAAATGTATGCTGATGATAATCAAATTTACCTTAGTAGTCCTCCATCACCATGGATAGCTATCTTGTAGTGATGTGGTGGCTTAAGTGCAAACTGTGGTGACTGTCCTGGCTTTAGGTAACCAAAGGACTCGTCATATGGCTACCTGTGTCAAGGGCAGAGACCTTAAAGGTCTGCATACAAAACGTTATCCAATTACAACAGGTGTCTGGTACGTGGTTATGACTACTAGTCGTATGGTACTAAGGCATAGACATACTTTTTAAGGTCAAGGTGGTTGGGGGCTGTGCCGATGATCTGAATGGCTAAATTAGTGTATAAAGAAAATTAGTTCCTAACAGTCGCCCTTCCAACGACTATGGCACGGCTTGGTTCTAGACCTCTTGCCTAGTCTGCGCACGCCGTCACTGCGCGGACGGTCTTTGTCATTACTGGCATACTCGTGGGTACAAAATAGACTCTTCTTTCAAAAAATCTAAGGTGTGACAGGCTGCTGACTCTCGTGCACGAAAATATTCTCGTGCAGGGGAGTCAGCTAAGAAATAAACTGGAAGAGGTGGAGGGACTCATCGGTCTGTCGGATGACTCATCTGCAGGGGCCATTCAGGGACTGGGAGATCTGTCTCTGGGTTCTGACGACGAGGCGGAGATCACAATGATTTCCGCTCGCCGTCGGGACGCAGCGGGGCAGCTCTCGGACCCTCGGGCTGGGCAGGGCTGTTACCCGACAGATGCGGGGGGTCAACCATTTACCTCCAGTAAAATGATCCGACAAGACGCCTTACCAGGTAATGCGGGTAAGGATGGTCGGACAAAACTAGAGAGGGCCAAGAATGGCACTAGGAGATCTCTTGACTTTCTGTAGAAGACGGCCAAGAGGGATCCTAAGCTGTTTACAGCAAAGGAGAGACACCTTGTCAGGAAGCACAGACAGGACGTGAGAAAATTCGAACGAATTTATGGTCCTGTCAGTGTTCTCCTGCGGAGACCATCTCCTCTGGAGAAGGATGTGATGGTCGATACAACCCAGGATGCATCTCGCAAGAGTGTTGGGGTGGTATCAACAAGCACACCCAGCTCCAAAGGTATGGCAACCACCAAGGAACCTAGCAGTGTCCTGTTTGCCAAGGCGATCAGTTCTTCGATCGCAGTGGCCGACGGGGCACAACCAGGAAAGAAGGTGAAGGACGAGAGGCGTCAAACTGGTCAACTGCGGTGATAAGAAATGTTTTGATTTCCTAAAATCCGTGGTTGGCAGGTGTGGCGACTTTCGGCCGGAGGCGAGACTGGAGGTGATTCTGGCTTCTGCTCTGCCTATTAGGACAGTGGTGACAGCATGATTCCCACCACCCGTCAGATCGGTGGAAACCATTCTGTCTGTGCTGGCAGCTCAGAACTCACCTCTCAGGACAGCCCAGTGGAAGCCCTTGGCTTCAATGGACTGTAAAGAGAGCGTGGGTAAAGATCTTCGGTTCGCCGTGGATCAGGAGTCTCTTAAGAGACTGCGGCTGTTGGGGGGCGTTGTGAAGTTCGGCTTGGGGACTGTCAGATTTAGATACCCTAAATCTGATGATCCCAAAAAGGCTGCGGGTGGTGCAGATAAACCTGCACCATAGCGAGACAGCCTCAGCCGAGCTAACAGTATTCCTCAACAGATCGCAGGTAGACGTGGCTCTCGCCCAGGAACCCTGGATCAATAAAAATAGGGTTTGTGGACTAAGAGTCACGGGCTACATATTGTATGTCCCGATCACGGAGGACAGGATTAAGACTTGCGTTTTAGCAACTTTGTTTAATTCTTTCAGCCATGGAGAACTTACGGTCGTCACTGTTAGGGCCAGGGGGAAGCAGGGATTTATGCTTGCCTCGGTCTACATGCCCTATGATGCTGTAGACCCGCCGGGGGCTGGCGTGCTGGAGCTAACGGAGTATACGAGGACAAGGGGTGTTGCACTCGTACTCGGCTGTGACGCAAATGCACACCATAGTCAGTGAAGAAGCAGCAACATTAACAAAAGAGGTGAATCAGTGTTTGATTTTATTACTTCCTGCAATATGTCTATTTGTAACAGGGGCAATGACCCCACGTTCAGGAATAGGGATAGGGCAGAGGTTATTGACATAACACTGACTAACAAACATAGGAGCCTTGTAAAGAACTGGAGGGTGGACTCTGACTGTACGTTTTCAGACCACAGTAGGATATCCTTCAGTTTAAACTTTGCAAGATCAAGCCGTGACCCATATAGGAATCCAAGAAGGACAGATTGGGGTACCTACAGGGCCACCGTTGACATTAGAGCAAGGGACACTCTGCGCGGTGTAGATACACAAAGGGGAGTTGAAAAGGAGGTGGAGTATTTCACTAAGAACTGCATATAAAGTTATGAGCTATCCTGTCCATTGGTTTATCCAGGTAATAGGGACCTGCCTTCGTGGTGGACCAAGGATCTGAGGGATCTGCGGTCCTCGGTAAGGAGGTTGTTCAATAGGGCGAAACTCACGGGCAGGATGGACGACTGGAACAGCCATAAAGTGTTGTACAACAGGTACAAGGGAGATCTAAAGAGGGCCAAAAGGGCCTCATGGGGGAAATACTGTGAGGAGATCGATTCCGTCAATGAGCTATCGAGGTTTCGGCGAGTACTGGCCAGGGACCCTAAGGCCCCTGGGAATATTCAAAGAGTGGATGGCTCATGGACGGAATCCAGCTCTGAGACCTTATCTGTGCTTATGGACACACACTTTCCTGGCTGTAGAGAAGTAAGGAACGAGGTAGCGGCTGGGGTTAGGTTCGACTCATTGGCGGTACCACAGTTAGGTGAGACAGTAGACGACATAGTGACATTGGAAAGGGCAGCATGGGCAATAAACACTTTTGGGCCCTATAACTCACCCGATGGTGTTTTTCCGACCATAATGCAGAATGTTCCTTCAGGATATGCTTATTTAGAAGGTTTATACCCCAAGGCTGGAGAGAGGTTAGGGTCATATTCATACCCAAGGCGGGTAAGACGAGCCACTCAAAGCAGAAGGACTTCAAGCCGATCAGTCTTTCGTCTTTTCTTTTGAAGACACTGGAGCGATTGATCGACCTGCATCTTAGAAACACGATTTATACGCGCATCATCAGTGGTGCTCAGCATGCCTATTTAAAAGGCAGGTCTGTGGAGAGCGCGCTTCATGATGTGGCTAGTGTTATTGGGCGGGGATTGCAGCATAAAGATTATACCTTGGCTGCGTTCCTGGATATTGAAGGAGCCTTTAACAATATTAGTATAGAGGCTATTAGGGAGTCGTTAGAGCTGCTCGGTATTAGCAACTTTCTGGTGGAGTGGATAACTCTCATGCTTAGCAGCAAAATTATCAACTCAGGTATGGGAGGCGTGAACCTGAGGAAATTGGCGACTAGGGGCACGCCACAAGGAGGAGTTCTATCACCCCTACTGTGGCTGCTGGCAATGAATGAAACTCTTAGGCGTTTCGACAGGAGCGGTTGGAAGATAGTCGCCTATGCGGACGACGTGGTTTTAATGGTAACGGGAAATTTTCTTCCCACTATCACTGAAGTCATGCAGTCGGCGCTTGACGAACTATCTTCCTGGGCTAGTAGTAAGGGACTGGATCTCAACCCCGAGAAGTCTGAGTTAGTCCTATTTACCAGGAAATACAAAGTAGACAGTTTTGTACTGCCTAGGATTGGAGGAGTAGAGCTAGGGCTAGCAAAGGAGGCCAAATACTTGGGTGTCATCTTGGATAGTAAACTGTCATGGATGAGGAACACTCAAGAAAGGTTTAAGTGCCTACTACGCATGCAGGAACTCCGTTGGGGTCTGCAACCGAAGGTGGTAAGCTGGATTTACACAACTGTTGTCAGGCCGGTTGTTTCCTATGGCTGTGTGGTGTGGTAAGAGGCGTTGCGGAAAGAGAGTCATAGGAGATTACTTGTTAAGGTGCAGAGGTGCACCTCTCTGGGTATTACAGGAGCCCAGAGGAGCACACATCAAGCTGCCTTAGATGTCATTCTTCATCTGCTTCCCATAGAGGATTTTGTAATGAGAACGGCAGCAAGGAGTCTCCTAAGACTACTAGAGGCAGGGTTGGTAAGGACAGGAGTAACAAGTCATACAGCAATCCTAAATGAGATCAGTTTTAGCGGGGGGTCCCCATAACTCATGGGTTCACGGACTCTAAGGTTGCTGACATTGATTTTGGGAGGACACCCTCATTAGTGATTCCGAATAGGGACTTTTGGGTCGAATCTGATAGGCTTTGTGAGGGTTGTGCGGTTTTCACGGACGGGTCCAAAATGGAAACAGGCACGGGAGCTGGTGTCTATATTTTGGGGACGGACATTCGTAGGTCTTTTAGGCTACCGAACGAGTGTAGCGTTTTTCAAGCTGAGATCCTGGCGATCCTCAGGGCCACGGAGATAGTGGCCACAGATATGACTGAGGGCGAGGAGGTAACCTTCTACGTCGACAGTCAGGCGGCGCTAAAAGCATTGAAGGGACACTGTGTCAGATCGAAGCTAGTTAGTGACTGCAGGAGAGCCCTCAACTTGCTCATGGACAAATATAGTGTTAAATTATGTTGGGTTCCTGGCCACTGCAATGTTGAGGGAAATGAGACAGCTGATGAGCTGGCATGATTATTAACTGTTTAATAATTTGTAAGAAAGCAACCAAGACTGAATCTGATATTGACATTTTCTTGGAGGTACTAAAATGGATATAAGGTCTGTTCATTTACTTTCCTAGCAGAAACTAGCAAGGAGAGAGTAAAGCAGAAATTACTCTCCCAGATATGAAAAAGTAAATGAACGCTTTACTCTACGTCTATACCTGATATATTTTTATCATGACAAAAGTCAAACTTTATATTGAAAAATAATTTGTTTTATGTTAGCTGTTTTTCCTATATAGAATTTGACATTTGTCATGATATAAATATATCAGGTATAGACGTAGGGTTACTAGCAAAAATTTGCAATTAACACAATAAACAGTTTGTATACCCAGAAAACTTTACATTAGCTGTTAGTACTTTGTATGAAAAGTTAGACATATCGTAAAAACTATATGAAAATTTTATAATTTTGAGGTGCATTTTTGACTTCTTAAAAACTATTAATTTCTTAACAATTCATTAAAATTAGAAACAGTTTACTTTTTCGTGAATTTTTCCAACATTAATTTTGTAAACAAAAGATCTAAACAGCTGTTTGGCTAATTCCTGCTAGTAAAAATTTTACTAGCAAAAACTTGCAACAAATTTTTTTTCTCTCAGCTTTTTATGCTCTTTTTTCGCTCTCTTGTTGCTAGTTTTTCGAGTACGTGAACACTTTCCAGTAACAACTAGTAACAACTTTCAGTTATTGAACAGACCTATAGTTAACTCTGTCAGAAACCTTAGTGTAATTTTCAACAGTACTTTAACCTGGTCTGAACATGTTAATCAGTCCTGTGGTAGGATATATAGTATGCTAAGGAGTTTATGGTCTACGCAGTATTTCATACCGTTGAAAATAACGTTGTTACTTGCTAAAACTTATATATTACCAACTCTATTATATGCGTCAGAGATTTTTTATGGGTGTAATTCGAGGGACACTTTGAAACTCAAAACAACTTTTAATAACGTTATACGCTACATTTATGGTCTAAACAGGTATGATCACATATCTCATTACTCCAAACGTACTTTTAATATAACATTTAATAATTATTTAATGCTTGAAGCTCTTGTCCTGCTACATAAAATATCATGACGAAAAAGCCAAAACACCTTTATGACCGCTTAAAGTTCACAAGATCATCGAGAGGAGACGGCATTATCCAATATCGGCATAATGACATGGCATCTGAGAGGTAGTTTTATATATTAACAATTCGTCTCTGGAACCCACTTTCTCCCAATTTGCTAAATACTAGCAACGCAATTAAATTTAAACATTTACTGTTTCAATCGTATAGCAATTTACCTTAACTTTATCTAACTTTAAACTAAATACATTAATATCTTAACACGTATATAAACAAATTTTTTTATTAAATACTATACTATATACTATATCTTATCGTTATTACTATTTTTATTTATTTTTTAGTTAATGTTCACTTTCTGTCAAACACATTATGTAACTTGTCTGATTCTAATACTATAATTTATAAGATATTATGCCTTGTTGTATTAGAAAAGCATATATTTAATAAATACAAATACACTAACATTACACTAATTAATAATAATAACCCTACAAAGTGGCTTGAAATAAAATAGTTTTGAGAATTAATTTAACGTATTTGATAGAATTGAAAGTATAAATAAAAGAAAAAATTTGGAAGTTAAATATAACATTAGTGGTTTTTACGAATATTTACTAAAACTTCTTACAAAATTAAATTAAAATCAAGTGTTGATGCGGATAGTCAGTGGTTCAATTGTAAAAATACTGACCTAATGGTTTTGAAAATTTTTATTAGTAAATTACCCAATGAACCAAAACTTGTGCTCAATTCTAAAAATCCACACTCTCTATTAAGTGCTAAAGAAATTTTGATTGAAACAGACCATTTTTAAAAAAGATGTCATCAAGTGCATCATATTCATCAAAAAATTTAATCAGAATGACAATATTCCAACTCAATCCTTTTCAAATTATAATAACAGAAACAGTTTATCAACATCTCGATCTTTTACTAATTCAAATAGTCATAACTCTTATCTTTATGTTAATAATAATAATGAATAAACTTGTGGGTTTGGGTGTAGGTGTTACACAAGTTTATTATAAATAGCTTCCAAATAATTAATTATAATTATTAAAGGTTTATAATTTCGCCAATAAGTAAAAAAACGAAATTTAAAACGTTATAATTTGATTTTATTCAGTTTAAGGAAAAGTTTGGGTTTATGCTTTAGAAAAAGGGTTAATAAATGTATACAGTTCGAAAGTTAAAATTAAAGTGTGTAAATACATGCTTTACTTTGGTTTAGCTCAATTTATAAGCGACAGTTTTTGACATTAGAAGATGTTTTTTAGTAAGAGATTCGACATTACATTTGATTTTGTAAGTACTAAAATTTAATACAAAAAATTCAATGCTAATTCAATTTCCGTTACAATTTGAATTTATATATGAAAGATATAAAAGGATAAAGAATAATTCAGATAATTAATCAGAGACCCGGAAACTTTTTATTTTTAATTTCCATATCATATAAATATATTTGTTAATGATATTTTCATTTGTTGAAAAAAATAAATTATTTATATTCGTTTTCAAACATAAATATCCATAATGAGGAAAAAACTAAAAATCGTCAATGATAAAATACGAGAAAAGAGAAAAAAAAAATTCATGTGTATTGAAAAAATTGTCAAATGATTATTGTTTTCCCTTTATGAAATTTGTTTGACATATTGTTATAATTTTATTTTAAATGAAATTTATTTGCTGGAGTCTAAGCAATTGTCTATATGCAGCATTTCGTTGGTGCTTTACCAACTCATCATTATTGTTTTCTTCAAACTTATAATATTTTAAATTAAAATATTTTCAAAATAAAAAAAATCTTACATAAAGCAACTAAAATTCGTTAATTATAGAAGACATTTTGGACAGTAGGATAGAATGGGCCCTTTTAGGAAGTTGATGCCAGAAGATTTCGTAAGTATTGATGAAAACCAAATAGATGGCAAATGTCTCTTATGCGGAAAGATTTTGAAATTGCATATGGGAAACATCAAAAGACATTATGAACAAATTCATAAAAAAGATTTCGCAGACCAAACTTTTAGAACGTCATTCTGCTTTATATTTAAAACAAAAAGTTCTAGAAGCACTGCAGCAATACAATATAGATATTAGCCAAGCAATACAATATAGATATTAGCCAAGCAATACAATATAGATATTAGTTGGCATCAATTACAACAGATAACGGTGCAAATGTTATCAAAACTTCTAAGCTTCTTCAGGAATATTCAGAAAATGGCATTGAAGATGAAGATTCCGATGAAGATATTGTTAATACATTTTCTTCTGCAATTGCGGAGTGTTTATCCGTAGTTCATTGTGCAGCACATACTCTTCAGTTGGCATCATGGGACGCTATAAAAAAGATAATATTACGTGAATCTGTACAAGCTATTCGAAAAAAATGAGAGAACTACAAATGAGTCCTATTACAATATTAGATAATTCTACAAGATGGAGCTCAAGAATGCGTGAAATCTATCCCTCATCTTAAAATAAGTATTGATTGGGAATTTGCCAAAAAATTTCGGGAGTGCTTTAAACCAATTGCATAAGCAACAACAATTTTGCAATCGAAGCAGTTAACAATGAGCGATTTTTATATAGAGTGGCTGGTGTGTGAGACAGAGTTGGAAGAAATGTCGAGTAAAAATTATATTGCCAATTATCTTGTTTAATCCCTTCATAATAGAAAAAAAATATTAATAGAAAATAGTGCGTTTGTTGCTGCTTTATACTTAGATCCAAGGTTTTGTTTTAAAGGATCAATTTTTCTAACAAATAAACAAAAGAAAGTATCTATAGTAAGTCTCAATTATATGTACATTTACGAATTGTTATATATAGGGAATTCACAATGTGTATCTTAAAATTCGGAAATAGCAATATCGTTACACCTTAAAATTTTATTGTGAGCACCGATACAAAGCACAGCATATTAAAGTAATAAAAGTACCCTGCGGATAATTTGGTGACAAATGATCCCAAAGTACTCGTCCTATGACTTGAGAAAATGAGACTGGTGCCAAAAAGGAGCAGTGAATTGAGAAAAAAGACATATTGTGTAAATGGTCACATATTAACCATTTTCAGTAAATTTAGTTGGTACTCCGGCTAGTATTGTAGTAAACGGCACTGAACAAATTCGATGCAGCTGGATCTAAGGCCTATCACATAGTATCTATATAATATTAATTGTCTACCTTCAATGAGTCTGCCATGCCACTGAGGAACCTGTTCCGTAACTATATTTAGATATTAACTCCAGCTTAACTGGTATTTATAACATTGAAATATAAGTTCCCTTGTGGTTGAGTGGGTAGTGTACTAGCCTGTCATGCCGGAGGTTGTCGGTTCGAATCCTATCAAAGACACCGCTTAAAAATAAAATACAATTTCTACTTGGATTTGTAACAATAAAAAAATTAATTAATCGATATATACAGCTGAATTTTGGAATAATATTTATATATAATCTATATTATTCTACACGGAGTAGGACTCCAAAAGGTAGTTCAAAGACAAGTTACAAGGTGCCTACAAAGTATCAATTAACCCCATCCTAGGCCATCCCCATGTAAAAGTGGCTGGTCCGCTTCATTGGAAGTGTTAGAACTCGGACTGGTCCCTACCACCTGGGGACCAGTCACGTGACTTGTTTTGTGTTAGTTCCATTTACCGTAGGGTAACGACGAAGTTTGCCAAATATTTCTCACTATTTACATGTATAGAACACGACCTCAAAATACACAACAAACAAAACAACAACACAAGCACGTTAGTGCGTGGTACCTATCAACAAGCTAAAGAAACACCAACACACTTAAACCACACACAAATTCTTTGTTTAAAATATTGCCGCATTGAAAAAAACATGCTTCTTGGACTTTTAAAGTTGTCATCTGGTGGTAAATTTCATTTACACACAAAATAAAAACAACAAACTTGCCAACCCATAATAAAAGAATAAAATTAAAACGTTGTTATATTAAGACACATTTTAGAACGCTGTTATGAATTCCCTAATAGTAAACTTTCATAATATTTGTGTGTAAAATTTATCTACAGTCACACTTAATGATGATACAGTATTTATCGCTTATATGCACGTCGGTTATTTGCATTTAACGTTTATATGCATCCCAACATGAGCAATTTTCTATTTGTAATAAAAAAACGGTCATTATTTTTCGTATTTGCATTTATCTTATATGCATTTCTCGCTATTATGCACCGTAAAGAAGTATAAATTTTTTTAAAGTGTATTAAAGAAATACTCATATATGCTCCGTACATATTATGTACATTTTTAAATAATTTGTGGAGCAAATTTTCAACCGCAAACAAAAAGTTCAATCTTAATTTACATTAATTTTACATGTCTGTTGAAAACCAGCTGCTTCATTCAATCAAGAAAGCTAATGAGGCTGCTGTGGCAAAACTTGTGAAAATATTAATCAATTATTTTGAAAATAAAATTCGGGTTTTATTTACTCATTGTAATTTAGTTTTATACAAACACCGTTGAAGCATATAAGCGATTTTTTTTATAAGCACTGCCGATGCACATAAGGGAGTTTTTATAAATGCATTTCTCGCTTATAAGCACAAAAAGTCGTGCAAAATTTGGAATGCATATAAGCGATAAATACTGTATATAACAAGTTAAAATTACTTGGCGAAGTAAATGATTAACTTCCCTAACACTTAAAGAAGAAAATTTTGCATATTCCATTAATGGCAAATACAAAAAGTTGGAGCAAGAAGCAGCTGCAATCAATATTCGCCAATATGATTGCAGTTCTGTGCAAGAGAGCTTAAAGCAACTTCAGTGTGGGGAAAAGCTTTCATTTGATGCAAACGTCTTAACCTATTGGAAGGCTAACAGCTATAAAAATTGTACAATATCAAAAATTTCTGAAGTAGCTTTAGCAGCGCCTGCAACGCAAGTTTCAGTTGAGATGGCCTTTAGTGCCTTACCAAAAGTAATGACAAAACTCCGAAGGAATTTAAGTTCAGAAAACTTAGAAAATATATTGTTACTTAAACTTAATCGAAGTATTCTAGACAACATTTCCTTTGATTAAACTAAGAAATCTTTATTAATTATTTTAATAATCTTTGTGCTCTCCTTCTAATCATTACTTCAAAGCTTATTCTAAATGTGCATATAAACATTAAATTATTTTACTGTTTTCCTTACATAATTTTTTCTTACAGCACATTTCAACCCTCGCGAATATAGAAAAACGCGCATTAAGAAAACTAAATGAATATCATTTTCGTGTTCAGCGACCACAAATTATTTTAGAAAATGTATTTTTTGCAAGATATGACTTAGACTTAGAAGTTCGAAAATTTGCTTCATTATTTCATCTTAAGTTTGTCTGAAATCTGACCTTGTATGTATAAAATAGTGGATATTTTGAGTGTAATGAGTTATAACAGCTATAAAGAATATATGAGGAGCCGCAGAACAAAACGTACCTTTTCGCATTTTCTGACAAATTGGTTTTTTGGTATTTTTATAATATTTGGGTTAAAATCTTCTAGAAAAAAATCTAGTTAGCATAATTTTATTTGAGCATAATAATAAGCTCTAAAAAAATTGGTGCATAAAAAACGTACTTTTTTAATTTTTTTTATCAAAACGTACTTTTTTCATAGTCTTTGCAATTGTTTCGTGTCTTTACACTTTTTGCTTTAATGTAAGATGCAATCCAAGCATTACTTTGGTACAAAAATATTTTGTTTAAGCAAAATAAATATATGGAGAATTTAATAGAAGGAAACATTAAATCAATAAAAACCATTAACGAAAGTCTAATCATGTTGAAAACTTTTATTTGAATATTGAACTACAAGCATTTGAGTTTTTATTTTGTTTGTTTTTTTATTTTCGGTTAAAATTGATATTATAGTGTACAAAAACAGACATGTAATATTCATGTAATATTCATGAACATGAACGGCCCTATGCATAACAAAAACTTGGCAGGAAGTTGTCATAAGTGACGAAATTGGACTAGCTCTTAAAGAGTTTTCCCATACAATAGGACATTAAAGACCACTGTATCTTGTAGTCCTGACTCATCACTATATTTTACACTGATTTTTAATTTCAAGTGGTCCAGTCTAACTCGTTAAGGATCCAGTTCAATTTCATCGGTTATGCTATTTTCATGGCAAGTTTTCGTCTAAGTCACATCACCGAAATGAAATCTATATTAAAGCAAAAACAAATTTGAAAAAACTTAATATATTTGTTTTTGTTTTTCACCAAACAAAAGCATAGAAATTCAACCGTTGATTTGCGTTTCAAAAATTTTAAAATTTGTTTGAAAAATAAAACAAATTTATAAAATATTAGAAATTTTGTTTTTGTTATCTATATAAATTTTGCCTTAGTGACGTGATTTACACAATTAAGATCTAATAGGCCATTTACACTGACTCGAAATCTAGTACTTACGAGATTTCGAGCTAAACCTTGTTTTTTACTAGATTTCCCGTACAAAACGAAATCTGCTTTGCCAGTAGATTTGGACGAAATCTAATAAAAATCTAGTATATTTATTTTGTTTTTACTACCCTGTACAACATTTTTATGTAGACGGTGAGTGAATTAGCTACAAGAATACTATACTCTATACAAAACTGCCATAAAAGGTGTGTGAATTAGCTGAGCCGGCCCTATTTGGGTTACACTTTAAGGTAATATTCAGTCAAAGTATTTATTCTTGGATACGAAATCTTGAAAAATGCCCAAAAAGCTTAGTGTAAACGATATAGATTTCGATAAAGATTTAAAATCAAATCTACTAGATTTCAAGACAGTGTAAATGCCCTATAAGTCAAAATATTATCGCCTTACCCCCCGTCTCGACTAGCAATAAATATCTCAGCAATAAAGCAATAACGTCGGCAGAAAGACGCAGCAATATTGCTTATTGCTTAGTTTATGTCAAGTGAATGGGAAAACGTATTTATGTCAACTCATAATTTCAAAAAAACAATCAAGTGAAGGTGTAGATAAAAAGCGCAGCCATTTTGTACTGAAAACAATAAGTGCAATTTATTATAAAAATAAATGTTTTAGTGAAGAAAAAACCACACAAAAGTAATTCTACTGCAACAGGAAGAACAAAAAACAGAGACAACAAAATTTTGGTAAATTTCAGCAAGATACTGAAAAAATATTTTGACATGAAAAGGAGATCTTTGGATTTAAGAAAAGTGAGCATTAAAAATATCAGAATTACACATAGCCTCCTGCAAAATATCACTTTTATCATTAATTTTAATTTTCTTTGCTAGAATCCCTTGTATTTCTGCCATCGCATCCGTGGCTAAAGCCAAAGGCAGTCTAGCAAGCTGCATACCAATTGATTTCCCAAAACTTAAAAACAACAAATCATTGTCTCTTGTTTCATTGTTCACCTGAGTTATTAAAGCGTCCAGCGCGCAACTAAATTTTTCTGCATTCTCCTTCTTCATTTTTTTTGCTGATGCATTTCTCTTTAACCAGTTCTCTGACCCACTTGGAAGACCATCCTCGCTTTCATATGAGTGCATTGTTGTTGGGCTGTACTCGATAATTTCTTCTTCCTGTACATATAATAAATAACATCAAAAAATTTATTTCATTTACACTTACAGTTTTTGCTAATAAAAGATACCTACATTTGAAATATTACAGCTCGTTTTTCTTTGAACTGTTGCGTTGTCCAAAAATGCCATTTCCAAAAAGTAGAAAAGGTGAGGTTCATACACGGCATCAGCGGCACAGCCAGATTTTTTTGAAGCCTCCACTTTTTTCTTTTCAAGAAGATATGCCGATCTTAAATTCTTAATTTTCTTTTTCACCGTTTCCTCGTCTTTTTCCATATTTCTGGATATTTCGGACCACGCATTTTTCTTTTTATCAATCCTTTTATATTGTGTACTTTTATAGTCCCACAGGCAGGGAAACTGTTCATATAGATTTAAAAGCTTGAAAACATACACAACACTCCACTCCATTACACTTTTATATTGTATACTTATATTTGCACACTTTTATTTTATAATTTAAACTTCTCTGGGTGGTTTTCTTAAAATTTGATTTTGGCGTCCTTTTATTTAAATATGTTTGTCACATTTGACAGCTAATTTGACGTTTTATGTCTGCAATAATTGTCAACGAAAATTCGTTGACAATTATTGCAACATATATTGCAAACACCTGCAATGAGGTGTCTCCACTAGCAATAACATAATTTTGACAATTGCTGCAATATATGTTAACATATTTATTGCTAGTCGAGACGGGGGGTTAAACACAACGAACACCAAAATGTATTTTTTTTTTACAAACCGTACTTTTTTACTTTTTTTTAACAAAACGTACTTTTTTACTTTTTTTTAACAAAACGTACTTTTTCGATATAAAAATGGTTTGATATCAAATAGACTTAACATATAATGTAATGACAAATGGCAGTTTGAAGCATCTATTCATAAGCAAAAACCTTGTTGCCATTTCCAAGTTAATGCTGTCTTTAAATGGGGCGAAATAAATAAACCTCACTTTCCCAAAAATTTTAAATTAGCGAAAAAGTACATTTTGTTCTCCTTATATAATGTTGCATCATATGATGTTTCACAAATTTATCGATTTGATGCTGCGGTAGAGGGCTAAAAGTAGGTCCCAATATTTTTTCATTATTTTTCCCATGTATCTAAAAATAAAATGCAACCTTTTTTTGCTATTCGAAATTGAAATTCGCAAGAAAAATCTAACGCTCCACCCTAATGTACAACAACAATAGCTTGATTTATCGTGGGCGGAGCTTACGTGCAAGCAAAACCAAAAATAAAAATAAGAGTTGGAAAAATTGGAATAAAGAATCAGAAGGTGAAATTTGTTTGGCGCACCATATCAATAAAAAAGAAATAGGATAACTCATATTATATTTCCTCCTAAGATTTGGTTAAATAGCTGATGTTTCATTAATACTAGTATCCACGATCAAACGTGGTAAAAGCGAACAAAGGACGCTGATGATGACAGCGTAGCGGCTGTCGACATTAGTAGTACTAAGCCGTTCTGCTAGTCTGATTAGATATTCTGATATTCCACTCTTAAAACTAATTTGAATTTACATTAATTCAATTATTGTGAACTTAAGCCGAATAATAATAACTTCCGACTTATACACATTTTCAGTTCAAATAATAATTACGTACAAATAGTAATAATCAAAGATTTCAAAAATGTATTTTATGTTGAAGGATATAATTTATCTGCAGTATGCAAATACAGACATAAAATTCTAACTATAAATGATATACCTGTTTATTAAAGATTATACCGCTATCCAGAAGTTTATAGACAAGAAGTAGATACACAAATTAATGAAGTGTTAAAATCAGGAATAATAACCAAATCTAGTAGTCCGTATAACGCTCCACTCTGGGTTGTTCCTAAGAAGCTTGATAATTCTGGACAACAAAAATGGAGAGTTGTTATTGATTACAGGAAATTAAGTAATATTACGATTGACGATAAATTTCCAATACCAAATAAGGAAGATTTATTTTCAAAATTGAAAAATTCCCAATGTTTTAGTACAATTTATTTAGCCAAAGGATTTAACAAAAATTTTGATTTCACAGGAAGATAGACATAAGACTGCATTTTCAACACCAACCAGTCATTATGAATTTAGTAGAATGCCATTTGGATTAAAAAATTGTCCTGCATCATTTCAAGGTATGATGAATGAACTGCAAGATTATATCTATATATCTATCTATCTATCTATATTAATAAAAGAGTAACGTTATTGAGTGACTGACTGATTCATCATCGCCCAGCCCAAACCACTAAAGCTATAAAGTTGAAATTTCGTACGTGAGCTCCCCTCAGGATGTATAGATCCACTAAGACGGGATTAAAAACGGGTAAATTCGGTAACCTTATATCTCCGGATCTAACTAAGGTAGACATAAAATTATAAAAACAGCATAATGAGATCAAAAAATAAGCGGAGGGTGTTTGGTATTTTTTTGATATTTTTTTATTTAGGGGCCGTAAAAGGGTAAAAATATAATATTGGTACTTTTTTTGTTAACTGTTTATCTCCTAAAGTAATGAAGATAGAAATTAAATTTAAAATGCATTCTTCTATCCTTATGAAGCCCTCAAAAATGTTTTGGTACTTTTTTGAAATTCGAATATAAAGGGTAAAATTGGTTGCTATTTTTAATACTTTTTCCCATACAACTATTTTTTATGCAAATTGATATACTACATAGTGAATGAATATGTTTGTATATTTTCACTAAGAAAGGATTTTTGAAAATTTTAATTCTAAGGGGATTAAAAAGGGGTAAAAACGGGAAAAATCGTTAACCTTATATCTTCGAATCTAAGTAAGGTCGACATAAAATTCTAAAAGCTTCATAATAAGATAGCAAAATGAGCTGACAGGTGTCTGAAACTGTTTAAAATCTGTACATTTAGGGGCCGAAAAAGGGTGAAAATATAATTTTGGTACTTTTTTCTTAACATTTTATATCCTAAAGTAATTGTTAGATCTATCTGGGGTGTTGGACGAATATAATTACAGCCACAGGGAAGGGAGCTGCTTATTATATTCCTATGGTTACCTTGCCTGAATGAATGTATGTATGTAGAACTTTCTGCCGTATGTGAGTATGTACAACTCCGTTGGTAATTTTATAACCGTTGTATATTATAAAATTAGATAAAGGTGGAATTATTTAAATGTTGTTTAGTCGATGCAAATAAATAATAGCTACAAACCAAAGGTAAGCTGTTTAACTTAAGTTTGATTCTATGGAGAACAATAAAACTCAGAGTCAAGGTTAAGTTTAAATTTAAGGCAAATATTAATTTATTAGTCAGCGATGCTGATCGTTTGAATTTTCAAGCTAAAGTGATTTACGAACAAATTCATTTAATGCCACGAAGGCTTTAACAATATAAAACCGGCCTTAATTGGCGCAAAAAGTTTTGACAATTCATGATGGTACTTTTATCCAAATTTGACATAAAGTTTTAGGGTTTCTTAATCTATTTTTATTAACTAGTTCATGCAATGCTTTTCTAACTTTAGAATGTAACGTTAATAATTCAAATTTAAAATATAAAATAAATTTCTTTATGCGAATTTATACATGCCGCCACTCCTTGCAGCTATGCAATAAAAAAAGGGTTGACGAGTTAAGGGCATGAGGCTGAACATAAGACTGCAGCCAGTGAGCGTATAGCTTCGGATATCACCTTTTGGTTGGGGTGTATTTTTGCCCTTGATGTTTTCTTCTGGGTTTTGGGTTTTCCTTTTCGTTGAGGGTCTGACGTAGCATGATGCTTTTCTTCCGATTTTCTTCCAATTCGGTCGTTGATGGAACGATGTGGTGAAGATTCTCGTGTCTTAACACTGCGGTGCAATAAGGTGTGGTGGAGGGACCCACATTTCAAACAAGTGTCTTTGCTGCCACAATTCCTTAGCAAGTGAGTTCTCGCCAGACAGTTTAGGCAGTATCTATGACGGCGACCTATTTGGTTTCTCTTTGACACAGCCATGGCAATAAATTTTGCGCAAAATCGCAGTGAGTGGTAGCGATGACAAACCTGACACTGATGTACCGCAGGGTCACGGGGCTTCTGTTTTCGTTGACTGTAAAAGAGAAAAGATGCGTGTGTTGGAAGATGTTGACAGAAATAAGGATAAGAAGTAATCGATATGCTGAAAAGGCAGATAGTTAGAACGTATGGAAAGCAATATATATGATAAGCAAACACATCTGCGATGATAGGTAAATATATGATGAGAAATGAATAGATAGGCAATATATTATTGCAAAGATGATGACTGCACGTCATGTAGGAGAAACGGAGCAGTACATAATGGGCTTAGTCGGAAACTTCTGGGGACCTGTTAAACGGTAAATAACACAACTTTGCGATGGGGCGTTTGGCTATACCGATCGTGGTACGTACATCTACCACCCGAATACGGCCATCGGGTCCACAATGAACTGCTTCGACTCTTCCTAACCGCCATTCACTAGGAGGTAGAAGATCATCCATCACCACCACGAAATCTCCTATTTGTAAACTAGGAGTGGAGAATTTCCATTTGAATCTTTTGTGCAGTGATCGAAGATACTCCTCTTTCCATCGTATCGCGAATTGGTGGTGGATGGCTTTGAGTTTTTCCCATCGGGATGCAAGGGAGATATTCTCTCGGATTGGCTCAGGAAGAGCTAGTAAAGATCCGCCCCGCAAGAAGTGGCCTAGGGTTAACGCGGTTAAGTCTTCGGGATTTTCACATAAGGGGGAAAGAGGCCGAGAGTTCAATACCCCTTCAATTCGGGCTAAGACGGTGCTAAACTCTTCAAAGGTGAAACGCTGTGCTCCAGCGACTCGTTTAAGATGCGCTTTGAGAATTTTCCCTTTTATGATTACGGGAGAAATCCAGCCTGCTGGGTCGAACAGCTTCGCCACAGACGAAAGTACTTGGCGTTTAGTGACAATTTGTTTAATAATGATCGGCTCAAAAGCATAAGTAAAGACGTCTTGCAGCGCGTTCCAGCGAATACCGAGAGTTTTCGCCGCGCTAGCATAATGGAATTTGAGAAAGTTGGAGTCATACAAATCATCTAAGGGGAAAGAGTTTAGTAGGGGGAGTAATTGGAACATATATTCTTCAACAGAAAACCTGCGGATTCAAGGCTATTGATTAACTCCTTTGGGGTCTCAAGAGCATTTTCAATGGAATGACCTCCTGTTAAAATATCATCTACGTAGGTTTCCTTACGCAGGATAGACGAGGCTTTTGGGTATCGAGTTTGATTGTCGTCTGCTAACTGTAGTAGAGTTCGAATGGCCAAGAACGGTGCGCAGTTTATTCCGAATGTGACAGTTTTTAACTGGTAGTCCTTGATAGCCTCCCGGGGGGATTTTTGAAAGAGAATTCTTTGGTAGGGTCTATCAATGGGATTTATGAGGATTTGTCGGTACATTTTTTGTATTTCACCGCTGAAAACATATTTATAAAACCTCCAGTTCAGAATAACTGTCATTAAATCGGCTTGTAAGGTTGGGCCTGTACATAATACATCATTTAGGGAATATCCAGATTTAGTTTTCCTAGAGGCATTGAAAACTACCCTTACTTTTGTAGACTTGCTTTCTGGACGGATCACCGCGTGGTGGGGAAGATAGAAAGAGCTACATTTGCCTTCAGAAAAGTATTCTCGGGAAGTCGTACTTTCCATGTGATCGAGCATGAGATATTCAGTTAGGACTTCATTATAGTGGAGATTGAGGGAAGGATTTTTAATTAAAGTTTTCTCCATGTTCGCATACTGACTAAGTGCTACGAATCTTGATGGACCGAGAAAACGAGTTTCAGGGAAATCGTTTCGAAATGGTAATCTTATCATATAGCGACCATTGGCTAGCCGTTTTGTTGTTTGTGTATAAAATTGCTCACAATATTTATCTTCTGATGATAGGGGCCGAGCAGACAAAGAGTATTCTTCCTGCTCCCAGAATTGTCTAAGTAGCGTATCTAAGTTGGATTCTTGTTCTGAATGGGTGACTGTTGAGAATGAATATATGGGTTGCGTTTTGATTGGACCACTGAGGACCCAGCCGAAAACTGTTTTATATGCGGACGCTGAACCACAAACATCGCGCTTAATGCCATCAAGATTAATGTAGCGTTCACAGTCATTGCCCAGAATTAAGTCGATAGATGATGAAGTGTTGAAATTAGGATCTACCAAGTCAATGTCATGCAGATCGACAGGATTAACTATTTTAAATGAACTGGATGGTATTTTGTTGGTAACTTTAGGTAACACTATAGCAGTGATGGGAAGTTTAAAATCAGATTTGGTTGATACCAAAGTGAAATCGCATTCTTTCTTAGCCGTTTGGCTTTGGCCACCGACGCCCACGATTTCGAAGCAAGATTTTCTGAATGGAATGCTTAAGCTTTGCTGCGTTCTTTCAGAGATGAAAGTTCTTTCGGAGCCAGGATCGATAAGAGCTCTAATCGTGAAGAGTTCGCCTCTGATTTCTATTTGAACTAAGGCAGTTTTCAAGAGAATATATGTATTATTAGCAGCAAAATTAGAATGAATCTGAGAAGATTTCAAGGGATTTGAAGTTGACGGCAATACTTTTGGCTCAAATGAGTTATTAGATTGTCGTGAGATTCTGAAAGTGGACTGTTGGTTTTGCGCGATCTGTTCGCTTTGATTGTGAGGGTTTTTATCAGATGTTTTGCACATGTGAAGCAAAGTGTGGTGTCTTTTCCCACAATTAAGGCATGTGTGTTTAATTTTACAGTTCGTTTTAAAATGAGACGGGGAGAGGCAATTGTTGCAAAACTGATTTTTAAAAATGAAGTCTACACGCTCTTGAACCGTGAGTTTTTTAAATTTTCCGCAAATCCTCAAGTTGTGTTCTCCGCAGAGTTTACAGCTAGCGTGGAGTTTTTCTTGTGAGGTATACATTTGAACTGAAGCTTGCAATTTGTTCTGGCTTAAAATAGAGGATTTTGAATCTTTGATAGTGGAAATTCTCTCAACTACTTCGCACCGCTTAAGCAAAAAATCACTCAGCTGGGACCATTTTGGTAGCTCTCTACAGGCATTGAGAGATTGTTCCCATTGAGCCAAAGTCTCATGTGGGAGCTTTGAGTATACTAGCTTTACCAACATGGGATCCCAACCCTCGTACGATACCCCTAATGTCTGTAGCATTGCTAGACAATCCGTTACTGAACTGTGAATCTCCTGTAATGATTCACTATCTTCAGTTTTTGCAGCAGGGATGTTGAATAGATTTCGGATTTGGTTGTCCACTAGGACACGAATATTTTCATATCGCAACTTAAGAGCCTCCCATGCTAACTTAAAATTGTCATCTGTGAGAGGGAATCTTTTGACGATCGCGCCTGCAGTTCCGGTGGTTTTGTTTCGGAGGTGGTATAATTTTTCTGCTGGAGTCAACCTTGGGTGATTGATGTAGACTGCCGTGAACATGTCACGAAAGGGTGGCCAGTCTTCCTATCCTCCAGAGAATACCTGGGTGTCACATGGCGGGAGTTTAAGGCCAGTATTAAATAGTTCATTAGGAACATTTTGAGATGTGTTACTAGTTGAAGACTCAACACTACTTTTTAATGTGTTCATCTTGTCGATAAGCTTGGCAATTGTTTCGTAGTATATATCTACGCCAGAGTCGAACTGTTCTTGGGTCTTCGTTTTAGAGGTTTCGCCCAGTTCTGACAACATTAGCTTTTCGAAGGACTTTTCGGCTTTATGCCATCGGGCATCTAAATCCTTCTTTTTTACTTCTAAAAATTCTTCAGAATATGTCACTGATTTTGTTATCTGACATTTCTTGCAAAAGGATGTCAGGGTTTTTATATCGAATTCGAATCTTTTTTCGAGGTCCGACATTTTTAGAAGTTTGGAATTTAGGGTAAGAGAAGTTTAACAGGATTTTAATTAACAAGCTAGTTGTTTGAATAGCCTATGAGGATTACAGTGAGAATGGTATAAAAGCTAGAGTTGAAAAATCCTTTGTAATTTGGATTTATACTAACTTTTCAGCGGTAATGGCTCGGAATTGAAACTTCCTAAAAGCCTTTTGTTAAGGTGGAACAGGATCTTTGTAATGGCGACTACTTTTATAGTGAAAGTATCAGCGGGAATTGGCTCGGAATGTTAATTCCTAAAAGCTTTTGTTCGGGTTGAGACAGAAAGTCCTTGTAATTTGGACTACTTTCGCGGTGAAAGTAATAGCGGTATTCAGCTCGGAATTAATTTCCTAAAAGCTTTTTATTTCAATTTAGAGAGTCCTTTGTAAATTGGACCACTTTCGCGGTGAAAGTAATAGCGGTATTCAGCTAGGAATTAATTTCCTAAAAGCTTTTTATTTAAATATAGAGAGTCCTTTGTAATTTGGACTCAAATGTTTATTTGCAAATAAACGTTTAAAATTTTCAATGTATTTTGAATTTTGACTACTTTGATTTGCAATTAAGTAGAGCTATGGACTGTATTTAATACTTTGTAGAGATTATAAAAAAGAGATATTGTTGAAACGATATGTAAACAGTGCAAACGAATGGTTTTGCGCAACGTGAAAACCTTTAATAAGTGCAATCAATTTTTGAGATATCGATTTGTGATGAGTTAGATGCAAATAACTAGCGATTTAAATGTGATGTATAAGTATGTGACTTACGTGGTAGTTGCTGGAGAATTATCCTTTATTTTTTTTTTGCATGTTGATTGTTTTGATTCGATGATTAATTAATTAATTATTTAAAGTTTAAATTTCTTCCAAATATTTATATATTTGTGTAATTTATTACCAAATTGTTTTTTTTATTTTTTGAACCGTGATAGTTTGTGTAAAATTATCCGTTTATTTTGATTACTGTATATAGCAACAGTTTGTATTTCTATTTAGCCAAATTTTATTTTTTAATAGCCAAATTTTTAGTTTTAATTTAACCGGGGGAAAAAAATTTGTATTAGCTAGCCAAATTTTTTAGATGTAGTTAGTATTAGTTAGCAAAATTTTTAGTTTTTGTAAGACCAAACTTTTGAAATTGTTTCTGAATGTCAAATGAAATGAAGTGTTAATGAGTGTTTATTCCTGAATATTTAAAATTTTTCTTGTGGTTTTCTTTTTAATGACTGGGCAACACTTTTCTATTTATTACTAAATAAATATGTATGTCGGTATAAATAAATACCTTTTTCTTTCCTTATGCACAACAACTTGTATTGGTTTCTTTTAGTTTGAGCTTTTATTATTGTTTTTATAACTTTTAAATTGTGTTTGACTTTAACTGCAGAAGGCTTTTGATCAATTTATTTTTACACTTGGTTTTATATTTCAATATATTTATTTTATTTATTGCAATATAATCTGTATAGTTGGTTTTTGTTGCTTCTATTAATGGTTACACTGTGTTTGTGTGTTCACTATGTACTTTGTAAAGATTCTTTATGTACTTCCACATTTGGTTTGAGCTTGAACTTTTGTTTGATCCGACTTTGCTTGTGTGCGATGTTATCTATGATCAAACATGTGTGTTGTGGAAATGATTATTAAGTTTGTGTTTGTCGCTTAGATCAATGATATTAATGTTGGATGCCTTTAATTCTCTTGTTTGGTTTGATGTTGTTACTATGCTCTTTTTCTGTTTTTTTTTTGCTTTGCATTTTCTTCTATGACTGTTCTTTTTACCAAAAAAAATTTTTGTTGGAATGCACTTTCAAGAAGAATTAACGGTTAAAGAATTTTTTTAATTTATGTATGTACCAAATTTTAAGATTTTTTTGTTGTTGTGCCTGTATTTAACTGATTTTTGTCACATTAAATTTGGCAAATTTCTTTGGAATTTCTCCTTTTTATTGTTGTAATTTAACTGAAGTTTTTAGACAAAATTTTTAAGTAGGTATTTTTTATTTAATTTTTTAGGTTTTTATTGTTGCTATTTAGACTGTAAGTATGTTTTAAATTTGGCAATTTTTTTACACTTTTTATCGATTTTATTTAGTTTTTTTTTAGAAAATTGAAAATATAAGTTTGTAGATCGTAGGTATAACTTTATTGTAGATATATGAATTTAATAGTTATCACTTTTTTGCGTTTGCACCCGAGATTTTTGTAGCTAAGAACGTATTTTTCTTTTGCGTACTTACTTTGCCAAGACTTTTAACTGCTTGTTTTCCCGTCGCATTCTTAAGTATGACTGACCTTTTTTGTTGATTCCTATCAATAATGGACGAGTATGTAAAGCAATAATTCTCTTTTAATGTGGGAAGAAAAAAGTGATGATTCGTATGCATGCAATAAAGGTGACCAGCTCGTTTAGTCGAAGGACCAATGTTAGATCTATCTGGGGTGTTTGACGAATATAATTACAGCCACAGGGAAGGGAGCTGCTTATTATATTCCTATGGTTACCTTGCCTGAATGAATGTATGTATGTAGAACTTTCTGCCGTATGTGAGTATGTACAACTCCGTTGGTAATTTTATAACCGTTGTATATTATAAAATTAGATAAAGGTGGAATTATTTAAATGTTGTTTAGTCGATGCAAATAAATAATAGCTACAAACCAAAGGTAAGCTGTTTAACTTAAGTTTGATTCTATGGAGAACAATAAAACTCAGAGTCAAGGTTAAGTTTAAATTTAAGGCAATTATTAATTTATTAGTCAGCGATGCTGATCGTTTGAATTTTCAAGCTAAAGTGATTTACGAACAAATTCATTTAATGCCACGAAGGCTTTAACAATATAAAACCAGCCTTAATTGGCGCAAAACGTTTTGACAATTCATGATGGTACTTTTATCCAAATTTGACATAAAGTTTTAGGGTTTCCTAATCTATTTTTATTAACTAGTTCATGCAATGCTTTTCTAACTTTAGAATGTAACGTTAATAATTCAAATTTAAAATATAAACTGGGATATGAATTTTAAGAATTTGAATTGGAATAAAAATAAAATAAATTTCTTTATGCGAATTTATACAGTAATAGAGTTAGAAACTAAACTTGAAATTATTTCTTTTCTCCTTAAAAAGCCCTCAAAACCCGTTTTGTAGCTATTCAAATTTGAATATATAATTGGTAAAATTGGTAGGCCTTTTTGGTACTTTTTTCCGTACAACTATTTTTTATGCACATACTGACTGCATATGTTTGTATATATTCTCTACGAACGATTTTTTGAAAACTTAAATTCTAACCGGATTAAAAGGGGTAAAAACGGGTAAGCTCGGTGCTCTTATATCTCCGAATCTAAGTAAGGTAGACATAGAATTCCAAAAGCGTCATAATAAGATATAAAAATGAGTGGATAGGTGTTTTGTACTTTTTTTGAAATTTGTAAATTTAGGGGCCGAAAAAGGGTAAAAATATAATTTCGGTACTTTTTTATTAAGCGTTAATAGTTTAAAGTATAGGTACTTTTTTGAAAATGTAGTTTTAAGAAATTATACTTTTTGAAAAATGTTTTTTGGAAAGGGTACTTTCAAAATGGTACTCTTTTGAAAATGGCTACTTTTTGAAAAGTTACTTTTTGGAAAAGGTTCTTTTTAGGGCTCTGTACACCAAAAGTGTAAATTAATCTTATTGTTTTCGATACGCTGCCCGGCAGTCCGTCTGTTTTTCTCCCTGTCACAGGCTGTTTTCTCGAGAGCCTTAAGAACTACGGGGTAAAGCGAGCAACGAAACATGTTGAAATACTAATGTAACATTTCTTTTTTATAGACCTTCCGAAATTTCCAAAGTTAGTGTTAATTGGTGTAGTCTGTAGAATATTTAACACAACAAAAATTAAAGGGTGTTCTGAAAGCTAATGTAATTTTGACTATGTAGCTTAAACAGTTTTCTGTATCTTGGAAACCGTAAGAGGCTAACTCTTAAATTTTAAAAAACTCTAAAACTAAAAAATTCCAAAATTAAAAAAGTCAAAAAGAAAAATCGCCAAATGAAAAAATCGCTAAAACGAAAAAATTCGCCAAAGCTAAAAAGATGGCAAAAAAAACTAAGCAAATTTCACGGTTATTTTTAAATGAGTTAATTAATTTTTCTATATCTGCACACCAATGGGGTAGCGAAGCACGCCGGGTATAGCTAGTAAATAATAAATGTGTGGTATTTTTAGACGATATTCTGGTTTTTTTTACATCCATTCAAGAACATGTTTCATCTTTAAGACAAATATTGAAAAGATTATCAGAATACAACCTTAAAGTCCAAGTCGACAAATATAACTTTTTTAGACATGAATCAGAGTATCTTGGACATATTATAACTGCTCAGGGAATAAAACCACATCCAGACGCAATTAGTATCAGCAACAAAATTGTACTGCCTAAAACTGTTAAAAAAAATCATATCATTTCTAGGATTAACTGGATTTTGTAGGAAATTCATTAATATTATAGCCAAATAGCATTACCAATGATTTCCACCAGTTTTAGCATATCCAAAATTCGACAGATGGTTTGTATTGACAACCGATGCCAGCAATGAAGCATTAGGTGCGGTGTTATCTCAAAATGGTCACCCAATTGCCTTTTCATCTCGTACATTAAACAAACATGAGCTAAATTATAGTGCTATAGAAAAAGAATTATTAGCAATGGTTTGATCAGTAAAATATTTTAGACCCAACTTATTCAGAAAGAAATTCAAAATACAAACAGACCATAGACTACTAGTATGGCTGAACTCAATGAAAGAACCAAACATGAAATTACAAAGATAAAAAAATACAATTGAACGAATATGACTTTGATTATCTGAGTCGCCTGAATGTTATTGTATTAACAGAAGATAATTCTTGAAAAAACCGACTACAAAACAGGTGTGGCACTGCCCCCATATTTTATCATCATGTACTTTTACGAGAACTAATTGTGTGTGCAAAGTTTCATAGAAATCGGTTTAGCAGAAGTAGTTAAAATGAATATTTACTTTTCTTGGGCGTGGCACTGTCCACTTTTCTAACCAAAATGATTTATTATAACGACAACTAAATGTGTATGTAAAGTTTCATAAGAACCGGTTAAGTAGAAGTAGTGGAAATGCTTATTTACTTTTCATGGGCGTGGCACTGCCCACTTTTCCTAACATAATGTTGTATTGTAACGATAAATAAAGGTGTATACAAATTTTGATTTTGGTAACGACGATGGAAGCAATCAAGCTTCCACCAGATACACCTGATCAAAATTGGTGCCAATAGTGACTTCTTTGTTATCCTGCCAACGGCATATTAAAATTTTTATTATTACTGTCAAATTAATAGTCACAACCGCCTCTTTCCAAGTTTTTTCCAGTTTTCAGCTCTGCTCCTCCTATTCTATTACTTCGCACAGTTCCTGTTGCACACAACTTTTTTTCAGCCAAAAGACACATGAGGTAATAAGATGTAAAAAAATTTTCAAAATATACAATGTGTCTTCCTGGAAACTCTATATTTTCCACCAAACGAAGAACAACATCGGCTCCCAAACCAACTTCCTTTTTATACATATATGTCTGCCGATCCAGCATATGGTATACAGTTATAAAGGTATCCAAATGACGAGCAAAGGCACCACAACTTATAGCCAAAACGAATTGGTTTGCCGCTAATAACCATTTTGCAAGAAGGGCGTCCGAAATATGGCACCATTTGCTCGTCATATGATAGATCTTTCTCCCATATACCAAATTGCATAAACTTGTTGTTGATCATCTTATACAATGGACGTTACTAATAGTTTATGAAATAATGTTAAAAAAATAAAAACAATTTACGATAATTGAACAATACCTTTGACATTTTGTCGTTCTTGTCTAAATTAGAATTGTTGCTAAAGTGAATATGTGTACTTTTTTGTATCTTAAAACTTATTTCTTGACATACATTGCTTCACAGCAGGAACGCCTAACGTTGGGTGATTTGACCAAAAATCGCGAGTTGCAGGCAGTGTGTGATACCCAGACAGCGATTTGTTTATCATCTGTAAAACATCATCATCAAAAAATAAGCTAAACGAATCCATTGGTGTTTTCCTTTTACGTGATCGGCTAATTTTTGCTTCATCGCAAAAAGTGGTTCGTTTACTGGGACAATATCACATTTAAACTGGCCCTCGCGATTACTTCTTTGTGTCCACTTCGGTATACCATAAGCTGATAATTTTATATATTATTTCCTTGTACCTTTTCGATTTTTCTTCTCTTTGGTGGTTGAGACGATGTTGAGGGCGCAGTTGAATAGAAGTCAACATCATCGTTGGTATCACTGGACTCGCCTTACTCACATGGTTCCCCTGAAGCTTTTTCAGTAAATTTCAGCTCAAAAGTTCCAGCACATTCCTTTATATCACCTGACTATTGAAAAAATGTCCATTATGTACAAAAAATCACTTGAATTTTTCTATTTACATTGCCAATAGGAATCAAGTCATCATCAAAATCTTCTTGGTCCGTATTTTCATCCACTTCATCTGAGGGTATGATGCAAATTCTATCTACCTCGACTCTTCGTCACTCCAACTATCAATTATTGCCTCTTATTTATGTTTGGTAAGAGCCCGTCTCGATCCCGTAAAATTATTCATTACATTTTTTATATTTATATTTTATAGCTTGAACTAAACAAACAGGAGATACAGAATTTATAAGTAGGCAATAAAATCTTTTTTTCCACTTTATGTACTGTTAGTTTTTTGTTTGGTTTTGCAGCAAAAAAAACTTAACAATATGGTTATACACGATGTTTAGTGATTAGTTATTATGAGAATATAAAAATGTTAAATAGTGCCCAGTGTTAGATTTTTCGAACACTGCTTTTTGAAGGCAAATAACATCAATATGAATAAAAAACAAAAACATTTGTTTTCTTTTGTTTAAATTTAATTCTTTTTTTAATAGAACTGCACTTTTGATTTTAAAATTTTTTATGTTTTATATATTTTTGGATGAATACAAACTTAGGCTTAAAATAACGTTTTTTCTTCTTCTTTCTTATAAAAATTGGAACGAATTGAGCAAGAATTTTTGTACTTACATTAAAAGCTAACCCTTCGAAATACATATAATTATCAAAAATATGGTTCTGATCCTTAACCGAAATGAGAAAAAATTAAATAAAAATGCATGAAAATTGCTGTTCGAATAATCGAACACTGGGACATAATATTGTTGCTACAATTTAGAAATGACTAAGACGTTGTTTGTATGGCCCCATTGGAACAACGAAAATAAATATATTAGAGTTTTTAGCAGCATATATCACACTTGATCCTTTTATATTCAGATCTCGACAACTTGTTATCTTTTGTATACCTTTTAAAATTAAACATTAATATTAATTGTTAAGTTTATTTACATATGTGGTGATCCTGATAAAAAGTGACCTATTCCTGCCAGCAAGACTTTTTAGTAGTGCCAAATTTGCCAATTTTGACGATTTTGAGGTTGTGGTTGGTCAGGCTCAGACATGTTTCCGCCACTTCACAAGTGGAATTATTCCTATATTCACCGTCGAAATTTTAGAAAGAAAAGCAGAAATGTAGGGTCCCTTTTCCTTTTACTCCAGTTTTTCACTCTTAGAAAAAAACTGAACAATACAGAGTAAAATGCTTTCCAGGGGCTCAATTCTGGTTCTGTGATAATGTGAAATGAAAAAAAAACTTTTCATATTCGTTTTCATCATTATTTTTCACTCTATCTTTTCACAATTACACATATTCTGATTCTCGTTTGAATTATGAAAAAATGTTTCATTCCATACGTACCTGTGAAAACTTTGGTACTATGCAGCGTTGTCAACTTTTAAATTTCAAAAAGCACTAAAACGCGATAAAAACGCTCGATTCTGGAAAAAACGCACTAAATTAAAAATTTTTCATTTATTTAAAAATAATATGTATTTTATCATTTCATAAAGTAAAATACACAATTTTTGATGTATTAAAGGACATCGCACATGCACTTAAAAAGTGACAAAACTCAAAAATACTGATTTTCCAGAAAACGAGTTTTAGTTTTTAATTACTCACACTTTCATGGTTTATTATACAAGATACATATTTGTATGATTTTTATGCAATATGACAATTAATATTGTACTATTGACTCTAAAAACGCACTCCTTGAATTGCACAACTTTTGAAGTCCATGGGCGATATAATGGAGTAATAACATAAACAAAAAAGAACAAAACTGTTGTAATTTATGAAAATATAAAAGTATATATTTGAAACTTGAGCTTACCGAAAAGTTCTATGGTAGTTTCTGAATTCAGCGGATAAAAATATACATATGGGCAAATCCTACATGACGAACGCTACAGTCAGGGGCCAAATTACCGCATAGCTAATCGATTAAAATTGTTCGAAATTTTTCTTTTAGGGATTACGGCATACGATAATCGAGTACATGCTGCTTAAATTGCACTCGTTAGCACCAGCGCGATCGAAAATAATATTTTCTTTTATTTGTATGTTTTGCAAAAAAGCATGGAGCATTACCAATAAACCTTATTACAGTCGTCAAATCGACTTGGTTGTAGAACTAGCTTAAAGAAACACAGCACAATTTTTAAAAATTTTAATACGTTAACTATCGAATGCCGTAATCCATCCATTCGAAACGTGACGAAATTTTATTCGATGCGGGAGCCTACTCGATAACGAATGCGGTGATTCGGCCCCAGATTAAAATATAAAACTTTTTTATTGTTTCAAAGGAGATACCTTCAACTTATGCATAGTGCTTAGTGGGATTTACTTGTACTTTCTAATGGCATAACACATAATTTTTTAGCAGCTACTTGTTGCGACATAATTGAGCACAAAGTTTTGTGACGCACGTGGAAGTAACTTGACAGTTGAAGTGTGTTTTTCTTACTTATTAGCGAATTTGGTATAATAATGCACACATAATCTAATTCATAAAAGAAAGATGAATATAACAGAATTGTAAAATAACTTATTTGCAGTCAAAAAATATTATCGTTTTTTATCAAAGCCGTTTGTGTCGCACTTGGCGTGATGCACGCTGTATTTTTTCATAATAGCTAAAAATTATTAATTGTACAATTTACAACAAAAATGTGTTTAGTGGATTTGTAGATAATATTATTATCTAAAAGAAAGCTTTTAACAAAATTTTCACATTCCTTATAGTTTACGAGATAATCTAAAAAATAGTCACGAATTTTACACTTGAAAAAATTTTTTTTAGATAAATGAACGTATTGTGAATTTTGTGTTTATTGCAACCTTCCCAAATAAAAACCACAAAAATTAAATAAAAAAGCACTGAGCACTTACTTCGAAATGTGGAAAAATCACTAAAAACTGTACGAAAAACACCAAGTTGACAACGCAGTACTATGTTATCATGTGTCAAAATCAAATATTTGCAAAGAAATACAATAGCGATATTTGTGTGTACTATTAATATGTTATGGTTTTTATGAGAAAAAATATGTTTTATTAATAGTTTTGAATTATTTAAAATAAAACGATTAAAATTAAAAGGAATATATGTATAGTGAATTATAGCGTTTGTAGTGTGAATTGTGTACATGTGTCTGTCCGTGTGTGGAAGTATAACTTCCAAATGATAAATAAATCAAATCCTTCTTGTGTATTTTATATTTAAATCATTATTTATCATTTTGAAGGTTAAAATCATCTCTTAGTTAATAAATAAATGAATTATAAAGAAATAAACATTTATTTCCTTGTAAGTTTGTCATTACTATTCTCCTAAAGTTTATTTTTACTAATAAATTTTCCGTGTAAAATAAATTTTCATATGAAAAGTTTTTGACAGTTATTTTCACTGCTACACAAAACAAGAATCGCAGTGATGTGTAATTGTGAAGAACTTTTGTTTCGCTCCAATGTTTTTCATATAAAAAATATTGACATTACTTTTAACTTTTTCATTAAACGAGAATCAAAACTACTATGAAAATGTGAAAAATCTTTTCATTTCACCGTTTCACAGAACAGGAATTGTCCTCCAGATTTGAAAACAAAGTAAAAATTCTAAAAGATAGATTTATATTAGAATTTGTGAAGTGGTTTTATTATTGCGGAAAATCTTCCATAATATTGCCAAACGTTATCGAGTTTTAGAAAATGTAGCTAAATCAATTTCGGCTTCCGGAAAACAAGGCCTATTATTGACAAAATCACATACATATACTTACGTACTTAGTGCAAATGAACGTCAATGTGCCCTTTTGTTAATTGTTAAGTTCTTTACATACATACATACAAATTTGTAGTACAAATGAATCTTTATGTACATATTTTACTTAATTTATAATAAAAAATATTGTTAGATCTCATTTCGCATCCCTGAGGTGAACACAACGAATACATCACAAGGATAAGGATTCAGGTCCAAAATTGTAATTTAGAGCACCTCGATGATGGCCTTTTAAGAGATCAACTCATGTTAAGGATTAAAAGCGACACACTATGTAGCAAACTGCTATCAGATGACATTATGGTAGATAAAGTACTTCAAATTTGCCAAGCAACTGAACTAGCTCAGAAACAAATGGCTGAAATAAATAATAATGGAAAAAAAGTATAAATCTGGTAAGAAAACATAATAAAACAAAAACGTTTGACTGAAGAAATTGCGGGAAAAACCATGCAGTACGCAGTTATACGGCATACCGCCATATATGCAAAAAAATTTAAAAAGAAAACCATTTTGAGAAAATGTGCAGAACAAATGCAAGAGCTAAATTGAACAAATACAGAGATGTGTCATATTGCGAACAAGAATCTTACACAAAATACAACGAATGCAGGGATTCCTAAGTTTTTATCGCGTCTGTTACAAATAGTGCTAAAAATTATAAGGATAATTTCTCAGAAACAGTAAAAATTTAATATATCAATTATAATATCAAATTGAACACTGGTGCACAGTGTAACGTATTGCCAAAATCTGTAGTATATAAAATACAAAATTTTAATTAATAAAGAAAAACTAAATCAACCAGTGTACAATATATTGCGTCATTTGGCAACAATAAAATTGCTGGGAAATTGTGTAAAGTCAACTTCAATATAGTAGACGAAAATGTCAAACCTATTTTAGGGGAAGCAGCATGTGAAAAGTTACAGCTGTTCAAAAGAGAACACGAACTCTAAATTGATAAAACCTATATGAGGGTCTAGGCCACTCAAAAGCAAATGCAAGGCACGGCGCCTTTTCATTTACTCTTCTATTACGTACGTGTGTACACGCATTGTAGAGAGATAAACAACTTTATGCATTAAACACATTCGCCACAGCAGGCTACCGACTACAACCTGTCAAAAATAGAATACATGTGTGTATCTGAAAATGATTATTTTCACGACTGCAGGGCTACACGACTGCAGGTTGTTGTCCATGCTACTTCGGTCGTGTAGTCAAGTTGAACTAATTTCTATTTTTGTTGGCTACAAAACAAAAACAGTGTTGACAATATAACAATATATGTTAAGCAAATTAGTGATTAGAAATATTTGTTATTGTAAAATAAAAAAGAAAATTACAAAAGTTAAATGTTATAATATATATGCATCAAGAATGTTTAAATAAATAAATTTATTTGTTTTATTGTTATATACCTGCCTGTTCTGTAAATCGATTCTTTTTAAAAACGCTCGATTTAGAAAAATGAAATCCACTAATAGCAAACTTTGTTCATACTTTTCTGAAATTTCATATTTTTTAGAGCTTAAAATACCATATCTGAAATTAATTTACTATATACGATTTAAAATACAGCAATGGGGGCATTATTTATTTTTGGAAACCAAGAAATTTACTCGTATTCGGTTTACCGAACAGAGCCGATAGAATAAGTCAAAAACACCAACATTATTGAAAATTAAAAAAAAACACAGGGTAATAGCGCTTTTTAACCTACATATTTTAGTGTAATTTATTTCGGCGCTCTCTCCTGATTCCTGAGTTACGGGGTTCAAAACTTTAATATATTATTGATCATAAGTCCTACAATATAGAACGGATATAAACGATATATACTACGTTTATACGCACGGATTATTTGCAAATAAAACTGTAAACTGTTGTCATATAATTGTTTTATTGCGACTTATTAACTCACGAAAACTATTCACGATTAACGCACTATTTGCAAATAAAATGTTTGGTGGTGGCTGCCCCGCTTTGTTAATAAAAAGCAATAAATAGAAAAATATTTCGCCAAAAATATTGATAAAAGAAAATAATGACAATTAAAGCAAATAATTTTTTGTTCTTTTATACATTTCAACTATTTTATTTATTTCTTTTTTTGTAAAAATACAAACGTCTTCTATAAAAGTGCTACCAAGTTTTTGTATTTTGCTATGCCGTATAAATTTTCAAATATTTTTATTTGCGAATAGTCCGCGTATAAGCGTAGTAATAGTTATCATTTCAAAATGCTCTAAAATACCTTTCTACTGGTATATACAATTTTGAAATCCATTAACCCATTGCGAGCAAAATGGAATTTAAACATTTTTTATATGACTTCTCACGTAAAAGCACCTTTATCTTAAAAACTGGCCGATACAATCGTTCTTAAATATGTATTTAGTTTAATAAAAAGCATTCCAAACTTTCATTTGATGTATACTTGAAAGCTATCATCGCTGAAATTCATCAGTTATGGCACTTTGAAAATAAATTAACTCATTCAACTCTTAAACTCATCTTTAAAGTACCATAGCTTACGTATTTCATAGGTGACAGCTTTCAACTATACACCAATAAAATCATGGAAAGTTCTCTATAAAACTGTACATATGTATAGTATATATGAACTATGTATATGTACCGTTGTATCGACCAGTTTTTAAGATAACGGAGTTTCTGCGTCAAAAGTCAGATAAACAAATTTTTAAATTGCATTTCACTCGGAATGGGTTTTATTTGTATACCAGTAGAAAGGTATTTTAGAGAAGTTTAAAGTGATATCCATATGAACCGCGTAACTCCGGAGCCAAAAAAAATTACACTAAAATTATAAAGTTAAAAAAAATAATTTTTTTTTTAATTTTCAACGATGTTGGTATAATTGACTTAAGTCAATATCCAATTTTATTAAACAGAAAAAAACATCAAAAAAATTTAAGTATCAAAAGTGCCATAACAATCAATAGGTTTTAAAGAAATAAATTGATTTGTTTTTACATTTTGCGAGATGTAAGAACATTTTGAATTAGGGGTTTTTTTATACAAGTAAAACTTTTGAAAGTGGCACCACTGAAATATGTACTGCAATAACAACATGTCAGCTGGTTACGATGTAGCTGGCGCGTTCATAATTAAGTAGCTGACAACCCGACGACGATTGCTGCCAACAGCATTTGTAGTCGTGTAGCCTGCTGTGGCGAATGTGTTTATAGCATTAATTAGTCTAGCTTGATCATTCAAACATTCAGGTTATATGTATTGCATAGGTACTTTAAGAATCAGCCTTGCCAGAGAAAAAAATGTTTCCCAATTTTTTTTGTAGGTACACAGCAAGAAAATATGTGTGATGAACAATATGAATTGAATTTTTTTTCTTTAAACTATTTTGGCAAACCAGTGATAAAAAAATTATATGCAAAGGCATTTTCTCGCATGTCACAAGGAATACGAAAGTACCCAGTAAAAAATTTGCTTCCAATAAAGCAGGTTTCAACTATTACAGAATAAAAGTAGCGCTGACAAACCTGCTGATACCGCTGCTGATTTTTGTATGGCGAGTTCCCGGATTGGATTGGTACATTTTTGTTCATAAAAGCGCTTTTGAAGCGCTGAAAATCATCAACATTTTCAGCGCTAGAACTCAAAATATATGAAAAAATGGTTCGATGTGGATTGGCGTCGTTGACGCCATTTTGAATTTTTCTTTTTTTGTTTTTATTAATTTCATACTTTTACTCAATGTTTGATATTTTAACTTCAACTAGTATCGAACTAAGAACCTTTAGGTTTGAAGTCCGACATACCAAACACTATTGCAAAACGGCACCAAGAAACTCAAATAAACTTACTTTTCATTCTCGCTTAAAAACCAGCTTTGGATCAGCACTATAAAATCTGCTTTTTTATATATCTTGTGTACGAAGCTTTTGTATAATTAAAAAGCAACACTTTTCTCGCTTCAAAACCTGCATTGTTGTGACGCTATGAAATCAGCTTCTGAACAAGCTCATATTTTAAAGCGAATTATGAAGCGCTTTATTTCTGTAGTGCTTCAAAAAACATCAACATTTTTTACTGGATAATACTGGTGGTATAAGAGAATCCCTCGTTATTAAACTTAAGAAAACTTTTTATGAAAAATATATTATTTTTCAAAAACCTCTAAAAGAAATAGACAAAAAAATTATGAGAGGTTTTTATTTTAACACACATGAGTTTGAACTTGTTTTTAAATTTAAAAAAATTTTTTTGTTTGATTTTCAAATATGCCAGTACAATATTTTAATAAAAAAATGGCGGTTTCTTATTCAATAATTACGAATTTTAATTTTACGAATTTTGTGGTAGGACCTATTTCCGTAAAATAATTATTTAAAATTATGAATTCAGTAATAGAATACCAGTTTTAGTTCTTTCTGTGTATCGTCGTATCGACAGTAAAATATCGCCGATACCGATATATCGGAAAACCTGATGTAACGCCGACATATCGGTATCGGTTACTTCCCTAATTTTGACATTATTTCAATTTAAAAACTATTATCTTTAAAATGATGTATATAACGTTCACTAAAAACCAGTGGCTTAATTGCTGCCACAAAATACATCATTTTGCCGCAATGTGCATTTTAATGCAATACCGAGCCTGATTTTCTAATTTTTTGCAAATACCCATAATAAAATTAAGTTTGCCTTAGGAGATTTAAAATTTTTAATTGGGGAAAAGAGACGAAAGTTGACTAGCAACACCAATTCGTGGTGAGAGCGGAAAGAGTGTATAAGTAATACAATCGTAAAGTATAATAGTACAGGTTGCCTTTCCCGGGTCTAGGCTGTATAAAGAACTTTCTATATGATATAGATCTAGTCGACCAACCCAGAATTTTAAATTTTTCCGGACAGGCGGGTTGCATATAAAATTACAGATCAAGTAAAAATGGAACTTGATAACATGGTAAAAATGGGTGTAATAGAGCCAACAAATTTTCTAATTCCTGCTGTATCACCAATAGTAGTGGTACGTAAAAATAACAAAATCAGAATTTGCATTGATCCAAACAAGAATATTAAACGCCGTCACTACCCAATGAATACCCTAAAGGAAATTAGTGCTCAGCTCAGAGGAGCAAAATATTTTTCAATTTTAGACTACAAAAAAAGATTCTGGCAGGTACCAGTCACTGATCACACAAAGCAAATTTTAACATTTTCAACGCCTTGGGGTCGCTACTCGTACAAAAGACTACCCTTTGGTATATCATCAGCACCTGCAATGTTTCAAAATATTATGCAAAAACTATTTTCGAAACTGTCAAAGGTAAAATTCGCAATAGACGATATACTACGCAATAGACGATATACTACATGCTAATAACCTACAGGAACTACGTGAAACTACAGATAAAGTGATTAAATTTATTACAGCAAATGTCCTAAAGCTAAAGAAAGAAATATGTTTATTTGACAAGAACAAAATAACATTTCTAGGCCACGTTATCAGCGACGCTGGCTTACATTCAGACCCAAACAAAATAGATGCGGTCAGCCGCCTTAAAATTCCGAAAAACTGAAAACAACTGCAAAGAGTGCTGGGCAAATTTACATATTTGAGTAAGTTCATTAAAATTTTTTCACAGCTCCCCTCCGGCAATTACTAGAAAAATCAAATTCATTTTACTGGGACACCAGCGAACAAAAAGCTTTTGAAGAACTAAAACAAACTATTAGCAAACCCGCTGTACAAAAATTATATAATGTCAACAAAGATGTAAAGTTACAGGTAGACTTCAGCTCATATTCTATAGGCGCAGTACTGTTACAAGAGGAACAACCAGTGGCCTTTACAGAATGTCAATCTAGATATTCTCAATTAGAAAAAGAAGCATGTTACGGTTACGATTACTAATTGCATCTCTGAAAAAAATGTACGTTGGTTTCAGCTCTGAGAATTACTGTTCACAAAAAAAAACATTTTTTTTAACGAAGGTGAGAGAAGAAGAAAAAAATGAGAATTGATTGAACACGTTTTTTTTTCTTGGATTTTTGGTTTTGGAGGTTCAGTCGGATCGAAAGCAAGGTGACGCAACCCACCTAAAATAAAATAAAAATATTGTTCAAAAGATATGATCTTTATACGGAACTATACATAAACTTAAACATTGAAAATAAAGAAAATGATGGCGTGAACTTATACATAAAAAAAGGTTAATGATTGCTTGTAAAAACCAAAAACAAGTGTATAAGTTCTTACCAATGTTATTAATGTTACATGAAGCAGACTTACTGTTCATAAAAACATATGCAACAATAAAACCATATTTACACACTAATTACAACAAAAGTACTAGTTATAAAAAACTCCTATGTGCATATATCTATATACATATGTATGTTTATACATACGTCAATGTAAAAAAAAATATATATAAAAAAAAATCATATATAGAAAAAAAAAGAAATTAGCAAGTGAAGATAACGTAGATGATCTATTTAATAAAAAAAGGCTGGATCAGAAGTATAGCAAAGGAATCAATGAATAAATAAAGCAGAATGCAAAAACAACAAAAGGAAAATCAACGTTAAGCTGCAAACCTAAAACATATTACAAAAACTAAAATATATACATAACTACAAACGATTCGAAACATAAAGTTTAAAAAGTGTTCATATGTAAAAAAAAGGAGGGCTTAACCTAAATATATATAGATATATTATATTAGAGTTATGTGAAGTACAAATATATATTTTTAAGAAAAAGAGAAGTATAAAATACATATTTATATGCTGAATTTATGAAAATAAAAATAAAAAAAGGAGTTTATAAATAAGAAAGGAGAATGAAAAGATTTATAATGATTATTAATTATACATATCGCTTTTGTAAAGAAGAGTGCAAACGTAACTAATAATAATAATAAGAGAAGTTTGAAAAAAAAGAGAATACAAAATAAACAAAAAAAAGAGAATATAAAATATAAAAATTAAAAAAAAAGGAAAAATTTTTTTAATATATGAGTATAAGAGATTTGGTAGTTGACTGGAAGTTGGTAAGTCGAGAAAATAAACTGAAAAAGGGATGTATAATTGACGTTTTATTCTTAACTAATAATGACGTTTACACTCTTCTATGTAAAGCAATCAGATAATTGGTATTATTAATGTTAGAATACACCAAATAGCAATAAGAATAGTACATAAAAATTTATGGATTAAAAATAATAAAAAAAAAATTCAATACATATAATTCTATAATTTCTTTTACAATTTTTAAATGTGTATGAACGTAATATTGTGATTGTGGCATTAAGAGCACAAGTGGTAATACTTGATGTCTTTCTGACGGGACCTTAGAGACCATGTCGGGATAAATAGTTTCTTTGTCGATGTGAGGTGTTGTGGGTGTGGGTGGATGTTGCCCTATACGCGTTAAGAAAAATTGTATGGACGGAATGGACATGGGGTGAAAAAAATGGCATGAAATAAAGTAGATTATGGGTATTGTTTCGAATGTATTAGAGCCAGAAGCAATACAAAGGCTGTGTACTCGCCGAGTTGCAGAAGGGATGGGAGGCTCTGGCCATTTGACTGACGGACTTGTGGACGATAGGGACACGGGGACCTTTGGATATGACTTATAGATCCACATATTTATTTTGATCATGATGGTATCATTACAGATATCGAGATTTTTTTACTGTATTTTTTTTTTCTTTGGACACGACAGATTTTTATGTTTATGGTACTGTGTGTTTGTCAGTGATAAGAACTCACTCAAGTATGACGAGTAGCCGGATAAAGCCACCGTGTCAAAATTTCATCTGTGAAAAACACACCATTTACCTTATAGGAAAAGTAACCATAACAAGCACTCGCAGTCAACTTTGGATGCGAAAAATTCCAACAGTACATCTGGGGCAAACAAATTACCGTCGAATCCGATCACAAACCGCTGGAATCAATTTTTTAGAAACTGCTACATTCATTGCCCTCAAGACTCCAAAAAATTGGGTTAAGCCTACTAACATGCAATCCCAAAGTGGTATTTAAGCTAGGCATTAAAATGCACTTAGCAGATCCACTGAGCCGCGACTGCTTTAATGATATCAACAATGGGCAAGAGGAAAATCTAGAAATACAAACTATATTGGCTATATCCGACAAGGGACTAGAAACCTTAAAAAAAGAAACAAAAAATGATAAAAACAAGAAGTTGCTTATTAGGCAAATCCGCAACGGATGCCAAATATTAAAAGAAGACTTACCTGCGGAGGTAAAGCAATTCTGCAATTTTAGGGATGAACTGTCAATAAACGATGATGGCGTTATCTTCATACCTCCAATATGAGACCCAGTATTCTAAAATACATTCACGGCGGACATTTCCGTTATGTTAAAAGCGTTCGAATGGCCAGAGAATCATTATTTTGGTCACAAATCAGCAAAGAACTCCTAAATTGTGTCAATAAATGTGCCTCATGTCAAGTTTACCAGCGAAACAACAAAAACCTAATAATCGGTGAAAAAGAGATTCCCAGTCACGGCTTTGAAATAGGTGCTACAGACTTTTTTCATTTTAACAACGAATATTACATTGTCTTCATCGACAGCTATACAGGCTACCTCAGGTTCTTAGAACTTTTTGAAACAATAACCAATCAAGTATTTTTTATTTTTTTTTTATATTTTCCAAATTTGCACCTCCGCTCATTTTAGAAACATACAATGGACCTCAATTTTCAAGCAACGAGTTTAGAATCTTTTCATCGGGCTGGAAATTTAATCACCATAGCAACTCTCCATACCATCCAAGAGGCAATGGATTAGCTGAGAAAGCAGTGTAGATTGCTACAAACATAATCAAGAAATCACCATACACAGAAAAAACTAAATTTCATTTTCTGTAAAGGATTTCAATGAAATAGTAAATATTTTGTCTATGAACGGACCTACAAAAGAATTCGCAAATAACGACAAAAAATACCTCAACAATTTCATTAAAAAAAGCGTGTTTTTTCAGTGAACAAATTGTTTAAATCTATAAAACAAATTGTCTAAAATATTTACAAATTGTAGACAAAACAATTTACTAAATCAAACAAAAATATTTACTGGATTTTCTGAAAAATATCAAACAATATTTCTGTCTGAATTTAATAAACAATTAGTCTAAAAATGCTAACAATTATTAAGCAAAATAATTTACTTAATCAAACAAAAATACAAACAAAATGTTTGTCTGTGTCATCATCATCATCATCATCATCCATTAAGCATGAGATTTCACTTTGTTAAATGTGTCCAAGTCTGAATGTTTATCTAAATACTCTAAAAAAATGAATGAGAATTAACGCAACGACATTAACTAATTGATTCACTCAAAAATCTTTTGTAAACAAGCTTGGTACAATTGTATTCCTCTTGCTATGATTGTTGTTGTTGTTATTTGTGTGTATGTCGTCATTGGGGTGGTTTTTTACGACACAGTTTTTATTGTTGTTTTTGGTGTTTGCGTTCTAAATAAAAGTCAAACAAACAATTCATAGATTAGAGACAGAACATTTACTGAAAATTAAATTTATTTTTAGACAAACTTTTGTTTGCAAATTTTTTGGTGATACTTTTTCTGTGTACGATAACAGTGACTACTACTTAGGACTTCTAAATTACATGAACACCCCTCGTGCCAATTTTGGGTCACCATCCCAACCCTTATTTGGCCATGGAATTCGAGGCATGCTGCCAACTGCAAAGGAAACGTCGTTACCAGCTGAAGAGATAGAGAATATCTGCAAAAAGAGGAAGGCAAAGCGCATATGCAAACCGTGGTGACATTAACAACCCTCAGCAGCCTGGAGATAATGTTGTCACGCGCACTCATAATTAAAAAACCTGGAAACCAGCAACTATAAAGACACAAATCCACCCTCGATCATACCTACTCGAAGATGCGAAGGTGGGATTTGTACCGTCGAAATTTGGGTGCTATTCGACCTATGCAATCTAAAATAAAAACAACGCCAGAAGTTGTCGCCGAAAAAGCAGAGTTCAACATTCTATTCAACACCAATAGTACTCTCTCATTAGCCGACAGTGTCGAACACAACAATCCTCCGTCTACCGCTATCACCAAATATGTAAACGACAACTTTAAATCACCACCTATGCTGAGAAGCTCGACCAGAGTTAAAACGAAACCTAAAAGGCGGGAACTGTAGGCTTCCTCGAAAAAATAAGGATGTGAAGGTGCCAACACGTTAGTACTGTTCTATACCACCGTGTGTTCTGTGATGTCTTTTATGCACTTGTACTTTAGATACACACAGTATTATTTCACCCATTGTACTTGCAGTAGCTAAATACTTATACTTAAGCTATGTACATACTATTGTCAGATCTTACAATATTGTAAGTAAAATGTGCTAAAAATTTCTTACAATCGTCGGAACTGAAAATGTTTGTCTGACAACGTTGGCAGAAATTACAGTCATTCGATTTTAATACTACCTACTGACAAAAAATTGTCTGACATCTGACAATCTTGTGAACACATCGCGTTGCCATTGTCAGATTATTGTCAGACATTTTTTGTCAAATGTGCGAAGTTTCAGCATTTAACAATGCGTCCTTGCCAGAGTTCTTTATATTGGCAGTACTGCACATACTTTCTTTTTTAGGGAAAAAGGACAATGGAAGAAGCTGTATAGATAAATTCTTTATTTTTTATTGTCAGTATATCGTCAGCACATTGGCAGATCTGACAATATTGTAAGATGGACAACCGTCTGTACAGGGCTTTACATTGAATTCTTCTTATTGAATATTAAACAACAATTAAATGAAATATATCGACGCAGTTGCGTAAAAAGGGCCAATCTGCATTTTTTTATGAGGGCCAATCTGTTTACACTGCTACGACAAAACAAAAGGGCCAATCTGCGTGGGCCTATCTGCAACGAGCTGACTTACAAGAGCCAATCTGAATAATTAACTATTTTAAAAATTATATATTGTGGTATTTTTTTTTAAAGGGTTTGGCTTTCATACACTGGACCAAAATACATTAAGCTTTTGAAACCACATTTTCCAATAACAAACATAAAAATAAATTATTTCTCAATGTGGTTTGCATGTTTACTTAAATGAAAATTTAAAAAAGTAAAAATGGTCAGAACAGTTATATATTTATGCTCAGCTCGAAAATGGGAAGAAAAACTTTGAGCATTATACTCTGCTACCTTTTATTATTTAAGAGATATTTCAATACAATAATTTATTTTGCACATTTAGCCATAATTTTTCGCGCTTTAGAATATAATTGTGTTAGTATATTATCCTTATTTTTCCGAAGCTAAAGTATAGAAAACTTAAGATCGGCTGAGATTTGCGAAAGTTACAACACTTTTAAAGCTTTCCACATGCGATACGTTTAGTTTTAGCCCACTGTAGAGTCGTCAGTACATATTCTGCAAATTTTCGCAAACTAGATTGTGAAAGTGTAGTCCCTAATTTATTGATATGCGAAATGTCAAATAAATCTAAAGAGTAGCTTAGCAGTGATACGTTTTTTACCATTTATTTTGTGAGCAGCTCCAAATGTGTTGCATGCATAATTTTACATTGAAATTTTATTTTAAAAATTGTAACTTTGCAAATTCCCAACCGATTTTAATAATTTAGCACTTATTGTTATCGCTAAAAAAATACACCTTATATGAAAATATAAAAAAATGGTAGGTTTCAAGCAAATTGTTGAAAAAAATACGCAAAATTTAAAAAAATCGAAATAAAATAAAAAATTGTATATTTCTTTTGATGATAGTTCCATGAAATATAAGTAGAAACAAAATCTTTTAAATATACACGGAAAGCTTAAGTCCTCCTCTACTCGACACTGCTTAAAAATTTAAAATCGGCGCAGAAACAACACAGTAACAACTTTTTTTGTCCGTAAAGTCCCGAAAAAACGTTTTTTTATCGATAACCGCCGATTTTGAGGGCGTATTGAAATTTGTAAAGTGGCTAAATGATCTCCTTAACTAGACCTACAAGCCTCACTAAGTCGTTTTTCATATTTGTGTAAAAATATATTCACATTTGTGTAAAAATATGTTCATATTTGTGTAAAAATATGGAATCATATAGGGCCAAACTGCCAGATTGGCCCTTTTAATTTTCAATTACTAAAACTATTGCTACACAGAAAAAATTATGATAGCTTTTTTTTAAACAAACATGTTTTTGAAACTGATTTTAAATCTTTATTATTGTCTCTATTTAGTTTAATAAATAATTTTGTTTGTCTTATTATTTCATTTCATTTACCTACCGCCAATGTTGGCAACCTGATAAAATTATGAAATTCTTTGATTTATTTTTTACATTTCTCTAAAACATTTTTTGATTGAAACAATTTACATTTGATTCAGGGAATTTGGTATTTGGGCCAAACTGCGCTATTTTGGCCTTTTTTTATATAATTTTTCTTATAAATAAGAACGTTTAGATGATAATGGAGGTACTGAAATAGGTAGACCACTAAATTGCTCGAAGATACCGACCAATTATATAGTCGTAAACGTTATTTGTTTGCCGTATGATCTATGTAAATCTTAGAAACATTATTTTGAACTGCTGATTGGCGCTTTTTACGCAACTGCGTCGATATATAAATAAATAAAACAGATTTTTTATTTGCAGATACAAGAAACAAATTTTGTATAAAAATAAAATTAGGCATACAATAACAAAAAACGAATACTTTGAAGAACAAATATAAAAAAAACTTAAAACAAATTTTCCCACTAGGAGGGACTTTGTGAACATTTTTATGTATTTAAAAACTCTCTGAAAACTTTAGTACATACATTATTTTTCAAATTCTCATAAAGTTAAACTTATAAAAGGTCTGTTCATTTACTTTCCCAGCAGAAATTAGCAACGAGAGAGTAAAGCAGAAATTTTTAAAATTACTCTCCCAGTTATGAAAAAGTAAATGAACGCTTTACCCTGCATTTACACATGTAAGTAATTACCTGCAAGTAGTGTATACGTATTATCAATGAAAATGTCGAAATTATAGCCGAAAGTCGTGCAAGTTGATCGAGTGTAAGTTCATTTTCAAAATGTTCTCGAAGCGTAAACATGTTATGAAAATAGCTTTACTTTTGGAGTTAAAAAAGATAGAAATGCAAAAGAAAAACGATAATTGTGAAAAAAAGAAAAAGACAGTGAGAAGGAGGTATTGGGTGAAGCCCCTTTTAATGAAAAGGTGCAATTTGGATATGGAAGCACATTTACTTAAAGACTTGTTTTGGGAAGATGATGCCAGCGACTTCAACAATTTTTGTCGGCTTCACATAGAGCAATTTGAGGAAATACTAAATCTGGTAAGTACATAAATAACTTTTGTATCAATACCCATCGACACACATAAAATCTGATTGGTACATTTGACCTGTCTCATCTACCTACATACTCGTATGTACCTATATTTCGACGTGGTGAATCCGAATCCGTGGTCCGTAGGTAAGTGGGTCTGGTCAAAAGTGTAGCCCATTCTTTTGTGTCGGTATTACTATTATTATTATATACATACATACATTTGTAGGTTGAAAAAAAATGATACATATATGCGGTTAGCGATTACTGCTAGAACAAAGTTGGCAATAGCTTTGAGATACTTGGCTACAGGAGATTCTTTTAGCTCTCTGGAGTTTTTGACGAGAGTTTCCAGGAGCACAATTTCTGTTTTTATGCCAGACGTGTTTCGTGCTATCTATGATACTCTTAAATGTGATTATTTAAAGGAAAGTATATCCCAAGCAGAAATTTACCTAAAATTAGTGTGCTTAAAATATATGTGAATTCTTTGAACTTGAAAATATGTAAATAAAATAAAGTGCTAATTTTTACAGATTCCAAATACTGCAGAAGTGTGGGAGGGCATTGCTAGGGATTTCCATGACATATGGTAGTTTCCACATACTCTCGGAGCCCTGGACGGGAAGCACATACGTATAAAAGCTCCAGCAAACAGTGGATCTCAATTTTACAATTTTAAGGGATATTTTAGTATTGTACTTTTTGCGGCAGTGGATGCAAATTACCGTTCCATTTTTGTGGATATTGGGGCAAACGGTAAAGCATCCGATAGTACAATCTATCAAGATTCGTACCTGTACAATAGCCTCGAAAATGGAAAGCTAAATATCCCTAATAGTAAACAAATTGTTCCTTGCCAAGGCAATAAAATGCCTTATTTTTTTTATTGGCGACGATGCGTTTTCCCTCGATAAACATTTAATGAAGCCATACAGTAGATGCTTAAAGTTAAGTATTTCACAGGAAATTTACAACTACCGATTGTGTAGAGCACGAATGGTTGTCGAATGCGCATTTGGCAGACTGGCTAAAAGATTTGGCATATTTAATCGGCCAATAGAAGTTCAAACGTCAACTGTCGATTTAATTGTAATGACTACCTGCGTCTTACATAATTATTTGACGAAGACAAAAGCCAAACCAATAACACCAGACTTTTCGATTCCAAGTAACGCAGTACCGTTCTCTTCAATTGGACACCAGGAACACAAAACATACAAATATGCCTGTAGAATAAGAGAAGAAATTTCTAGGTATTTGATAACCGATGGAAATGTCGATTTCCAATGGAAGAGAATGAACATTGAACATGTTCAATGTCCAACTTTGTAATAATGCAGTACATATCGTCATATATTAATCATATATTAATCTTTAATCAAATAATTCTGAATTTGATTATTCAAAATTAGGATTAATTGATGAATCAGGAGTTTGAAAGTTTTATATTTTGAATAATTAAATTATTTGAGCTTTTACTTTTTGCATTATTATTTTTTATTTTATACTTTTTCACGTTTTTGTATTTCATTAAAAAAAAACAAAAAGCATAAAATACAAAACAAAAGGGAAAAAGTAAAACTGAAATTATTCAAAATATAAATTATTTAAAATCCTGATTCATCAACTAATTCCCATTTAGAATAATAAAATTCGGAATTATTTGATTAATGATTAATATATGATTAACATATGACGATATGTAATCATGAATTTGAATGATAATATAATTTATTACTCAACTTTTTGATTAATCAAAACGTATAAATAGTTGAGTAATTGTACTTCCGTAATTTTGTTCACTTTAGTATTTTTTCACTTTTTTCATTCACTTTAAAAGTATCGTCGCATCGACACTAAAATATCGCCGATACCGATGTATCGGAAAATCTGAAGTATCGCCGATATATCGGTATCTGTTACATCCCTAGTATAAAACATCATTAAACCAATTATTTGCTAGGCGATTTCAAAATGGACTTTTTACAGCACACCCCTATTTATATTTGTATGTACATATTGATTTATTAATTTTGTTTAATAGTTTTGAACAAAATTATTAACATTTTAATAATCAACATTAAAATTATTTTATTAATCAGCATTTCATTAATCATATGTACATTATTTAATTTTTTACTTTTTAAAAATTTATGCATTTGTACAAATTATTACGTAATAGTAATAGATTGCGATCGTTTACTTTTCAATGCATACGACTTTACGAGAAAATAAATGTACAATAGAAATACAAACACATTTAGAAGTGTTTTTTAAATTAAGTTTATTAATTATTAATTTAAACCTAACCAATAAAAAAAAATTTTAGACCTTACGCCTTCTGATCTTGTTAAAATTATGTACAAATGATGTCGTACTAAATTTTATTCAAATCTAAAAGGGTAAGGAAAACTGGTTGGTTGGTTTTATATGTTTAAACTAAATTACATTAATTTATAATTAAGTATATACATTAAATAAATAAATGGAAACTTTTTTAAAACGTTTCAAATAAAATTTGTTAATCCATTTCTTACATCATTAAATTAAAAATTGGTTTTATTCAATTTCTAATTACATGTAAATTTAAAAATTTGGGGTTTATCTGTTGCTGCAACAGAATTCGTGTATTTCCTGAGCAAATATAAATTGAATTAGAAAACATAAACTAAAAATGCATTATTCAAACACATATCGAGCCTTTGCTGCAATAGAGTCATAACTCAAAAAACCTAATTTTTGAGTTAATAATGCAAAAGTAATCGTCATATCGTTCTTCATATTGTATAAAAATTTCATACATACTAAATTCTTGAGAGAAGAATAAAATTTTATTTTACTATTAAGTTGTTAGTAAATTCAAAACTTCAAACTCGTTTTCTGCAAAACAAGTTTTTTTGAGTTATAACTATTGCAGCAAAGGCTCGATATGTAAATATGTAAATCAAACTAAAAACTATTAAATAAAAATGCATTTTTTTATGACATATGTAAATAATGGCAGAAAATAAAAATGATTATTCAAACACATGAATAAAACTAGAAATTATTCTCCCGTATTCCGTAACTATCTGTCGACGTCACGTCAAGATAATACCAAAAATTGGTACTTGTCTACAAGCTGTCGACAAAAACTTACTACTATTAACAGCCTCTTCTCATTTTCTATGCCTTAGAGAATAGTAAGTGGCTGTCAGTAATAGTTGTTGTCGATGACGAGTAGAAATGTGCCAATTTTTGGTATTGCCTTGACGTGACGTCGACAAATAGTTACGGAATAAGGGGAATAATTTCTAGTTTTTAATCACAGAAATAAAGCCAAAAATAAAAATTCATTACTCAAACAAGTGAATAAAACTAGAAATTATTAAATAAAAATGCATTTTTCAATCACATATGTATGTCAATAAAGCAATAAAAAACAAATAGTCCATCAAAATAAGTATTAGCTTTTGCATTTAATATGGGAGCGTGTTTTTTGTTGTGATTAGTTACACTGTGATCGTGGACTTTAATTTGAGCTTTCTTTATCTTGAGTATAAAGATTTTACTAATTTTTTAGCTTCAGTACATGGTGAAATAATTATACAGGTGGCAGCATAACGTCAGCTGATTATTTTTTGCTCTGCTAGTTTTGTGCATAATCCACGTCCAGCACGTATATATTTTTGACAAGCATTATCTATTTTTTTGTTGTATTGTTGTGTTTGTTTTTTTTTCTTATATTTGACTCACATAATATTTCGAGTGTAACCTTTATGATTTAGCCTTAAGGTGGAAAATTTTCTGCCACCCAATTCAGGAGTTTTAAACTCTTTAACGGCCACTGCTGCAGTCAAATTAAGGAAAAATATCCAATCTTACCGTATTTAATATTTTTGACTTCTTAAAAAGTATTAATTTCTTAATAATTTATTAAAATTAGAAAAAGTTTACTTTTTCGTGAATTTTTCCAACATTAATTTTGTAAACAAAAGATCTAAACAACTGTTTGGCTAATTCCTGCTAGTAAAAATTTTACTAGCAAAAACTTGCAAAAATTTTTTTTCTCTCAACTTTTTATAATCTTTTTCACTCTCTCGTTGCTAGTTTTTCGAGTACGTGAACACTTTCCAGTAACAACTAGTAACAATTAGTAACAACTTTCAGTTATTGAACAAACCTAAAGTGTAAAAGATATTTTTACAAAGAAACACTTTTAAAAATTATAGAAAAATATCACACTGATAAAAACCATAGTGGAGTTGAAGACACTTTCTTAGAACTAAAGAAAATAATTTACTACCCGAATTTGAAAACAGAAAATCATAAACTCGTAAATAATTGTGTAATATGTAATATGTGTAAATATTACAAACATGGTCAATTCACTATTTAAGAGACAAAAACTCATTAAATATAGTAGCAACTCGTAGAGAAAGATTTGCTATTGTAGGTAAACTGTCTAAAATTATAGCTGACAAAGAGTTTAAAACATCATATATAACAGACTTTTTAAATTCAGAAAATGTAGAGTACCATTTCACTTCCCCTAATACTCACACTGAAAATTCAGATGTAGAACGTTTCCATTTAACCCATTAAAGCCTAAGGCATGATCCCATTGAGCTAGAATAATGAAACCATTAAAATTTGATTAAATATGAAAGAAAACAATTTTTAAGTAAATCAGATCATATATACATATATATATATATATATATATATATATATATATATATATATATATATATATATATATATATATATATATATATATATATATATATATATATATATATATATATATATATATATATATATATATATATATATATATATATATATATATATATATATATATATATATATATATATATATATATATATATATATATATATATATATATATATATATATATATATATATATATATATATATATATATATATATATATATATATATATATATATATATATATATATATATATATATATATATATAACATAAATACTAAAGCATATTCCTTTTCAGGGTACTATTGACAATTTTTGAGCTTTAGATCCAAACAGACTGGTCGGTTTACATTTTAGAAACTTATTTTTTTTGCACTTCGTAATTTTTACCACCAAGTCAACTGAAAATGAGTTGGGAGCGGAAAAATAACACTTTTGCACATCCCATACTCATGGGTAGCCTAATGTACATACCAAAATTACAAAACTTATTTAAATACATACTAATGCATGCAAACTAGAGTGGTAGTTAGAAATTTAAAATTGGATTTTTTCTAGTCTCCTAACCCAAATCGATGGGTATTGATAAAAAAACTACCCTTAAAATTTTATTTTAATCAATTAAGATTAAAGCGTATTTTACCCACCAAAGCTTAAGCAAATGCCTGTTCTCTGTCTTACAAAAAAGATATTCTTTACGAAGCTTTGTCTGTGAAGTTTCCAATATCTTTTGCGTTACCGACTTTTATTTAAATCGTATATTTAACAAAATGAACAGCAAAATATCGAAAAAGCTCTTAAAATATTTTCAAATTTATTTTTGCTTTAATATAAATTTCACTTCGGTGATGAGATTTACACAATCGGCCCAATTTCAGGCAAAATTTCATAAAACTGTATTCAAAAATGTATATTACATGCAAATTTTAAAATAGGTTTATGAATGGTATGCAGCTAATATAAACCTTCAATAAATTCATATCATCGAAATATCAATTTTAACATCAAATATTTTTGCAAATTTACCACGTAGGAATGAATGCATGATATACTTAAAATTAAAGCTTGAAGTCTTGGCTATAAGCAATTAAGTATGTTTTTTTTTAATTTGGTGGACAATGTCACTAAACTATTTAAGTTAAACAAAATTCGTAGCAAAATAAGAAAAAAAAACACTGTCAAAATACATATCTATATGTATATATATATATATATATATATATATATATATATATATATATATATATATATATATATATATATATATATATATATATATATATATATATATATATATATATATATATATATATATATATATATATATATATATATATATATATATATATATATATATATATATATATATATATATATATATATATATATATATGTATATATGATCTGATTTACTTAAAAATTGTTTTCTTTCATATTTAATCAAATTTTAATGGTTTCATTATTCTAGCTCAATGGGATCATGCCTTAGGCTTTAATGGGTTAAATGGAAACGTTCTACATCTGAATTTTCAGTGTGAGTATTAGGGGAAGTGAAATGGTACTCTACATTTTCTGAATTTAAAAAGTCTGTTATATATGATGTTTTAAACTCTTTGTCAGCTATAATTTTAGACAGTTTACCTACAATAGCAAATCTTTCTCTACGAGTTGCTACTATATTTAATGAGTTTTTGTCTCTTAAATAGTGAATTGACCATGTTTGTAATATTTACACATATTACATATTACACAATTATTTACGAGTTTATGATTTTCTGTTTTCAAATTCGGGTAGTAAATTATTTTCTTTAGTTCTAAGAAAGTGTCTTCAACTCCACTATGGTTTTTATCAGTGTGATATTTTTCTATAATTTTTAAAAGTGTTTCTTTGTAAAAATATCTTTTACACTTTAGGTTTGTTCAATAACTGAAAGTTGTTACTAATTGTTACTAGTTGTTACTGGAAAGTGTTCACGTACTCGAAAAACTAGCAACGAGAGAGTGAAAAAGATTATAAAAAGTTGAGAGAAAAAAAATTTTTGCAAGTTTTTGCTAGTAAAATTTTTACTAGCAGGAATTAGCCAAACAGTTGTTTAGATCTTTTGTTTACAAAATTAATGTTGGAAAAATTCACGAAAAAGTAAACTTTTTCTAATTTTAATAAATTATTAAGAAATTAATACTTTTTAAGAAGTCAAAAATATTAAATACGGTAAGATTGGATATTTTTCCTTAATTTGACTGCAGCAGTGGCCGTTAAAGAGTTTAAAACTCCTGAATTGGGTGGCAGAAAATTTTCCACCTTAAGGCTAAATCATAAAGGTTACACTCGAAATATTATGTGAGTTAAATATAAGAAAAAAAAAAAACACAACAATACAACAAAAAAATAGATGATGCTTGTCAAAAATATATACGTGCTGGACGTGGATTATGCACAAAACTAGCAGAGCAAAAAATAATCAGCTGACGTTATGCTGCCACCTGTATAATTATTTCACCATGTACTGAAGCTAAAAAATTAGTAAAATCTTTATACTCAAGATACCGAAAGCTCAAATTAAAGTCCACGATCACAGTGTAACTAATCACAACAAAAAACACGCTCCCATATTAAATGCAAAAGCTAATACTTATTTTGATGGACTATTTGTTTTTTATTGCTTTATTTACATACATATGTGATTGAAAAATGCATTTTTATTTAATAATTTCTAGTTTTATTCATTTGTTTGAGTAATGAATTTTTATTTTTGGCTTTATTTCTGTGATTAAAAACTAGAAATTATTCCCCTTATTCCGTAACTATTTGTCGACGTCACGTCAAGGCAATACCAAAAAATTGGCACATTTCTACTCGTCATCGACAACAATTTACTATTACTGACAGCCACTTACTATTCTCTAAGGCATAGAAAATGAGAAGAGGCTGTTAATAGTAGTAAGTTTTTGTCGACAGCTTGTAGACAAGTACCAATTTTTGGTATTATCTTGACGTGACGTCGACAGATAGTTACGGAATACGGGAGAATAATTTCTAGTTTTATTCATGTGTTTGAATAATCATTTTTATTTTCTGCCATTATTTACATATGTCATAAAAAAATGCATTTTTATTTAATAGTTTTTAGTTTGATTTACATATTTACATATCGAGCCTTTGCTGCAATAGTTATAACTCAAAAAAACTTGTTTTGCAGAAAACGAGTTTGAAGTTTTGAATTTACTAACAACTTAATAGTAAAATAAAATTTTATTCTTCTCTCAAGAATTTAGTATGTATGAAATTTTTATACAATATGAAGAACGATATGACGATTACTTTTGCATTATTAACTCAAAAATTAGGTTTTTTGAGTTATGACTCTATTGCAGCAAAGGCTCGATATGTGTTTGAATAATGCATTTTTAGTTTATGTTTTCTAATTCAATTTATATTTGCTCAGGAAATACACGAATTCTGTTGCAGCAACAGATAAACCCCAAATTTTTAAATTTACATGTAATTAGAAATTGAATAAAACCAATTTTTAATTTAATGATGTAAGAAATGGATTAACAAATTTTATTTGAAACGTTTTAAAAAAGTTTCCATTTATTTATTTAATGTATATACTTAATTATAAATTAATGTAATTTAGTTTAAACATATAAAACCAACCAACCAGTTTTCCTTACCCTTTTAGATTTGAATAAAATTTAGTACGACATCATTTGTACATAATTTTAACAAGATCAGAAGGCGTAAGGTCTAAATTTTTTTTTTATTGGTTAGGTTTAAATTAATAATTAATAAACTTAATTTAAAAAACACTTCTAAATGTGTTTGTATTTCATTTGTACATTTATTTTCTCGTAAAGTCGTATGCATTGAAAAGTAAACGATCGCAATCTAGTACTATTACGTAATAATTTGTACAAATGCATAAATTTTTAAAAAGTAAAAAATTAAATAATGTACATATGATTAATGAAATGCTGATTAATAAAATAATTTTAATGTTGATTATTAAAATGTTAATAATTTTGTTCAAAACTATTAAACAAAATTAATAAATCAATATGTACATACAAATATAAATAGGGGTGTGCTGTAAAAAGTCCATTTTGAAATCGCCTAGCAAATAATTGGTTTAATGATGTTTTATACTAGGGATGTAACAGATACCGATATATCGGCGATACTTCAGATTTTCCGATACATCGGTATCGGCGATATTTTAGTGTCGATGCGACGATACTTTTAAAGTGAATGAAAAAAGTGAAAAAATACTAAAGTGAACAAAATTACGGAAGTACAATTACTCAACTATTTATACGTTTTGATTAATCAAAAAGTTGAGTAATAAATTATATTATCATTCAAATTCATGATTACATATCGTCATATGTTAATCATATATTAATCATTAATCAAATATTCCGAATTTTATTATTCTAAATGGGAATTAGTTGATGAATCAGGATTTTAAATAATTTATATTTTGAATAATTTCAGTTTTACTTTTTCCCTTTTGTTTTGTATTTTATGCTTTTTGTTTTTTTTTAATGAAATACAAAAACGTGAAAAAGTATAAAATAAAAAATAATAATGCAAAAAGTAAAAGCTCAAATAATTTAATTATTCAAAATATAAAACTTTCAAACTCCTAATTCATCAATTAATCCTAATTTTGAATAATCAAATTCAGAATTATTTGATTAAAGATTAATATATGATTAATATATGACGATATGTACTGCATTATTACAAAGTTGGACATTGAACATGTTCAATGTTCATTCTCTTCCATTGGAAATCGACATTTCCATCGGTTATCAAATACCTAGAAATTTCTTCTCTTATTCTACAGGCATATTTGTATGTTTTGTGTTCCTGGTGTCCAATTGAAGAGAACGGTACTGCGTTACTTGGAATCGAAAAGTCTGGTGTTATTGGTTTGGCTTTTGTCTTCGTCAAATAATTATGTAAGACGCAGGTAGTCATTACAATTAAATCGACAGTTGACGTTTGAACTTCTATTGGCCGATTAAATATGCCAAATCTTTTAGCCAATCTGCCAAATGCGCATTCGACAACCATTCGTGCTCTACACAATCGGTAGTTGTAAATTTCCTGTGAAATACTTAACTTTAAGCATCTACTGTATGGCTTCATTAAATGTTTATCGAGGGAAAACGCATCGTCGCCAATAAAAAAAATAAGGCATTTTATTGCCTTGGCAAGGAACAATTTGTTTACTATTAGGGATATTTAGCTTTCCATTTTCGAGGCTATTGTACAGGTACGAATCTTGATAGATTGTACTATCGGATGCTTTACCGTTTGCCCCAATATCCACAAAAATGGAACGGTAATTTGCATCCACTGCCGCAAAAAGTACAATACTAAAATATCCCTTAAAATTGTAAAATTGAGATCCACTGTTTGCTGGAGCTTTTATACGTATGTGCTTCCCGTCCAGGGCTCCGAGAGTATGTGGAAACTACCATATGTCATGGAAATCCCTAGCAATGCCCTCCCACACTTCTGCAGTATTTGGAATCTGTAAAAATTAGCACTTTATTTTATTTACATATTTTCAAGTTCAAAGAATTCACATATATTTTAAGCACACTAATTTTAGGTAAATTTCTGCTTGGGATATACTTTCCTTTAAATAATCACATTTAAGAGTATCATAGATAGCACGAAACACGTCTGGCATAAAAACAGAAATTGTGCTCCTGGAAACTCTCGTCAAAAACTCCAGAGAGCTAAAAGAATCTCCTGTAGCCAAGTATCTCAAAGCTATTGCCAACTTTGTTCTAGCAGTAATCGCTAACCGCATATGGGTATCATTTTTTTTCATTTTGTGTTCAACCTACAAATGTATGTATGTATATAATAATAATAGTAATACCGACACAAAAGAATGGGCTACACTTTTGACCAGACCCACTTACCTACGGACCACGGATTCGGATTCACCACGTCGAAATATAGGTACATACGAGTATGTAGGTAGATGAGACAGGTCAAATGTACCAATCAGATTTTATGTGTGTCGATGGGTATTGATACAAAAGTTATTTATGTACTTACCAGATTTAGTATTTCCTCAAATTGCTCTATGTGAAGCCGACAAAAATTGTTGAAGTCGCTGGCATCATCTTCCCAAAACAAGCCTTTAAGTAAATGTGCTTCCATATCCAAATTGTACCTTTTCATTAAAAGGGGCTTCACCCAATACCTCCTTCTCACTGTCTTTTTCTTTTTTTCACAATTATCGTTTTTCTTTTGCATTTCTATCTTTTTTAACTCCAAAAGTAAAGCTATTTTCATAACATGTTTACGCTTCGAGAACATTTTGAAAATGAACTTACAACTGACTGTGTAAACACTCGATCAACTTGCACGACTTTCGGCTATAATTTCGACATTTTCATTGATAATACGTATACACTACTTGCAGGTAATTACTTACATGTGTAAATGCAGGGTAAAGCGTTCATTTACTTTTTCATAACTGGGAGAGTAATTTTAAAAATTTCTGCTTTACTCTCTCGTTGCTAATTTCTGCTGGGAAAGTAAATGAACAGACCTTTTATAAGTTTAACTTTATGAGAATTTGAAAAATAATGTATGTACTAAAGTTTTCAGAGAGTTTTTAAGTACATAAAAATTTTCACAAAGTCCCTCCTAGTGGGAAAATTTGTTTTAAGTTTTTTTTATATTTGTTCTTCAAAGTATTCGTTTTTTGTTATTGTATGCCTAATTTTATTTTTATACAAAATTTGTTTCTTGTATCTGCAAATAAAAAATCTGTTTTATTTATTTATATATCGACGCAGTTGCGTAAAAAGCGCCAATCAGCAGTTCAAAATAATGTTTCTAAGATTTACATAGATCATACGGCAAACAAATAACGTTTACGACTATATAATTGGTCGGTATCTTCGAGCAATTTAGTGGTCTACCTATTTCAGTACCTCCATTATCATCTAAACGTTCTTATTTATAAGAAAAATTATATAAAAAAAGGCCAAAATAGCGCAGTTTGGCCCAAATACCAAATTCCCTGAATCAAATGTAAATTGTTTCAATCAAAAAATGTTTTAGAGAAATGTAAAAAATAAATCAAAGAATTTCATAATTTTATCAGGTTGCCAACATTGGCGGTAGGTAAATGAAATGAAATAATAAGACAAACAAAATTATTTATTAAACTAAATAGAGACAATAATAAAGATTTAAAATCAGTTTCAAAAACATGTTTGTTTAAAAAAAAGCTATCATAATTTTTTCTGTGTAGCAATAGTTTTAGTAATTGAAAATTAAAAGGGCCAATCTGGCAGTTTGGCCCTATATGATTCCATATTTTTACACAAATATGAACATATTTTTACACAAATGTGAATATATTTTTACACAAATATGAAAAACGACTTAGTGAGGCTTGTAGGTCTAGTTAAGGAGATCATTTAGCCACGCCCTCAAAATCGGCGGTTATCGATAAAAAAAATGTTTTTTCGGGACTTTACGGACAAAAAAAGTTGTTACTGTGTTGTTTCTGCGCCGATTTTAAATTTTTAAGCAGTGTCGAGTAGAGGAGGACTTAAGCTTTCCGTGTATATTTAAAAGATTTTGTTTCTACTTATATTTCATGGAACTATCATCAAAAGAAAAATACAATTTTTTATTTTATTTCGATTTTTTTAAATTTTGCGTATTTTTTTCAACAATTTGCTTGAAACCTACCATTTTTTTATATTTTCATATAAGGTGTATTTTTTTAGCGATAACAATAAGTGCTAAATTATTAAAATCGGTTGGGAATTTGCAAAGTTACAATTTTTTAAATAAAATTTCAATGTAAAATTATGCATGCAACACATTTGGAGCTGCTCACAAAATAAATGGTAAAAAACGTATCACTGCTAAGCTACTCTTTAGATTTATTTGACATTTCGCATATCAATAAATTAGGGACTACACTTTCACAATCTAGTTTGCGAAAATTTGCAGAATATGTACTGACGACTCTACAGTGGGCTAAAACTAAACGTATCGCATGTGGAAAGCTTTAAAAGTGTTGTAACTTTCGCAAATCTCAGCCGATCTTAAGTTTTCTATACTTTAGCTTCGGAAAAATAAGGATAATATACTAACACAATTATATTCTAAAGCGCGAAAAATTATGGCTAAATGTGCAAAATAAATTATTGTATTGAAATATCTCTTAAATAATAAAAGGTAGCAGAGTATAATGCTCAAAGTTTTTCTTCCCATTTTCGAGCTGAGCATAAATATATAACTGTTCTGACCATTTTTACTTTTTTAAATTTTCATTTAAGTAAACATGCAAACCACATTGAGAAATAATTTATTTTTATGTTTGTTATTGGAAAATGTGGTTTCAAAAGCTTAATGTATTTTGGTCCAGTGTATGAAAGCCAAACCCTTTAAAAAAAAATACCACAATATATAATTTTTAAAATAGTTAATTATTCAGATTGGCTCTTGTAAGTCAGCTCGTTGCAGATAGGCCCACGCAGATTGGCCCTTTTGTTTTGTCGTAGCAGTGTAAACAGATTGGCCCTCATAAAAAAATACAGATTGGCCCTTTTTACGCAACTGCGTCGATATATTTCATTTAATTGTTGTTTAATATTCAATAAGAAGAATTCAATGTAAAGCCCTGTACAGACGGTTGTCCATCTTACAATATTGTCAGATCTGCCAATGTGCTGACGATATACTGACAATAAAAAATAAAGAATTTATCTATACAGCTTCTTCCATTGTCCTTTTTCCCTAAAAAAGAAAGTATGTGCAGTACTGCCAATATAAAGAACTCTGGCAAGGACGCATTGTTAAATGCTGAAACTTCGCACATTTGACAAAAAATGTCTGACAATAATCTGACAATGGCAACGCGATGTGTTCACAAGATTGTCAGATGTCAGACAATTTTTTGTCAGTAGGTAGTATTAAAATCGAATGACTGCAATTTCTGCCAACGTTGTCAGACAAACATTTTCAGTTCCGACGATTGTAAGAAATTTTTAGCACATTTTACTTACAATATTGTAAGATCTGACAATAGTATGTACATAGCTTAAGTATAAGTATTTAGCTACTGCAAGTACAATGGGTGAAATAATACTGTGTGTATCTAAAGTACAAGTGCATAAAAGACATCACAGAACACACGGTGGTATAGAACAGTACTAACGTGTTGGCACCTTCACATCCTTATTTTTTCGAGGAAGCCTACAGTTCCCGCCTTTTAGGTTTCGTTTTAACTCTGGTCGAGCTTCTCAGCATAGGTGGTGATTTAAAGTTGTCGTTTACAGATTTGGTGATAGCGGTAGACGGAGGATTGTTGTGTTCGACACTGTCGGCTAATGAGAGAGTACTATTGGTGTTGAATAGAATGTTGAACTCTGCTTTTTCGGCGACAACTTCTGGCGTTGTTTTTATTTTAGATTGCATAGGTCGAATAGCACCCAAATTTCGACGGTACAAATCCCCCTTCGCATCTTCGAGTAGGTATGATCGAGGGTGGATTTGTGTCTTTATAGTTGCTGGTTTCCAGGTTTTTTAATTATGAGTGCGCGTGACAACATTATCTCCAGGCTGCTGAGGGTTGTTAATGTCACCACGGTTTGCATATGCGCTTTGCCTTCCTCTTTTTGCAGATATTCTCTATCTCTTCAGCTGGTAACGACGTTTCCTTTGCAGTTGGCAGCATGCCTCGAATTCCATGGCCAAATAAGGGTTGGGATGGTGACCCAAAATTGGCACGAGGGGTGTTCATGTAATTTAGAAGTCCTAAGTAGTAGTCACTGTTATCGTACACAGAAAAAGTTATCACCAAAAAATTTGCAAACAAAAGTTTGTCTAAAAATAAATTTAATTTTCAGTAAATGTTCTGTCTCTAATCTATGAATTGTTTGTTTGACTTTTATTTAGAACGCAAACACCAAAAACAACAATAAAAACTGTGTCGTAAAAAACCACCCTAATGACGACATACACACAAATAACAACAACAACAATCAAAGCAAGAGGAATACAATTGTACCAAGCTTGTTTACAAAAGATTTTTGAGTGAATCAATTAGTTAATGTCGTTGCGTTAATTCTCATTCATTTTTTTAGAGTATTTAGATAAACATTCAGACTTGGACACATTTAACAAAGTGAAATCTCATGCTTAATGGATGATGATGATGATGATGTTGACACAGACAAACATTTTGTTTGTATTTTTGTTTGATTAAGTAAATTATTTTGTTAATAATTTGTAAATTATTTTGCTTAATAATTGTTAGCATTTTTAGACTAATTGTTTATTAAATTCAGACAGAAATATTGTTTGATATTTTTCAGAAAATCCAGTAAATATTTTTGTTTGATTTAGTAAATTGTTTTGTCTACAATTTGTAAATATTTTAGACAATTTGTTTTATAGATTTAAACAATTTGTTCACTGAAAAAAACACGCTTTTTTTAATGAAATTGTTGAGGTATTTTTTGTCGTTATTTGCGAATTCTTTTGTAGGTCCGTTCATAGACAAAATATTTACTATTTCATTGAAATCCTTTACAGAAAATGAAATTTAGTTTTTTCTGTGTATGGTGATTTCTTGATTATGTTTGTAGCAATCTACACTGCTTTCTCAGCTAATCCATTGCCTCTTGGATGGTATGGAGAGTTGCTATGGTGATTAAATTTCCAGCCCGATGAAAAGATTCTAAACTCCTTGCTGGAAAATTGAGGTCCATTGTATGTTTCTAAAATGAGCGGAGGTCCAAATTTGGAAAATATAAAAAAAAAATAAAAAATACTTGATTGGTTATTGTTTCAAAAAGTTCTAAGAACCTGAGATAGCCTGTATAGCTGTCGATGAAGACAATGTAATATTCGTTGTTAAAATGAAAAAAGTCTGTAGCACCTATTTCAAAGCCGTGACTGGGAATCTCTTTTTCACCGATTATTAGGTTTTTGTTGTTTCGCTGGTAAACTTGACATGAGGCACATTTATTGACACAATTTAGGAGTTCTTTGCTGATTTGTGACCAAAATAATGATTCTCTGGCCATTCGAACGCTTTTAACATAACTGAAATGTCCGCCGTGAATGTATTTTAGAATACTGGGTCTCATATTGGAGGTATGAAGATAACGCCATCATCGTTTATTGACAGTTCATCCCTAAAATTGCAGAATTGCTTTACCTCCGCAGGTAAGTCTTCTTTTAATATTTGGCATCCGTTGCGGATTTGCCTAATAAGCAACTTCTTGTTTTTATCATTTTTTGTTTCTTTTTTTAAGGTTTCTAGTCCCTTGTCGGATATAGCCAATATAGTTTGTATTTCTAGATTTTCTTCTTGCCCATTGTTGATATCATTAAAGCAGTCGCGGCTCAGTGGATCTGCTAAGTGCATTTTAATGCCTAGCTTAAATACCACTTTGGGATTGCATGTTAGTAGGCTTAACCCAATTTTTTGGACTCTTGAGGGCAATGAAGGTAGCAGTTTCTAAAAAATTGATTCCAGCGGTTTGTGATCGGATTCGACGGTAATTTGTTTGCCCCAGATGTACTGTTGGAATTTTTCGCATCCAAAGTTGACTGCGAGTGCTTGTTATGGTTACTTTTCCTATAAGGTAAATGGTGTGTTTTTCACAGATGAAATTTTGACACGGTGGCTTTATCCGGCTACTCGTCATACTTGAGTGAGTTCTTATCACTGACAAACACACAGTACCATAAACATAAAAATCTCTCGTGTCCAAAGAAAAAAAAAATACAGTAAAAAAATCTCGATATCTGTAATGATACCATCATGATCAAAATAAATATGTGGATCTATAAGTCATATCCAAAGGTCCCCGTGTCCCTATCGTCCACAAGTCCGTCAGTCAAATGGCCAGATCCTCCCATCCCTTCTGCAACTCGGCGAGTACACAGCCTTTGTATTGCTTCTGGCTCTAATACATTCGAAACAATACCCATAATCTACTTTATTTCATGCCATTTTTTTTCACCCCATGTCCATTCCGTCCATACAATTTTTCTTAACGCGTATACGGCAACATCCACCCACACCCACAACACCTCACATGGACAAAGAAACTATTTATCCCGACATGGTTTCTAAGGTCCCGTCAGAAAGACATCAAGTATTACCACTTGTGCTCTTAATGCCACAATCACAATATTACGTTCATACACATTTAAAAATTGTAAAAGAAATTATAGAATTATATGTATTGAATTTTTTTTTTATTATTTTTAATCCATAAATTTTTATGTACTATTCTTATTGCTATTTGGTGTCTTCTAACATTAATAATACCAATTATCTGATTGCTTTACATAGAAGAGTGTAAACGTCATTATTAGTTAAGAATAAAACGTCAATTATACATCCCTTTTTCAGTTTATTTTCTCGACTTACCAACTTCCAGTCAACTACCAAATCTCTTATACTCATATATTAAAAAAATTTTTCCTTTTTTTTTAATTTTTATATATTATATTCTCTTTTTTTTTTTGTTTATTTTGTATTCTCTTTTTTTCAAACTTCTCTTATTATTATTATTAGTTACGTTTGCACTCTTCTTTACAAAAGCGATATGTATAATTAATAATCATTATAAATCTTTTCATTCTCCTTTCTTATTTATAAACTCCTTTTTTTATTTTTATTTTCATAAATTCAGCATATAAATATGTATTTTATACTTCTCTTTTTCTTAAAAATATATATTTGTACTTCACATAACTCTAATATAATATATCTATATATATTTAGGTTAAGCCCTCCTTTTTTTACATATGAACACTTTTTAAACTTTATGTTTCGAATCGTTTGTAGTTATGTATATATTTTAGTTTTTGTAATATGTTTTAGGTTTGCAGCTTAACGTTGATTTTCATTTTTATTTTCACCGTTTATGGGTTCCTTTTAACCCCTGGGAGGGGCTCACGATCCCGCAGGAAGCCGCACAATGTGGGTACCGTCGCGCCTGGATTTACTGACTAGGGTCCGCGAGTTCGTCACTCTCGTCATAGCAATACTTTTTGGTATGCCCTTGCGGGCTTATTATTATTATTATTATTATTATTATTATTATTATTATTATTATTATTATTATTGTTATTATTATTATTATTATTATTATTATTATTATTATTGTTATTATTATTATAATTATTATTATTATTATTATTATTATTATTATTATTATTATTATTATTATCATTATAATTATTATTATTATTATTATTATCATTATTATTATTATTATTATCATTATTATTATTATTATTATTAAATGAATTTTGCTTTTTAAAACTGGTAAATTCAGCTTTTTTTTTTAATTTTAATTAAATGTATTTTTATTTAAATGATGTATTAAATATAACCTCTATAAACAAAATCTTGCAATAAACAAGTAATTTCAGTAATATTAATTATTACAAGGCAGTGTGTTTTTTTTATTGAGAGTGTATGAATACGAACTTTGCATACTGTATACTTAGTATATTTGTTCATCTTATTAGAGCAGTTTAAATGATAGTTCTTGGGAAAAGGTCTAAAAATATATATTTTTTTAATTTTAAGGCCTGTAACTCTATACGATCGGCACAATCAGTGTATTGAATTTATTTTATTCAGATGAGCCGTTCTCGGAATTTTTGCCAATAAACAAAAAACTTGTTTTTCGGGAATATCGGGAAAGCGCGCATTAAGAAAAATAAATTAATATAATTTTTGTGAAATTCGAAAATTTGCTTCATATTTCATCTTAAGTTTGTCTGAAATCTGACCTTGTATGTATAAAATAGTGGATATGTTGAGTGTAATGAGTTATTACAGCTATAAAGAATATATAATGTTGCATCATATGATGTTTCACAAATTGATGGATTTGAACTCATATTTAAAATCTTGATGCTGTGGTAGAGGGCTAAATATATTAGGTCCCAATATTTTTTTCATTATTTTTCCCATGTATCTAAAAATAAAATGCAACCTTTTTTGCTATTCGCAATTGAAATTCGCAAAAAATTGCACGCTCCACTCTATCACCGGGTCTTGACGAGACATAAGTTTGGAAATTTTTGTGTTCGCAATTGTCAAAATCTGTTGCTAATACAAAAAATGACTGTGTGGACAGTAAATGTTAGTATTCGGACACATGTTTGGAAATTGATGTTCAAACACAAGACAGAGCAATTATGTTAGGACACAAGCTGTCAAATTTTGTATGTATGTAGTGGTTTCTGTATAATTTGTTTGTTTTTATAGAAAGAAAGCAAATTAACTAAAAATTTTAAATATTCTTTAATTATTTGCACATTATTTATGTTCATATTCATAAAATATTTATAAATACAAAAATAATAAAGTGAAATATATGGAAAATTTATAAAGTTCCGTGTAAGTTTACTAAACGAATGCATACAAATTGTGTCCAAATATCACTACGTTTACTCAGCCCTTAACAGAAGTTTGAACGCAGGCATTTTTTGTGACGTCATTCTGCCGACGTTTTTGCTTATGTTCAGAAATAAAAATTGCACGTCTGGTCGCAGAGTAATGTACGGCTTGCAGATTAGGCGATTTATGGTAAAAATTTTTCGGAAATATGACGGTTTTTACATTTACATTACATAACCCATTTTTGGAGTTTTTTCGCCTAATTTTTGTCGACAAAAATATAGCTAGCAATTCTTCTAAAGAATAGTCGGCTTCAGCCGGCTAACAGCCACCGCCGGCGACTGTTATGTATCGGCTTCGCTCTCTGGTTATATATTTGTTTACATTTTACCAGAACGATACAATACACACAAGACACGTTTTTCTTGCTGCTGTAGACAGCTGTTTTTGATATTTTTACGATTGTTATACACAAACAAAATGCCTGTTGTTTTTTGTATTGTTGTACTGGTGCATAGACCTGTATTATTAGATCATGGCGCTGCCATTCTCTACGAACTCTTCTTTTCTTCCGATAAAAGCCGTTCTACATCTGCTGAATAGATTTTATTATATCTAACCTGAAGATTCGTAGTAGTAGCATTTAGCTTGCTTATAGAGTAGCTTGCTTAAGGGTTGCTTCAAACATTCTAATAGAGTCACCTATGTCAGCAGGCGTTTTTAATAAAATATTTTCTAACCAATGAGCACTTAAATATTTTTTGTATTTGAACCAATTAATACGCGCGGTTGTCATTGCTAATCACAAGTGACAATAGTTGGTGAGTAATCTGAATTCATATCTAAAGATGTTTCAGCATGGATCATTTTGCTGGGCACACTCTTTACCACTCCAAAATCAATAACATCAGGTTTTTTCGACGATCTACGGGCCAGAAAGTTTTCTGTACACTTGATATAACATTCAAACGCATGTTAGAAACTGTGTTAAAAAACGCGACCCTTTTGTATGATGAGACACTATCCCCAGAACGTGTGCTTAGCGTTATAGTCACTGGCGGCAAGAAACCGTGAGCCTAGTGAATTAAAAAATGTACTATATTGATTTTCTGTAATAAAGTATCAGGAAGGAGAGTAAATTGATTAAATCGCTAGGCTTTGATGAACAGCTTCAATGCAGAAGTTACTTGGTTGAATATATTCTTCACAATGATCACCCATTAAGTAGTGTTTTAATCGCGATTTTATTAGTATAGCCGAGCTAACGCAAGCTCTACCTTGGGGGTCCTTTGTATCGTAGAGACTATATACGTTGATTTAAAAAAGCTTCTACCCGTCAAATGCGTCTCAGAGATATGCATAAAAAGTAAAACAAAATTTACCTCATCACGTCGTAGTGAGACCTGACACCAAATCTAATAAAGTAAGAGTAGTATTTAAGGCCTCAAAAAAACTACTAAAAGCCTATCTCTTAAAGCTGTTTTACACTATCTCACAAGCAGTTCGACTTCTGTAGAAAATGCAACCCTGATATAATGAGTTTATGGAAAGTTTTAAAAAAGCTATGACAACACATTATATCCGGGTTGCTTGTTGTGCAGAAGTCGAACAGCTTTTATAATAGTTTAAAAACACCTTTAACGATATCTTATATGTCGGACCGACTCTGCGAGCAGATCTGACCATAGTTACACGCAACTGGCGTCTTTATCGTTTCGTTTTTAACAGTGACATGGAGAAAATGTATCGTAAAATTTGGATACATCCCGGTGATCGCCTATTCCATAAAATACTTTTTCGTAATTCTAGTCGATTCAATCAAAGATTTCGCTTTAAAAAGAGTTCAGGTTCGCTGTTTATGAAGACTGTAAACCCGAACCTGTTGAATCCTAAAAGTCAGCACGGTTCGTGTTCAAACATATAAAAAATAGAGAAATATTTAATAGAAGAATAATAAAAAACATTACATTACATAAAATAACGACCATGGCAAATTCATACCAGGTGGCAGCAACCCGACAGCTGACTATTTTTAGCAATTTTTAAAAGTGCCGAATGGTTGCCAACATTTTTGCTTTTTCTTGTTCTGTTTATTTCTAACTAGATGTGCCCGCTCGCTTCGCGCGCTTAAAGTTCGCTTTATGACTATAAAGTGTTTGTAAAATATAATAATATAACGTTCTTTACATATTTTTTAAAGTTCCTGTTATACAAAATAAACAGTGCTGTTGGCTGAGTAGTTAGCGCGTTTGACTACCAACCCTGAGGTCTTGAGTTTGAGACTAGTTTCAGGCAAGCCAACAATATCATGCATTTTTCTCATGTGCATTGGTGTGTTATTGTGTTGGTTGTTGTTGGACTGTTAAAGTGATGAAGGCATAGCACTGATCACTTTGGCAGTACCGGCGGCGAGTAATACTAACATATCCTAATGCACTTCACAGCACCCCCTTCGTCGGTATTGTAGCAAAACCGTAGGCGAAGTAAAAGAACTAATAAAATGGCTACACAGCTTAAACAACTCGATGCCTCTACTTGACACCAGAGGGGCTTGCAACACTGCTCTACATAAAAAAACGCAATAGCAGTGTTGTAAATGAATTAAGCTTTCTATCTCTCTCCCACTTCACCACTTGTTCTCTCTACACTACCCTTTCCCAAAGAAGGTAACACATTAATTAATTAACTTGTAGGCGTTAATTGCCTGATTGTGTTACTTCTCTTTAAAAAAAAAAAAAAAAAAAAAAACATCTTTCTAATTTCCCTCCACATTTATATTAGTAAAATTGGGTATATTTTCGTTTTTTTTGTATTTTAACTTGGAAATAAGATATTTTATCGCGGTAAAAAGTACCCTTTGTTTGAATCGGGACTCTAAAGTACCTCTATACCAAATTTCATGAAATTCGCTTCACTGGTTTTAGCGTGAAGCGTGTTCGGACAGACAGACAGACAAAAAATAAAAAATTTTGTTTTTTGTTCTGTTTACGCCACAATAAAAATTACTAAGAAATATTTCATGTACAGACACGCCCTTTTTACAGTTTTATTATATGTATAGATTATTAAACAAAACAATTGCGCGTGTTTAAATTTTTGGTTTTAAACCCGAACCCTGAACCGAACCTAAACCCATTTTTTTCATGGTTTCAAACTCATGTTAAAAACTCATATAATGTAGCAGATAACTCTACATCTTTATACCCGTTAGCTTCACGTTATACTAAAAAAAGAGACATATGCAGACGACGTACTACCAGATGGTCATAGCATAGCAGAGCCACAAGAAGCACAGTCTCTACGTATATAATTACGTAAGTCTGCGGAAATAACTCTTAAAAGCGGCTGAATTAATTAAGAAAATTCCAGAAGACAGAATTAATTAAAATTTCTTGAAATTTTACGATTCAAGTTCTGCAAAAATCTTAGGAATAAGATGGAATGCGTTGACCGATGAATTCTCTTATTCTATTACCCCAATGAGCCCCCAAAGGAGTGCCATAAAGCGTCAAAAATAGCCGCCTTGTTTGACCCAGCAGGTTGGTTATTGCCAATAATAGTAAAAGCAAAAATTTTGCTTCAACAACTATGGCTTGAAGGGCAGGACTGAGATTCTGTTGTGAAGCCCAATTCCCTAAGCGTTCGGAGCCAATTTAATAAAAAAAACTACCCGATTTAGCGCACATTAAAATATCTATATGGTTAGAATTTCAGCCAGAAAACCCAACTTAGCTTCACTGCTTCTGTGACTCTTCGGAAAAGGCACACTGTGCAGCAATATATATCCGAACTATAGATTCAAATAAAACGGTATTCAGCAAGCTTCTGGTAGCTAAAACTAAAAGCGCTCCTCTGCAAAAACGAGTCTACATCGACTTGAGATCAATTGCACAGTTTTACTATCGAAGCTCATAAAATGTGTTTTCAAGAACGTCCAATGTAAGCCCAATGACGTAATCTTATGGTCAGACTCATTAATAGTGCTCGTATGGCTAGATAAGCCCCCCATGTTTGGAAAACGTATATAGCAAATATAAACTCAGAAATAGGTACTAATATTAGTAATTCTACTTGGCGTTATCTTCCATCAGCTAGTAACCAGGGTTGTCAGATATGGAGATTTCTCGCCAAACGTGGCGATTTTTCAACTTATTTGGCGTCTAGATTTTTGATTCGGCGACAAGGCGATTTTTCTGGCGATAAATAAATTTGTTGGCGATTTTTATGGCTACTTTTTAACAAGATTGAAATTAAAAATTTTTATAATTCACGAAAATTACTTATTATTACCAAAACTCGTCTACAAGAAATTAAAACAATGTAATATTGATGGTTTTTCTTAAGCTTAGTCTAGACGATATGTTGAATCAGCATATTTATGGTAAAAAATTTGTTACCAGTGCCACCATATCGTGTAGACACCAAATCTTTTTCAACATACGTATGTTTAACCACATATGGCTGCCATTTTTTAACGTTGTCACGTTGTTCACTATTTTAGCATATCGTGTAGACAGCATATTTTTACGTTTTAACAAATTTACTACGCATGCTGACAGATATGTTATTTGTTGAAAAACGTATGCAAGCTTTTCAGCATATAACAAATTTGATAGCATATAGAATTTACATTTCAGATCAGCTCTCATATTATATGTTAACTATGTTGCCTGATTCGGCACGGGACATTGCAATTTCTGGGATGCTATCAATTTCTTGCGTATTTTCGCGACATATGTGATTTTCTTATTCTTTACAGTTTAGCAATTTCTTCGAAACAAATTAAGAATACCAATGCCGTTGAAAATTAAAATAAAAATATCATGAGGTAATAGCATTTTTTAGACAAACAATATTTGTAAAATTTTTTTCGCTATCTTTTGGTTCCGGAGTTACGGGGCTCAAAACTTTTATTTTGAACTTGACATAACTCCTACAATTCTACACGGATATAAACAATATGTACATCATTTTAAAGTGCTCTAAAATACTTTCTACTGGTTTATATCCGTCAACCTATTTTGATATCCGTTAACTCATTCTGAACCAAATACTATTTTAAAAATGTTTAATCCGACTTTTTACGTAAACACACTGTTGTTCTCCGTAAAGTGAACTTTTGGAATCTGGCTGGAAATAGTGGATAGAATCAATCTCTGAGCCCATAGACTAAAACAAAATAAATGAACTCTATTTTGTTCACTCAGAATTCGTCAAACCCCAATAGGATTCAATGAAAGCACACAAAAAAAAGAAATAAAACCAAGAAATTAGAAGGTTTGAACTAACAAATTTATTCGGTACAATTCGAGATTACCTTTCGATTCGGTTTCTCCAAGCACAAGACCGGAAAACAGCATTTTTGACATTTTGACCATTATGGCAGACAAGATTAGGCATTATGTGCGAATGCAACAGATTATCTTTGCAACATTCAGCCAGTATATATATCTCAAAAAAAGGGGGACAAACTTGTCCATCACAATATTTAATGACAATGGCCATTTGACATTAACATTGCCGCCCACCTTGCAGGATATGCAACGGAAAATAATACATTAGTGTGGTCTGTCAAAAATGCTGCTCAGGTGAAAAAATACAAGCAAGTAGAATGTACATTCTTAAGTAATAAACTATGTAATTCATTATATTATTAAATATCTACAGTTCAATAATTCATTCATTAACATTTGGGTTTTGCTTAACATAATTAAGTTAATGATAATAATAAATTTTTTTTTTTTAATCGCAATATGTACTTATACACAGTAAAGGAAAAATAATAAAAGTAAAAGATGTGAAGAATTAATAAAGCGAAATAAAGAGAAAATACTATACGATTTCGTTAAGTGCTTTGCTTGTTAGTGGCTTAAAGTGCATTTTTTTATATATATATATATATATATATTATTTTTTTTTAATTATAGGCTGCATGGACCATAGATATTCCAGCCGAACAAAGTGCTTTGGGCTGTCGGAAGGCCCGGTCTTGAGAAAACTCCTTGGCACATGACTTTGGGGTACAGATCAACCCCAATTACGATGTCTATCGGGGCCGATTCATAAAATTTCGAATCTGCTAAAAATAAGTCCTTAAAATGTTTTTTGTAGGATTCATGAAGAGACTGTGTAGGTGTACGAAGGGCTATACGGTTATCAACCCTAAACGTACCCTCTATTTTGGAAGAAGAATCAAACCTTGATTTTAATACTATAGGGCAGATAGTTTCTTCCCGTAAAGTGTAGGCGGTTAGATGCAGCTTGTCGATTAAACCTTTCGAAACACGACTCAATGTAGACCCAGAGTCCAATAAGCAACGTGCGTGCGAAGTTGTAGTACCCACTTTTACTAGTACCGTAGGAAGAATGACTAGTGTATTTTGGTGTATAATCGAAGTCAAGGAAGTTGACTTTGAACCTGCCGGAGGAGATACTTCTCTCTTGGGCTTAATCGTTGATGAGTTGCAATTCTTGGATGATTCGGACCCTTTTGTTTGAGGTGACCGCTGTCGGGCGCAGGATTCAGAGCTAGAATTCAACATATCCTTTACTAATTTAGGGTGTACATGTAGCAACGTGTGGTGAAACTTATGACAATGTTTGCATCCATGGTTGGAGAAACATCTTCCGTGTGAGTGGTCATGTGCCAGACAATTTTGACAATATTTGTGTTTTTGCACTGCGCGGACTCGATCGGACATTTTCATAGCTAAGAACACTCGACAGGTGCGTAGCGGATGGTTACAAAGTCGGCAAGGAAACGCATTGTAGCTTTTAAAGAACCCTTTGAAATGAGTTTCGGATTTCGAGGACGCAGTTGAAATATTTGGCATGTTGAGCTGGAAAATAAATTTATGGTGTAAAAATATCTATCGAAACGGTATCTAAGATGATGTTGGTAAAGGTATGAGTTTGACTATAGGCCTTGTAATCAAGCCACGTTGAGTAAGAACATCAGCAACTTTCACGCGACTATCGGAGCCAGAATAAATTTTTACCACACGGCCAAGCCTCCAACTATTCGGTGGAAGATTTTCATCTCTGATCACTACCAGAGCTCCAGTTTCAAGGTTTACCTCTGGCATTTGCCATTTAACTCTCTTACCCATCTCTTTCAAATATTCATCCTTCTATCTTGAGCAAAAGTTTTGATGAATTAATTTTAGTCTTTGCCACCGATTAACCATGGACACTGCCGAGTCCTTCAGCTGAGGATCAGCAGGAGCTAATATTGGGCCACCTATAAGAAAATGCCCCGGCGTCAATGCACACAGATCATCGGGATCTGTAGATATTGGAGAAATTGGCCTGGAGTTTAAACAGGATTCAATTTTGGACAATAAAGTAGAAAGTTCTTCAAATGTATATTTGCAGCTTCCAGCAACTTTCCGGAAATGGGCTTTGAAACTTTTTACCCCAGCTTCCCACAACCCACCCATATGGGGAGCTCCCGGTGGAATAAAATGCCAGGATATGTTTTGATGAGCATAATTTGCTTGTATACATTGTTGGGAAGTTTGAATGAACTCTCGCGCCAACACTTTAGAGGCACCTATGAAGTTGGTACCATTATCGGAATGAAGGTGAAGCGGACAACCTCTGCGTGATACGAAACGGGTAAACGCTGCTAAAAACGATTGTGTGGATAAGTCGGAAGTAGCTTCCAGATGTATTGCTTTGGTCGAAAAACAGACGAAGACGCATACATATCCTTTTGAAATGCGACATGACCGTCCAGAATAACTTTTAACGTCAAATGGGCCTGTAAAATCTAATCCCGTTGTTGTGAATGGACGTGTAATTTCAGTCCTTTCTGCAGGCAAAGCGGCCATTATTTGTCGTTGACATCTTTTTTTATATATAATACAAATCTTACATTTATTGATGGTGGTCTTTATTAAGTTTTTCGCTTTTGGAATCCAGTATTGTGTTCTCAGCAACCGCAGGACTAATTGGTTTCCTCCATGTAAACTGACATAATGAACAAATTGAACCAAAAGCCTTGCGTATTGAGAATTGTAAGGAAGAATAATGGGGTTTTTCTCATTATAAGTAAGACCTGGTGAAGATTGTAATCGTCCGCAAGACCGAATTACCCCCTCGGGGTCCATAAAGGGGTTTAAATTTAATAAACTGCTGGTCTTGGGAATAATTTGGCTAGCATGAAGAGCCTTATACTCTTTTGGATACCATGCCTTTTGACAGACAGAAATAAGTTTACCCTGAACGAAAAGAAGTTCCGCATTGGAAAGTGTCTTGACACTCTTACAAAAGTCGTGTCTATAGCTGCGATGAGTTCTGTGGATGAATCGGTAAACATATGCCAATACACGGAGAGCTCTAGGAAAAGAAGAAAATCGATCTAGCAGATCTTCGAAGTTTGTAAAATATGATAAATGAACTTTAACAGCTTTAACTTCTAGATCAGTGTTGGGAATATCGGAGAACGTAGAAATAGGCCATTGTGACTCTGCGTTCTTGAGCCATTGCGGCCCAAACCACCAGAGATCATTATTTAATAGATTTTGTGGGCAAACACCTCGGCTGGCTAGATCTGCGGGATTCATTTCCGAACTTACATGATGCCACTGCGAAAATTTGGTAACCTGAGAAATTTTTGCTACTCTGTTCGCCACAAATGTCAACCAGCTACAGGCTGGCTTTGCCAGCCACGATAACACAATTGTTGAATCCGTCCAACAGTAAACAAGGCATCTTTCGACATCGAATCGTGGCAATAGATTATCCAACATTTCGGCTAATAGCACTGCTCCGCATAATTCCAACCTCGGAATAGAGAGTGTCTTTATAGGAGCCACCTTAGTTTTCGATGACAGTAAGTGTGTAGAGATGAAGCCTGCGCGAGATATTCGTATATAAACTGCCGCTGCGTATGCTTTCTCAGAAGCATCGCAGAATCCGTGGAATTGGACATCGGCATTCGGACAATAATCAATCCATCGAGGAATGCGAATGGTATTGATAACGGAATAGTTGGATTGAAATGTTTTCCAAAGGCAAAGAGTGACTGGTGCTAAGAGTTCATCCCAGCCAGTGCCATCCATCCATATTTTTTGCATCAAGATTTTTGCTTGGATAATACAAGGTGCAAGCCAGCCAGCAGGATCAAAAAGTTTGGCGATTTGTGAGAGAACTTCTCGTTTTGTATACTTTAAGTTCTCCGGAAACGGACAAGCGGTGAAGTAGAATTCATCCGAGCACGCATTCCACCGAATTCCCAAAGTTTTCGTCGAACTGCTATCCTCAAACTTCAAGAAATCTTCATTAAGAAGATGGTCTGATGGAATATGCGCTAGGATGTCTTTGGAATTCGATGTCCACTTTCTCAAAGAAAAACCGGCAGAATCAAGAGCGTGGACAAGCTCATCTTTTGCTTTAATGGACTCACGTTTTGTGTGAAAACCCGCAAGGACGTCATCGACGTACATGGAATTACGTAGGATTGAGCTTGCTAAAGGAAAAATATTTTGAACATCCTCCGCCAGCTGCAATAACGTGCGAATGGCAAGATAGGGCGCACAATTTACCCCGAATGTTACTGTTTTCAATTCATAATCCCAAATTGGATCCTTAGGATCACTTCGAAATAATATTCGCTGATATGGAGTATGTTCAGGATTCACTAAGATCTGTCTGTACATTTTTTGTATATCAGCATTGAATACAAATCGGAAAAAACGCCATTTTAAAATTAAAAAAGTAAGGTCATTCTGAAGAACTGGTCCAACATGAAGCAATGAATTTAAACTTCGGCCGTTAGATGAAGGCGCAGAAGCATTGAACACCACGCGAACTCTCGTGGTTGTACTGTCGGGTTTAATGACCGCATGATGAGGCAGGTAATATACTTTCGAAAATTCGGATGGCGGAGGCATATGTTAGACATATGTTCCAAGTCTTCGTACTCCTGAACCACATTGTAGTAATCCAGTTTGAAATTTGGAGATCGAATTAGTTTGGCTTCATTGCGAAGGAATTGCGCCAATGCACTAGATCTCGAATGCCCCAAACTGAGCGTTTCTGAAACTTCTGCCTTGAATGGCAAAGACACTATGTATCTTCCCTCAGAATTTCTATTTGTAGTTTTTCGATACAACTCTTCACATGCTCTATCAGAGGCCGACTCAAAGTTCTTCCTTGGAAGGCTCTCCACCTCCCAAAATCGTGAGATCTCCTTATCTAAGGAGATCTCACAAAAATGCGAAACTATTGTGCGACTTCGATTAAAATTTTGAGTGATAGGACCCGTAAGAATCCATCCGAAAATGGTTTCTTGTGCTATTAAGGATTCACAAACATTAGGGATTACGCCTGTACGAACAATCGAAGGAAAAATATCCCCTCCAATCAACAAATCTACCTTCGCACAGCAATAAAATTTCGGATCTGCTAGGGGAATATCAGGCAGATTTGAAAATGTGGACGTCGAAATATTTTGGGATGGTAGATTATCAGAAAGATGAGGGACCACGAGAGCATCAACCGGAATCTCAACATTGTTATATAATGGGGAGCCCAGTACAAGGGAACATTTACGATTAACTTTAGCTGAAATAGTGTTATTTAAGCCTGAAATCTGTGCATTTGTGCGCTCCGAAGGTAGTCTAAGAATATTGAACAAACGTTCCGAGATGAATGTACCCTCTGAACCAGAATCTATCAAGGCGCGTGCCTGATAAATGGTTCCTGAATAAACAACATTAACCCATGCAGTTCCTAATAAAATGCCTTTCAAGTTCGTAGCAAAACAAGATTGAACTCTATCTGACTCTAAAATGGTAGTGGACTGTAATAAAGCAGGACTAGAATGAACATACGGGACTGAGTTGGGATTTAAATTGGAACGGTGACGGGTTTTTTCAGCTTTTGGAGATGAACTAGGCTCACTGGATTCTTTATGCAGAAGGGTGTTGTGCCTCTTTTGGCATTTAAAGCAGCTATTTTTGCTGGTACAATTTTTTACGGTATGAGTTTTTGAGAAACAATTTAGGCATAAGCTTTCATCTTTAATTTCTTTGAGTCTTTGCTGCTGATTCATTTTCAGAAATTTAGGGCAAAGGCGAATAGCATGGTATTCAGTTGGACACAATTGACACTTAGGGCCAGCAATCTTCGTCTGGAAACTATGGACTTTTTTGTTCGAATTTGAAAGTGAGCTGGGTTTTAATTTTGAGTTAGAATCTTTTGCACTATTCGAGCCGCGAATTTCAGACACCGATTCTAAAGTCCTATAACGATTGGTGATGAACTCATTTGCCACGTCAATGTCATATAGCTTCAAAATGGAAATGCACGAGTTTATCTCTCGCTGTAATTGTTTCAATGCCTTGCCCGATTCCACGTGGATGTTCTGAAGGTTGAAAAGAATCTTTAGCTGGCCATTAACAAGCACTCTACGATTTTCATAACGCGAGCACAAATTTTTCCAAGCCAAGTCGAAACCCTGGTTAGTAAGAGGAATTTTTTGGACTATTTCCCTTGCCTCACCTTTAGTCTTTTGAGTTAGGTAAAACAGTTTCTCAACATTGCTAGCCCTTGAATTGGAAACTACCGCTGTAAACGTATCGCGAAATGTTGGCCAGGATGCATAATCTCCATGAAAAGTTTCTATTTCAAGAGGAGGCAAATGGAGACTGTGGGCTTCAGGTGAAGCGGAACTATGATACGTAAGACCTTTGGAAGAACTAGCAACTGGATGTGTTCCTACCTCTGAATGAGTAATGCCTTGCGGCTTTATGGACTCAGATATTTCAGCCAATTTTATTAGACACTTACAATATGTCGAGTAAGTGTTTTTGTATTTAATCTTTGCTGATATCAACCCTTCTGTACCCTGAGCGTCATCACCATCGTCGTCCTTAGACTCATTTTCTGCCTCCGCTTCCATCAGAAATTTATCATAGGCGGTTTTTATACGATTCCAGTTTGATTTTAGTTCAAACCGGTGAATTTCTAAGGCATGAAATGTAGTCAAGGGAAATTCACTACCGTTCAAGTCAGCCTCGAATTCTACCATGCTATCAGCAAGGCGTATAAATTGATCCAACGACATGATGAGATTTTAAGTCAGAAAATTCCAAAAAAGGAACAACGAACCTACTTCAAGATGCAAATTCTTCTAAAATTAGCAGTGTGGAAATAAATATTCGCGAATATTCGAAATACTATTAGCAATCTAGCCTAAAGATAATTTTATTGGAAAAGCGCTCCAAGTTACGTAAAGGATTTCCACACAAAGCAACAGAATTAATTTTTAACTAAAATTTTCCAGCGAAGTTAAATGTGTGAATTAACTCTCGCAAAATTATATAGATAAAACAGTAAAAGGAATTTCCGTCGAATTTCGCTTAAAAAGAAAACTTCGGAAAAGCATTGATTATTATGCAAGGAGTGTATGCATAGATTTAGATTGCTTGAACACAAAAGATTGCATGTATTTAAATCACTGGAATGTAATCAGCTGTGAAGCACAAATTATTTAAAGGGTCATTCACCTTTAAGCAATCTGGAAAACTAAATTATATATTCCAGTATACACTTGTAATATAAGGTGCTTTCATGAACTTATGACACAAATCCAGCAATAAAAAAAAGATGAATGCGATGAATGAAAAAAAAAATATTTGAATACTGGGGAAAAGGAAATGATATATGCCTTAATATGAGTTATAAATGAAAATAAGTGTTTATTGTGTATTTTAGTAGACCTTATGATACGCGGATGAATGACATTATCTTAATGCCTTAAACTAATAATATGAAATAAATAAGTCTTCGAACGAGCCAATTGTACCTTGTATGCAAAATTGATTTTGTCGCTCAGTACTTCCAATTTCAATAATATATTCCAAACATTAAATGTGGAGAGAGAAACAGTGTTACCGCTGTGCAATCATTTTTCTAACCGTAACTTTCTGTAACTAATTTTTCTTCAAAGTTCAAGCTCACCGATTATTCATACACCAGAAAAAAAACAATGTGTCTTTAAAATACGTGGAAAGAAAAGCGTATATTTTAAAATTAACTGTTTTGAATTTTGCAAACATGTAAAAGTGTCGTCTGACAAATCTTGATAAACTACGTCACCAGAGTTTTTGCTTTGACTAGCCTTGGATTCTATGTTGGGACACAGAAGTGAGAAAATGTTGTAAAATTATGTTAGCAAAGGTTAAAAGTGCTAAGTAATCTGACGATTTTAAAATTTAATATGTTTTTTTTTTTTAATATTTAGAACTTTGGAACAATTATGAACTGATGCGGCGTTTTACTAATACACCACTCCGGCAACCCTACATCAATAAATGGCTGGAATATACTGAAAAATACAAAGAGTAGGCGAATGTAAATTGTGACAAGAGATCTTCTCAACTCTGAGAATCGCAGAATTAAGAGATTATTAATGTTAAAACTTAACAGCCCCTTAATGTAAAATATCAAAGAGATCCTAAATTCTTTGGAATCTATGCACTACTGTGGATTGTGAAGAAAAGGGTGGCAAGAGCAAACTTCAAACACCCTAAACCACAGATATGACGGCTAACACGATTTCTCGATTTTTAATATTATTGTTAATTTAATTTAATTTGAAGGAAAACAATATTTCACTTACGCTAGTTGTACTCTGGTAGTGATAGATGAAATCCTCCAGTCCCTTTTATGTTTGGATTGTAATTGCGCGAAAACCCAAAAGTTGCTGAATTCTTGATGTATCAAGTTGTTGCTTGCCCTTTCGTATATATGTAGGTACATACTTTTATCCGTAGGTATGATAAATAAATATATGTATGTATGTTTGCATACTAGCATTCATATATATGCATATCTATATATGTGCGAATATTTTACACAATTATTTCCCAAACTTTTTGTAAATGATTTTATTTTCCAACTTTTTAGAAATTTACTCAGGCTACTCGAGGTAGCATTAAAAAAGAACAATAGCACGTTTCTTCTCCCTATTAATGCACTTTCTTGCCATGCACTTTAACACTAAAATAACTAACAAGCACAAGAACAGAACGTACCTTTACAAATGTATGTATGTATGTATGTATGTACTCGAATGTGACCACACAATCCAATGCTGAATTCTCAGAGAGATGATTACGCAATTATTTCCAAATCCGGCTCGAAGGACCAATGTTGTTCTCCGTAAAGTGAACTTTTGGAATCTGGCTGGAAATAGTGGATAGAATCAATCTCTGAGCCCATAGACTAAAACAAAATAAATGAACTCTATTTTGTTCACTCAGAATTCGTCAAACCCCAATAGGATTCAATGAAAGCACACAAAAAAAAAGAAATAAAACCAAGAAATTAGAAGGTTTGAACTAACAAATTTATTCGGTACAATTCGAGATTACCTTTCGATTCGGCTTCTCCAAGCACAAGACCGGAAAACAGCATTTTTGACATTTTGACCATTATGGCAGACAAGATTAGGCATTATGTGCGAATGCAACAGATTATCTTTGCAACATTCAGCCAGTATATATATCTCAAAAAAAGGGGGACAAACTTGTCCATCTCAATATTTAATGACAATGGCCATTTGACATTAACACACACCGTTATCTAAAAAAATTACTAATATATCGGTACTTAAGCATGTATATAATTTTGCAGAGAACCTTCCAAACTTTCATTTGATGTGATATTTAAATCTGCGGGTTTACTCTGTGTTGGCATTAGGCTGGCCACCCGTACTTTATAATAAAGTATTGTCCGTTATTTCGGATAACTGTACTTTATACTTTATGAGAACAATAAAGTACGCGGAAATACTTTATTTCGCATGATTTGATTTATCTAGAATTCAAAATAGATTCATGTTATATTAGTCAGTCAGGTTATATAGATCACTTTAATCGAACCAGCTTTTGACTCTGGGAAGTATACATCGAAAAAACACAAAATTATCTATCTGGAAATAGTCGAAATGAAATTTTTTTCTTTACTTTTCTTGTGATAAGCATATCCTAATCTCTCTAAAAAATGCATTAGGAATTATACATTTTTCTGGTAAAGCAGTTTAATGTAAAACAGTGTAATGTTGGCTTGCCTGAAACTAGTATTGAACTTAAGACCTCAGGGTTTTTAGTCAAACTGTTGTCTTCACCGGAACTGACTAGCGAAATTAACACGCATTTTTATTATTTATTTATAAAGCCTTAAAATAGCTGAACAGATGGTTTGATTTTAAAATCACAAATTTGTTATTTACAATTAGCTATATAAATTTAAAAAGCAATGTTGAATTGAATAATGGGTAGTATGAATAAAAAGTGTTTGATTTTTACTTAAAATTTTGTTTTAAAACTCAAAACTTCGTAGTTTTATATTCAATAAAATATCCAGAATTTTGTATTTTAAAACAAATTTTTAAGTAAAAAGCAAATACTTGTTTGTTCATACTACCCAATATTGTTAACATAATCGAAAATTTAAATCTGAAAAAAACTTAATATAAATATGGATGATCTTTGTGGAGAACTTGCGTTATTAAACAAACTTTATTATCAGATACACAGTTCTGAAGGTTTTGCAGAATTATCTACTGCAAGTATATAGCAACTAGTATTTAATAAGACTGATTATAAATGATCAAATTTGTACTTTCTATTCCTGCCACGTCACCATTCACAGAGAGTTTTTTAAGAGCAAATGGCGTGACGAAAGAAGCAAATCGTCTCTGAATCTGATAAAAATGAATTAATTATTTACTTTAATTTAAATATAGACTGTAAAGATGCTGTGCAATTGTTTAGAAATGATAATTATTTGATAAAACTTGCTAAAAGCAATAAAAAATACGTTTTTAAATATAACAATACAGAGAACTAAATTGTAATTTATTTTTATACTGTGTACTTTATTTTCTTAACCTTTAATAACCAATTTACTTTAATTGGCATAAAAAAAGGTGGGAACAGTAGTTGGCATCCCCAAAATAATACGTTAATTATTAACTCTGTACATTTGCATAAGTCTACATACATATGTATATTTTATATGTCTGTGTACTAGTTTTATATATTACAAGTATAGGCCTGGCGCCATATTTTTTAGTTAGAAATGATCACTATATAGTCAAGACTTGTGAACTACGCGCGTTTATCTATACGTTTTTGGAATATCATCTTGCAGCACATTAACTACACCACTTGCAATTATAAATAATTAATAAAGATAGTTTTAGATTTACATTACACAATTGCCTTTTATTTAAACCGTCTAAAACTACAACACTCTGTAATTCGAAACGGAAGAAATGCTTTCGCATTGCACTGTAAGTAACAAATGCGAACAGTTTTCCTTTCGCATCGCATTATAGTCAGCGTTACCGTTGGTGCTACTAAAGTAGCACTTTTTCGACTACTTGGATACTATTTTGCTACTTTTACAAAATGCACCCAAATGTAAAACTTTTTGTAATTCTTGCCATTTTATTGATACTTTTTACTAAATGAAGAGATACTTTAAACAATTTTCCTTACGCAGTGAACTAAGTGGTGTATAAAGTTTCTAATGGATTTTTTAATGTGATTAAGATATGCTTAACACGAGAAAAGTAAAGAAAAATTGTTAATTTCGGCATTTTCCAGATAACGATACATTTGTGTTTTTTCGATGTTATACTTCACACAGTCAAAAGCTGGTTCGATTAAAGTGATCCATATATTATTTGAAAAGCTTCAAAATTACGCGTCGAATATTGGATAATTGGCTTTGACCACATAAAAAAATTACTGAGTTATTGGTGGTCAAATTTAAAAATATTCTTATTGTCTCTTCGGAAGCTGTACCACAAATAATATCAAAATCCATAGTTGTAAATTTCTATTGAATAGTCTATTCGATTTAAAAAAAAATTAAGCCATAATACCCAAATTGGATAAAAGCTGAAAATGATATAATAAAAAACAAAACACAAACATTTAAATTTACTAAAAAATGCACTATGTAGTAAAAATCAAAATAAAACAAAACTATTAAATAAAATATTTGCTAGTAAATTGAAATGCTATTGTTTCCGTTTTTTTCTTCTAGCATTTTTAATTTTTATTCGATTTCGGTCCATTATTGCTTAAAATTTTTAAAATCGAATAGACTATTCAGTAAAGGTATTTAACTAGGAGTTTTTTTATTTCGGGTACAAAACAGCTTCCGAATAGACAACACTTGGTGAAAAACGATAAATATTAAAAAAAAAATTTAATTTGATCTCCTACAACTAAATCATTTTTTATCCGATAAAAGTCAATTATCCACTATTCGACGCGTAATTTTGTATCCTTTCAAACAATAGCAGAGTAATCAAACCAGCCTTGGAATGTGGATAGCGCTTTAACGGCAAGTATACATCGAAAACGCAAACGTACCATTATATAGACAATGGCCGAAATGAAAAAAATTTTATTTTATTTTTCTCGTGTTTAGCATATTATAGTTACCTTAAAATAAAGATTTGTAAAGCAGTGTTATGTATTACGCGCTCTACAGTCGCCAAACTACATAGCTTTAGTACCAACTTTTTCATTATTTTCGCTGCTTTCCTTCAACTGCTGAGTTGTCTCCTTTCATGTTCTTTCCATAGTTAGTCTCATCACGAAAATTTCGTGTGAGAATTTATGTTGAAAACAGCAATAATATGCGATAGTTGGTTTCTGTTGGCATTATAATTTCTCTCCAAAAACTTTTGTTTTATTTTACAAAAATTACTCACCTTCCTTAGCATAACGTATAATTTTTGCTCTTTCAGCTTCAGATAGAGATTTTCGCCGACCCATTTAAATTTCAGGCTTTGAAAGATTAAAAATGTGTTAAAAACTAACAATTCGCGGTGAAGTAAACTATTCTGATTAGGCACTGCTCTTGGACACATTTTGTTATGCAGCAATTAATTGATAATGGCACAATATTTCCGTTACATTTTTTGCACAGATTTCTCGAAGTGCATATTATTTAATAATAAGTTCAATTTTATTAGTAGTTTGAGTAACAGTTTTTGATAGAACTGAAAAAAAGAATTGCTAAAATGTTAAATCTAATCAGATGAGCGGCAGTTTATGTTTGCTAGCCTTTATTTTTAAAAATTAAATAAATTTTTTTATATATTTCTTGTTTTTTTTTCTCAAAAATCCCCTTTTTGTGCCCCTTTTATTTCCAAAATCCCCTTTTTGTGCCCCCTTTTGAAAATTTTCAACGGTAACGCTGATTACAGTGTTAACAACCTACCACTATTGAAATGCGGAAGTTATGCAACTTTAAAAGTTAGTTTTTAGAAATAAATAGTTTTTTTAAGTAGTCTGCACAGCCGGCATGGGCCGGGTGTAAAGATATAACAAATTAAGTATAGCTACCGCAAAATTGGCAATGACCCAGTTCCAGTACAAAATTCTGATTATATGGTATTCTTATTTTCATTGTGTATGTCGAATAGTGCTTTCGCCTGTCAGCACATTGAATATGCTGACAGGCGCATTTGTTGTTATTTTAAAACATATTAGTGTTAGCATACATTTGCTTATTCAACATACCGTCTAGACTAAGCTTTATATTATTAATAGTCGTTAATGGGTTTTGGATGCGAAAAATTTACAAGAAATAGTTTTTGGCGATTTTCTGCTACATTTTTAAAAAATGTATTATAAAAAAAAAATTTATTGTCAAATATATATTAAGAAAAACTACATAAAATAGATTTTGGCGACTTTTAGCGACTTTTAAAACCAATTTGGCGAAAAAGGTCGGAAAAAATCTGACAACCTTGCTAGTAACCCTGCTGATTTAGGTTCCCGAGGTTGCTCACATAAAGAGCTAGAAGCTAATTATCTGAAGCTAATACAGGCAGAGTCCAAATGGCCTGCCAACCATATTGGAAATATTGTGGCACCAGAATATAGAAACATTGAATGTTTTACAGCATATAAGTAAATAATATTCACGTTTATTTTGTTCGACTACTTGACTGCTACTAAATTTTATTTCTTAAAAGTTTCTTAAAAGAATTTTACCAATACATATTCATCTCTTAAAATTATTGCTTGCATAATCTAAATCGATAAAACCGCCAACAAAGTATTTATGACAAAAGAACCACTTAAATGCAAAGCAATCAAGAGTTCTACTTAAATGTGTTGAGTTCAACAAACCAAAGCAACGCTTAATAATTAAAACAACAAGCAGACACACAAACACTTTGGAGTTGGGCAATCCAAAGTGATATTTAATAACGAAAGTAATAGTAAGCATTTTAGAGTTCTACAACCCTATAGTTCATTTAATTCATAAAAGAAACAACAAAACGAAAAATTGAAAAGCAATAAAACAACGATAAATGTTTTTGTTGTTAGCTCTTCCCCCTCCGAATTTGATTGTCCTCAATCAAAAGTATGGTATTTGAGAAATTCTTGCTATTGGTGGATCTCTAGGATTAGAAGTATTTAAAATGATCTTTTGCATTGGTACTGGAGCAATGTCGCCAGAATGTTGTTTTGTGCGACTGCAGCACATTCTTTTAATGCAGATAAATAACATTATTATGATTATAGAAATTATTAGGACGATATTAATTACATCTCCAATCTTACTCTCGATATTGAGCAATTCGATAGCTTCTGTATTATTAGCATTCATTTCTCCAATCAGTTCCAAGGTAAGGGTTTTTTCCACTTGTGGATTTTTGCTTATTGGCTGTACCACAGCTGGCAATGGCTTAGAAAAGATATTTCTGAAAATGAAAAGGTTTTACCGTTCACCTTGATGGTCTCATTGTGAAATTTAATAAGGTAAGTGCCGTTGAGGTCGTAAGTTTCTTGACTTATGAAAATTTTACCATTGAATTGAATCAGTAGAATCGTACCAGGAAATAATTCCTGTACCGTGGGTATATGGAGGTTATTAACCATAGTGCAATTGGAGGGTTTACTGAGCATTAGATTGGGAAGACATTGTGTTTTGGTAATATCTTCGATATTTTCATTCTTACATACTGTTAGCTTACTAAAACTCTTGCATCGGCCTTTGATACCAAAAAACTTTTCATCACAAACTATAATCTCATCATATTCAACTTTAGTGGCAATTCCATCAATTTTTACAGGTTTTATACTTATTCTATTACATGTTTCTCTATAAGTTGTTGGGATGTCTACAATATAAATCAAAGAGTTATTGCTAGAGGCTATTCTTATTTCAGCAAAATCAAGAGATTCCTCGACGTTTATGTAATTAATGTTTTCTTTCTCAGCCAAAGTTCTGATCGCATCCATCTCATATTCAGACAATATGAATGAGTTTATGACTCCAACTTTAGACCAATCTATTGCATATTTTAGATTTACGATCTCGCTTTTAATAATTTGTAATTTATATTTTAATTCGTCTACCAGGATACTTCTCATTTCTTCATTTGCAAATGATTTCAAAATATAATTTGTTTTCGTTGTTATTTCATTTAATTTTTCTAACGAAATTCTGTTGATTATAATTTGTCTATTATTATTCTGCAAAACATTATTTATTTTCTGTTCGATAATTTGAAAATCGGCGTGATCTGGATTACCCGCGATCCATTTCCACGCGGAACCGATAAAATCGAGGGATCTCCTGGTTCTGGGTTTTAAATTATTAATATGGATTTGTAATTGTTTTATTTCGTAATCAAGAAAGGAATATAAAGGATGGGAAGTGATCACGTTTGAGTGGATAATGGATTGCAAGTTATCAATTGTCGTCTCGTAACTTCCTACATCTACCACATGTATTAATTTGACTGTGCCGGACTGGACCTTAGCGGATCCTGTGTCGATGGCTACAATTCGTGAATTAGTATAGTCTAATATTTTCACCTCGCACACTATGGCAGACATTGCCGCTCGAAAAAAGAAAAAGAAAAAACTTTAGCTTCTAATATTATTTTTGTGGACCACTCTCCCACTTTCCGTCACTACTGTAGTATGCCTATTTTCCTTAACTATTTCTCTCTTATAATTTTTAGATAATTTAGTTCCTTATCGTTTATTAACCTTGACGTAAATTTCCGACCTATCTCGTAGTCTTTTTGTCTAGACTTCTTTTTGTTATGAAATTCGATGTCTCTAACTTGTTTTTCCTTTAGTTTTTCAATTATTTCTTGTCTGTCTGTTTTTTAAATTTATCAGGTTCAGTAAATCTATGTTTACAAAGAAATATATCTGACGGTTTTTTTTTGTGTTGTAGTGTGAACAGAGTTCTTGTACTCATAAAGAGATTTATAAAGAAGTTCCGAGAATGTCTGATGACCGTTTTCAGCTCAAGACATCTCATAATTTCTGTCAATGTTGAATGAAATCTTTCTATCTGACCATTTGTTGAGCTAGCATAGGGAGGAGTTTTGAAGACCTTAATATTGAATTGATTTTCTAGCATAAATCTTACAGCCAGAGAATTAAAATATTTTTCGTTATCCATCACAACAGTTTTCGGCATTCCAAATGTTAAAAGAATTTCTCTTAGTGGTTCCTTTATGTCCTCCGATGATCTGGACTTCAATAATCTAGCCTGATCATATTTAGAGAATTTGTCAATTGCTGTTAAAACAATTTTCTTCTCAGTAATGAAAATATCGATATGGATAATTTGTCCGGGGTATTGTGGAATAGGTGTTTCGAAAATTTCGATTTTATTGGGATGACGATCATACTTACTTTCTTTACAGATTTACAGGCTTTTGTTATTTTCTTGACTTTTGCCATCATCTGAGGGAAATAGTATTTTTCTAGAAGTTGGTTTTTATTTTCTTCGGCACTTCTATGAGCTCTGTCGTGCTCGTTAATTATTTCAACTTCTTGCTCTGATTTGTCTCGAACGTGTGCTACCATCTTCCTTGTATAAAGAACTTTAAATTTATGAAAGCGTTTAGAGAATATTTCTTGTGCTTTGCCAAGAATTGCGTTCGTGGTCTTCACGCAATTTGTCACTGAAGGGTTAAGATATTTTTCGAAAATTTGCTCTAGCCTCTCATGAGAAAGATTTGGTTCTAATAGAATGTGTCTATGATACGTCGGGAAAACAATCTGGAACTCATATGAAGAGATATTATGTGGTTCTATTATAATTTGGTTTTTAAATGCGTTAATCGGAGTTTCTGTATATTGAATAGAGTTTTCAGGTGAACTTTGATTGCTATGTTGAGTGGAAGCTGTTGAGTCCATTTTGCATATCTCTTGTGGAAGTCTGAACAATGCGTCCGCCACTGCGTTTGCTCTTCCTGGCTTATATTGCAGTACGTAGTTATATTCTTCTAGCGTTGCCTTCCACCTTCTTAACTTGCTATTAGTATTGTTGTTTGACAAAGCTTGTGTTAATGGTTGATGGTCCGTAAATATTCTTATTCTTGCTGCACCGTAGAGGTGATTTCTCAACCTTTCGAGTGCCCATACTATTGCTAACATTTCCTTTTCGTTCGTAGCACAGTGTTCTTCGGCCTTACTTAGGGTTCTCGAAATGAAAGTTATTGGCCTACCTTCCTGTTCTAGTACAGCACCGATTGCGTATTTGCAGGCATCCGTTGTTAACTGAAACTCTTTTTCAAAATTGGGATATGAATGCACACATCGTCAGATGTTAATATTCTCTTTATTTTATTAAACGCTTCTATTGCTTCATCATTAAGGTTTATAATTATTTTTTTAGATTGAGACTTGGACCTTTGTCCTCCCTCCCCTCTTAAAAGAGCCGTCAGAGGTTTTGCAACCTTGGCGTAATCTTTCACGAAACGGCGATAAAATCCTGACATACCCAGGAATGATCTCAAGTCTTTCAGAGTTTTTGGTGTGGGCAGATTACAAATTGCTTCCACTTTTTGTGGATTGGCACGTATTCCTGATGTTGACATATTGATTCCCAAAAACTCAACGTCTGGTTTAAGGAACTCACATTTATCTAACTGTACCTTCATGTTGGCTGATTCTAAAGTGCTAAAAACCTTCTTAATGTTCTCAAAATGCTGCTGTTCAGTTTTTCCAAATATGATGATATCATCAATATAAACATAACATATTTTTCCAATATGTTCTCTCAGGATATCATCTAAGCATCTTTGGAATATTGCAGGTACGTTTCTCAAGCCAAATTCATATTTTCCGTTGTTAATGGAAAACGCAGTCTTTTCAATATCCTTTTCTCGTAAGGGGATTTGATGAAACCCACTCTTGAGATCCAGTACAGTAAAAAATTTGTTTTTCCCAACTGTGAAAGTACGTCATTTATTTCGGGTATTGGGTATCGATCTGGTACTGTTATATTATTGAGTTTCCTGTAGTCTATGACCATTCTGAATTTTTTTATACCCGAAGCATCCATCTTTTTGGTACAACCCAGACTGGTGAGTTGTATGGTGATTTGGATGGTCTAATAATGCCGTGGTCAAGTAATTCATTGACTTGTTGTTCTACTACGTCCTTGAGATGTGCTGGGTAGGGATAGCACCTAGAGTAAACGGGATCATCACTTGTTGTTCTTATTTCACCCTTCACTTTAGTTGTATAAGTTAACCGCTCATTGGGTTCGGTAAAAAGAATTGGATATTCTGCTGCTAATTGTTTTGTTTTTAGTTTTTGTTCATTTGTCATATGATTTTGTCTTATTTGCATATTGTTCGTGGTTTGCGAAATATTATTGACATTTTCTGAGACATATTGTTTAAGCTTAATTTTGATGTGGTCATTAATAGTCATTATGCTTTTACTTGTGTAGATAATAGCAGATAATTCTTTAAGGCTGTCATTACCCAATATGGCATCAAAAGATTTGAGATTAGGTAGCCCGAAAATTTTTAGTTTTTTAGTTTTTATTCCGAATAAATTTATGAGCGTATGATGGGTTATGTGGATCTTTCCTCCGGCAGAATTTGCAAAGAAGTTTTTCTCATTAGGGATGGCTAGTTTCATTAATGATGTCTGAATATAATTTTTGTTAGAACCAGTATCAACTAAAATTTTGAGGATTTTCCCTTCCTTCGTCTTGGCCTCAAAATATGGCAAAGACGAGTTTATTCTAAAAAATGGATATCGGTAAAATCTTGATCATTAATAGCTTCTGGTTCATAGTCTGGATCAGGGAAGTCGTTTTAGTTATTGTATTCTTCGAGTGGTTGCAAATCATTTTCAGACTCATATGACTGCATTAACTGATTGTAATGAACCTGTTCGTCTACCTCATCATTTTCTGTTTCAATGTTAAAATTTCTCTGGAATTTTTTTGTTGCATTACAGATGATTGCATGGGTCTTTTCCCTATGAATCTGTCATTTGGCCTTGGTCGGTTAATATAATTAACATTTCTGGATTGAGTGGAGTGGTCAATTTCCATGGGGATGGGTTTTGGTTGTGGTTTTGGTGCGTTAGGTTTTGGTGGAGGTATTTGAAAATTGTCGGGGTATTGTCTTTGTGGATTTTGAAATTGTGTTGTGTTTTGTAAATGTTTATTTTGAGGGTGCGTATATTGGAAAGGATAAGGTTGAGGGTAAGGATTCGGATAATGATTTGGATATTGATTTGGATATTGGGTGGAAAACTGATTTCGATATTGTTCTGTATGTTGAATGTTTCTTGGGGTAACAGATGTGGGGTGAGGATAAAATGAAGGTGTTGTTTGAGGTCTAAAATGTTGGTTCCTTGTGTTTTGCTTAGGATTTTTATTTAAGGCATGGTCTGTTCTAAAGTTTTGATTTTGAAGTTTTAGGCAGAGGTGTAGTGCTTGTGGTAAACTATTTGGTTCTCTTATGCAAAGGAGTTTTGAAAGGTCGCCTCTTAAACCTCTTATGAAGGTGTCTAAAGCTTTGTCCCTGTATGTTTGTATTAATACGTCCATAGCTTCTTTCCCTATCGTCATACAGCTGAGGTTATTGATGATTAATGATAAGTGCGAGTAAACTTCCTGATAAAAGTCTTGCACTGACGAATTTCCTTGTACCAGCGTTGTTAATTGGTATTCTAAATTAGTAATGTCTCGTTTGTCTGCATAAAAAAATAGCCTCCCAACATAAAGGGGTATTGTAAGACTCAAGTGCTGAGTCAGCAGCTCCAGTTATCTTATTTCTTACTACGTTGAGGATAGCAAAGTACCTTGGTGTACCTCTTTGTTCTTCGTAAATTTTCAGGACACGATCAACACTTTTCCTCCATGAGCTGAACTCCGAGGGGTTACCAGAAAATTCTCTAGGACAACGAACAACATCGGGCACCTTATCTAGCTCATTCAGATTTTCCCTATACTGTTCTTCTATGATCTGATCTTCCACTATAATGTCTGCATTTGAATCTAAAATGTTTCCTACTATATTTCTACACTGTTCTTGACATAAGCGAGTTACGAGACTAACCAACGCATCCATTTGAGGATATTGTTGTGGATTGTTGGGTGTACTTGGATCACCAATTGGATTAGGAGGTGGGGGGTTATTTAAAATTGAAGATCTAATTAAGTTGTTAGGGTTAGCCATTTTTTATTAAATAATTTATGATTTTCTTTTTTTTTTAATTTGATATGAAAAAAAAATTTAAGAATTCTTAAACTAGAATTTGATTTAAGGATATTTTGGGAATCTTCGCTTTAAGTCAGCTAAGCGAAATAAAATTTTTTATTTGCGTGAAAACAGTTTAAAATGGGATATTCAAAATACGATGAAATAAGTTCCAAAAGAAGATTGTTTAAATCACTAAGTATTAGAAAGATTTTGCTTTTGATTATTTTGAACTTTAATTATTTTTTATTAATGCAAGTTTGAATTATTTAACTTTAAACTAATTGAGAATTTTGTTAATTTCGTTTTTAAATACTCAGAAATTATGATAATTTCACTTTTCACAAATCTTTTCTTGTTTTTGCTTAAATTTTATTAATTTTGCTGCTTCATCACTAATTATTAGAATTATTTTGCTTTTGATTATTTTGAACTTTAATTATTTTTTATTAATGCAAGTTTCAATTATTTCACTTTAAACTAATTGAGGATTTTGTTAATTTCGTTTTCAAATACTCATAAATTTTAATAATTTCACTTTTCACAAATATTTTCTTGTTTTTGCTTAAATTTTATTAATAAAAATATTATTAACTTACAGTAAATGTATTATAGCCTTTGTGTCCATCTTACAGTATAGCGGGACCCTTGAGAATTTTGCAGATGTTGTCCTTCTTTAGGTATTGCAGATGTCGTCCTGCTTTAGGTATTGTAGATGTTGTCCTTCTTTAGGTATTGCAGATGTCGTCCTTCTTTAGGATTTTTATTTTTATATAATTTTAACCTACTTCAGGGTTTTCTTTTATTTAGTCCAAATTTAGGATTTTAATTTTATCCTACTTTAGGATTTTTATTCAATTTTATCCTATTTTAGAATTTTTATTTTATTTTTCCCACTTTTAGGATTTTTATTCAATTTTTATCCTATTTTAGGATTTTTATTTTCGTTGGGCGCCAGTAAATAATATTCACGTTTATTTTGTTCGAGTAATTGACTCCGGCTAAATTTTATTTCTTAAAAGTTTCTTAAAAGAATTTTACCAATAAAAATTCATCTCTTAAAATTATTGCTTGCATAATCTAAATCGATAAAACCGCCAACAAAGTATTTATGGTACGAGAACCACTTAAATGCAAAGCAATCAAGAGTTCTACTTAAATGTGTTGAGTTAAAAATACCAAAGCAACGCTTAATAATCAAAACAACAAGCAGACACACAAACACTTTGGAGTTGGGCAATCCAAAGTGATATTTAATAACGAAAGTAATAGTAAGCATTTTAGTGTTCTACAACCCTATAGTTCATTGAATTCATAAAAGAAATAACAAAACGAAAAATTGAAAAGCAATAAAACAACGATAAATGTTTTTGTTGTTAACTTATACAAAAGACCAATGCCCATTAACGGTGATGATGGGAAACATACACCAAAAATTTTTAATGTTTGTGCAAAACTATTGAAGACGATTTATTAAAAAACTTTTCGTCAATGGACAGAGCTGTACGAATCATAGCACTACCATGAACATTTCTAAAGGAAATATCAGTGCTCAGAAAATTAGTTTTGTAAAGAATCGTCTTATAATAAAGTCACAAATAATGTATTATTCCATTGAATATCGTAACTTGAATGAAAAAAGGACTTACCCAAAAAAAGCCAGCTGCTATCAGTAACGCCTTTCTTAGATATTGCACAGATAATGAGATTTAAAAGCAAGCTTACAAACTGACGATCTCACGTTCGATGAACGGCACCATAATATAATTCATCTGAATTCTCAATTATGTAAGTTACTTGTTTTATATATTCATACCCTTCTGTTGCATGCAAAACATCAACTCATCCTTTTTAATATCAGGCGATTATTTTTCATACCTTCAGTCAAAAACAAAATCAAGTGTTTTACCTCTCGCTGCAAAATATGCACAATATACCAAAAAAAAGTTCAAGGGCAAATAATCGTCGACCTTCCCAAGGAAAGGGTAATATTCGTTCCAACTTTTACTCACTCAGGTGTAGATTTTTGCGGAGCCTTTTCATTTAAAAAATTCACCACCGGAAATGTCCCACATATAAGGGCTACGTTTGTGTTTTTGTGTGTTTCACAACGAAGGCTATACACTTAGAAATCTGCTCAGACTTTTCATCAGAGCGTTTTCTGACAGTATTTACGAGATTCGTTTGCCGGAGAGGCTTTCCGAAAACAGTATTTTCTGATAATGGACGAAATTTTGTAGGCGCTCAAAAACATTTGCTTAAAGAATATAAAACATTTATACAAACTGCCTCTCAAGATGTAATCCATATATATAAAAATCACGGAATGGCACTTTATATCGCCAAGCGCTCCTCATTCTGGTGGGCTATGGGAGGCGGTGGTAAAGAGTTTTATGCATCATCTAAAAAAGGTAGCCCAAACCGATATTTTTACATTTGAAGAATTTACCACCTTACTAGCTCAAATTGAAGCAGTTTTAAGTTCCCGACCTCTCTCCCCAATAAGCGATGATCCATTTCAGCTTCTGCTACTAAACCCGCGCCATTTCCTACGTGGAAGTCCAATACTGGAAGCTCCAAAGCCAGATAAAGCAAACCTCCCGTTAATCAACCGATGGGAGAAAGTAAAAATAGTTCATCACTACTTTAGTCGCCGTTGGAAAGCAGAGTATTTAAAAGAACACAAAAAGAAAGTCAAATGGAAATACCCTCAAAGGAATATTGAACTTGACGATTTAGTGGTAATCATCCTGCGGAAAATTTGGTAACAATTGATCCAAAAGTACTCGTCCTATGACTTGAGAAAATGAGACTGGTACCAAAAATAAGGAGTAGTGAATGATGAAAAAAGACATATTGTGTAAATGGTCACATATTAACCATTTTCAGTAAATTTAGTTGGTACTCCGGCTAGTATTGTAGTAAACGGCACTGAACAAATTCGATGCAGCTGGATCTAAGGCCTATCACATAGTATCTATATAATATTAATTGTCTACCTTCAATGAGTCTGCCATGCCACTGAGGAACCTGTTTCGTAACTATATTCAAATATTAACTCCAGCTTAACTGGTATTTAGAACATTGAAATATAAGCTCCCCTGTGGTCGAGTGAGTAGTGTACTAGCCTGTCATGCCGAAGGTTGTTTGTTCGAAGCCCATCAAAGACACCGCTTAAAAATATAATACAATTTCTAGTTGGATTTGTAGCAATAAAAAAATAAATTAATCATTAATTACAGCTGAATTTTGGAATAATATTTATATAACGAGTGATTTTTTTGCTATTATCTTTTTGGCAACACTAGTTTTGACAGCTCACGCACGTTTTGTATCTTGTGTCACTGTCAAACATCTTCAGTTTGGTCTATAATTTAATCATGAATCGTCTTACAAACGAACAACGATTGCAAATTATTGAATTTTATTACCAAAATGCGTGCTCTGTTAAGTTAGATGAAGATCCACTTTTTTATCGAAGAATTGTGTTCAGCGACGAGGCTCATTTCTGGTTGAATGGATACGTGAACAAGCAAAACTGCCGTATTTGGAGTGAAGAGCAGCCAGAAGCATTGCAAGAGCTACCAATGCATCCACAAAAAACAACCGTTTGGTGCGGATTATGGGCTGGCGGCATCATTGGGCCGTATTTCTTCAAAGATGATGCGAATCACAACGTTACTGTGAATGGTGAGCGCTACCGTGCGATGATAACAAACTTTTTTCTGCCCAAAATGGAAGAGCTTGACTTGCATGACATGTGGTTTTAACAAGACGGTGCCACATGCCACACAGCACGCGAAACAATGGACCAATTGAGAGGCGAGTTCGGTGAACAGTTTATTTCACGCTTGGGACCAGTCAATTGGCCGCCCAGATCGTGCGATTTAACGCCTCTAGACTATTTTTTGTGGGGCTATGTTAAGGCTAATGTCTATAGCGACAAGCCCGCTTCGATTGACGCACTGGAAGCCAACATTACCAACATTATTCGTGAGATACCGGCCGAAATGTTGGAAAGAGTATGCCAAAATTGGACTAAGCGGATGGACCATTTGAGGCGCAGCCGCGGCCAACATTTGCATGAAATAATCTTCAAACATTAAATTATATCGACCCAACTATCGATCCAAATAAATATTTCATGCATTTTTCTGAATTTTATGTGTTTTTTTCTTTTTTACTTTCCGATAGTTCTTATAAAATCATCCATTATAATCTATATTATTCGACACCGATTAGGACTCCATTAGATAGTTCAGAGACAAGTTACAAGGTGCATACAAAGTATGAATTAACCCCATCCTAGGCCATCCCCATGAGTGGCTGGTCCGCTTCATAGGAAGTGTTAAAACTCGAACTGGTCCCTACCATCCGGGGACCGGTCACGTGACTTGTTTTGTGTCAGTTCCATTTACAGTAGGGAATTGACGAAAGTCTACCTCCCGCCGAGTGGCGTCTTAGTAGAATAACTCGCTTGCATAGCGGAAAAGATGAACATATCTGCGTAGTTGAATTGAAAACTAAAAATTGTCTTATCACACGACCAATTTCAAAGATTGAACTATTACCCAATGAAAAATTATACGAAAAAATTAATAAATAAATAAATAAACAAAATTAAAAAAAACATAAATAAATAAAAAAATCGCACATTCATACCCAGCAAAAATAAATTTGGTACAAGGAAGCAGGTAGATTAATTAGAAGTGCTTCGGAGATGCGAAAAAGCGCACAGTGTATCCCCTCTGCCTTACGAGGATGCAATAACGTAAGCGAGCGAAGAAACTTACCACACACACGATGAACTTGGTCGGCTATTTATGTTTTTTCATGTGTTTTAAACACGAAGTTTTTTATTCAACTCAAACTTTTTTATAGTGCACCATCTCTCGCTTACGTGGGTACAAATATAGATGCGAGTGCGATTTTTGCTTCGTAATTTGATTTTTTTATTCTTCCATTCAATTGTGTATGAAAATAAATGTGCCTCGATAGCTTAGTGGTTAGTGTTCTAGTCTACAATGCGGAGATGATGGGATCGATTCCTGATTCAATACGCGAACAAAAAGTATTTAATAAAAGTAAATTGTAGTGTATATAATTTCCAATTGTATTTGTACCATTTAACACATAAATAAATAAAGGAAGAGTACCGAAATATCTCCCTTACAAACCTGCTTCCGGTAGACGGATATTTTTGCGGGGTATACACGCATACTCTATATTATTCTCAGAAATGACTGTATATGTTGAAATATTCCACTCTTTGGAGTCGAACTTAAATCTTTCTTCGTTACTCTAAATATATTTACTTTCAGATCAGAGAATTCGCGCCAGTGCCGTTTGTGTCGAAAACAAACAAATTTCTTAATATGTCTGTAAAGACTATGATCGATACTACCAAGGAATATAAATAATGTTTCAACTGCTTAACCCTGTCGTATAATGTTAGATGGTCAAAATCCAAGAACTGTTGCAAAATTTGTAAAGAAAAATATCCCTTGCTACATGTATACAAGCATCCTCACATGCAAATTGAGTGCAGGCAAAGGGATCAGCAACATAGGGATCGAGGGGCCAAGCAACCACATCGAACTGTATACCTTAAGAAAAATGAAAAGGGAAAGAGATTATCGAAAGGTGAGAGGAAGTATCCAAAAGCTAATGCCAAGGACACTATAGGCAAACAATGCCTTTTAAATTGCGACGTAGCAAGTTTGCGACATAGCAAAGCTTCAAAACTTTTTTTTATATAGTAATTGAATATTGTAAATTATGAAATTATTTATGAATTTTTTAAGGCCTCTTTACTTAACATTGTACATAATAGAATTATAATTAAGTACTACGGTAATGGCGCGGCCATTCTGAATTATACTCTTAAGCAGAAGCAACTTCGTGCTCTATAAACCCTATTTGGAATATATTATAACGTGAATTGAAAATATACCATTCGGTCATTTTTCTTTGGTTTCACCACATAATCATCAGAGGCGAGATATTTAAGACTCCAAGAGTTAAAGACATTTTAATCTAGCCAGCTTTTGAATCTGGATTGCTCTTAGAAGAGAAGTGTACATCGAAAAACACAAATGTACCGTTATCTGTTAAATGTGAGGTGTTACATATAAAGGAAGTTGACATTTACATCTACATGTTTTTAATCCCAGTCCAGTGTAATTAACCACATGCATTCGCATCTTTTAATATATGTATTCAGTTTTAATTTTTTTATATTATACATAATTAATTTATGCTATACAACTAATGCTATCTATATACTTAGAATTGACGATGATTATATTTTTGAAATAAAAATATTCAGAGTATATACACACGTTTGGTACATGTATCCTTATTTGCTATTTATAAATTAATAATTATTTAGTTTTATGTCTAGTCCAAGGCATCAGACCCTGTAGTGGGTAACAACCAACATAGAAATCCGCTAACTACAATTAAATAAAAATGCATGTATGTAAGTATACTTACTATATTAATAAAAAAATTCATTGATCTTTTCACTTACTAAAGAGCATTGCTGAAAACACAACAATAGGAATAATACAATTAAGATCTATTAGAAAACCAAATATAAGGTTTCCTAATAAAGCTCCGCTACGGCCAAAGGTCATAGACATTGCCGCCGCCATCACTCTAAAAACAAAACAAAATAGTTTATTAGAAAAGTCTTTAATGAAATGCTACTATTATTTTGTAAAAACTAATTTCTCCTTGTTCAAAACAAGAAAGTTAAACCAACCTTAGATTTGTTGGGAAAAGATCCACCATTACGCAGTACACTGTGCTTATACTCAGAGATGTAAGAGCTTCAAAAATGCAGGAAAGTATCAAATTTTCAAGAGATGTTCGCACAAAGTATAGACCTAGTGTAACTACACCAGCAGCTGTTAAACTGAACACTTAAAAATCAAAAGCATTTTATATGTGTAACATTTCTACTTCATTTGACTTACCTAAGAAGAATTTTATACCCAATCGATGTACACAGAGTGGTAACCAAAAACTGGTTGGTATGCAGGCTAAGCCTATAATAATTGTATGCAGAAAAACCTTTTCTTCAACACCAGCATCACACGAAACAAAAGTTCTGTAATAAATGCAATAAACAAACATTAGTTTTCATATCCAGACATAGTTTGGTCTATAGCGTTGCCATTTTAGCCTTTTCGAGGTTATATTTAGGCGTGTATTTTGTGTTTTAGCCTCGTGGCTTTTTTCTAGCCTCTTTTTCAGTGTTTAAAAAAACTACAATGATTTTAATTTTATTCGATTTCGTTTCTGCTTATGGTTTTGAAAATTACGGCAGTTTCAGTCAAAGCAAAATCGCAAAATGATTTATGAACAATTGCCCAGAACTTTCAACAGTCATCGATTTGAAAAGTTTGAATTTGCAGAAGCAGATGCAAAAACTCATGCTTTTAGAAGTAGTAAGCAAATCGTGACAAAACCACAAAATAATTGACTAAACCTGCAGAAAACTTCTAAAATCAAGAGTTTTTGCTTCTTCGACTGTAAGCTTTTACGACTGCTGAAAACTTCTAAAAGCAAAGACATTGCTTGTGCATTTACTTGCGATACTAACCAAAAGCAAAAGAAAAACAAATTCAAACTTTTTAAATCGTCGACTGTTGAAAGTGCTCGCTGCGGAATTGTTCATAAATCGTTTTCTACTTCGACTGCTGTTTTTTCATAAGCAGGAGCAAAACCACTGGTTAATTTTAAACAATTGGAAAAAAGCCAAAGCAGTGAAAAGTAAATATTTTACGACTTTTGATACTTCGACTTAAGTTATTTAAACACTACTTTTTATACCCTTCACAAAAAACGGTAAGGGTATATATAGATTCGTCATTCCGTTTGTAGTTTCTACAGTAATCACTTGCGACCCAATAAAGTATATATATTCGTGATCCTTATATAGATTTAAGTCGAATCCGTTTCTGACCGATTTTGAAAGGTATAGTTCAGAGGCCCTAGATGGCTTATAAACCTAAATGTTGAAATTTCGTGACTGGCTTTTCCTGTGAAATTCAGTAAAGTCGGTTCATATGTAACAGATATATATCCAAAAAGCTATTTTGTTCCGATTTTCATATGTTTGTTGATTTCTATGACTCTATACGTCTGGGGTCCTCTATACTAACCTTATCTGTCAAATGTAGTTCTGAGAAGCTTATGGTAAAAAATCATTGAAATTGGTCCATAAATGGCTGAGATAGGGACAAACTAAAAATTGTATATACAAATCGTTAGCTGAAACGCAAAACATCCGAACTAAGAAAAAAATTTTTGTCGATTTTTTTCAAAATACATCACCACAAAAAATTAGAGTTCAATGAACTAAAGAGCTGATTAATTACATTATTTTTCTTTTCTCTATTTAATTTTTAATTTTCTTTTATTTTCCGATAGCACCCATAGCTGTACACATCCTCTGAGAATTTCAAGGGTATAGTTATTATGGTTCACAAGATACAGCCCAATGTCAAAATTACAATACTTGCTTTGGGACACCCTTTAGGTATTAGGTTTTACTTAGTTTTTGGTATTTATTATTATAGCGGTCATAGTAAAACATAAGATGCGAAAATTTCAAGTGGCTATTACGGTTTGCAAGATAGAGCCCAATGCCAAAATTACACTACATGCTTTAATTTTCAACATTCTTTTATTTTTGGTATTTGCTGTTAAAGCGCCCATCATATTGCAAACCGTGTAGAAATTTCAAGTGTCTACCTCTTCGGTTCAAAGATAGAGCGGTGTGAAAAAATATATTTTTACTACTATAACATTACATTTCATACACTTTCAGTGAAGATAGAGCTTTTGGTTTTAGAAAAACACGAAACAAAAAGGCATAACTAACATAATTCCTAAAACATTACAAATATATACAAAATTCATGCAGAAATGAACTCTTCATGGGGTGTTTTATTATATTGGAGAAATTCGCATTGAAAATCTCAATATTTTGAATTTTAATATGTTTTTTGCTTATTTCAAAATAATTGTAAAAAGAACTGGTATCGAACACACGACCTTGTGCACAATAGTCTGACCCGTCCACCAACGAACTCGTTTAAGAAACAATGTCTGTTCTTGTATTTTGTGCTAATACATTATTCATAGGTTCAAAGTTAGCTTAGCTTTTCTGTACGACATTTGTTTGTTGTAATTTTCCCCTTTTTGTCATGATGTAATTAGATTTTTTAAATAGTTTTATTTAGCTTTATCGCCTTCCTGTTGACCGATTGACCTGAAATTCGGTAAGCGCATTTACTTTTGATGTCAATTTAATATACTGATTAGAAAAGTGCGATGTGCCACGCCCATAAAAAGTAATATTCAGTTTTAACCCCTTCCTGCTAACCGATTTCTCTGAGATTTGGTTAACACCTTTACTTATGATGACTATACAATTGTGTAACAAAAAAAGTGGGCATCGTCACACCCATAAAAAGTAATACTTAGTTTCGACCCCTTCCTGTCAACCGATTGATCTGAGATTTGGTGGACACTTTTACGTAAGATGACTATACAATTTGTTAATTATAAAAGTAAGCGGCGCAACGCCTATAAAATGTAATACTTAGTTTCAACCCCTTCCTGTTAACTTTCGATTACTATACAATTTACAGATAAAAAAGTGAGATTTGCCACGCCCATAAAAAGTTATGTTGACTCTTACACCTTTCCTCTTGACCGATTGATCTGAAATTTTGTAAACAGCTTTACCTTTCATGGCAGTACCATTTACTGTTAACAAATGGGCGGCGCCAAGCCCATAAAAAGCTAAATTTAGTTTTACCCCCGTTCCTGTTGACCAATTGATCTGATAAACAAATCAAATTTTCATGACTTTTTGATCTGATGACGGTACGATTATGTGTATTCAGTATTATTAAAAAACACAGATGAAAGCCTCTACAAAATGGCGAATTAGTTATTTATTTACAAACACCTCAATATGGATATCAAATAAAAGGGGTTGGTAGAATACAGTACGCAATGAAAAACTTTCAATTCGAACATGGCGGCCAGTACAATATTGGGGAATATATGCATGCATATTTTGGCATTATGCGCCCACGATTTCGCGTAAAAGCAATAAATAATAATATTCATTCATATATGTATATTGCCAGCCCCTCAATATGCATATTAAATGAAAGCCCTTGGCTACTAGAATGCAGTACATCACGAAAAAAGCCCAAATCCAAGGTATATTCCGAAACAAAATCCCAGATCATAGAGTTTAGATAGGACATAAAGTAAAAAAATTAGTCTGATCAATGTTGGTGAGGATTACGATTTTGGATTACGATTACATTTTAAAAGTAATCGTAATGATTATTTAATCCACTAGTAAGAATTTTTTGACTACTAATTGATTACGATTACAAATAATCATATAATCAAGATTATTTGGAACTAGTTTTAAATAATCAAAAGTAAACAAAATATAATCCGATTACTTTTGATTATTTTCGGGAGTATATTGCACCCACACTCATTGAAAGCAGGGCTGCCAGTTTAGGGGTTCTGAACCCAAATTATGGGAATTGTCATCACAAAAAAGTATGAAAATTTTTATTTGGGGTTATTTAAAAAATAAATTTGGTTTTTTTGGGGAAATTCCTCAAAAGTTTCTTTCCTTCTATAATTAAAAATACTTCTTCTAAAATATTTTTAACATACACACATTTATTAATACATTTGAACCCCAGGTAAAGGACTATTACTCTATTAACACAAAGTTCAGCCATATCAATTTTATTTAAAAGTTTACTAACTCAGTTTGCCTGAACTTAAGTTTTATCTGAAAGTTTAACATTATCGTTAACATTTTATTGGCGCTTTATCAAATCATCAGTACACTTCAAGCATAATTTTGAAAAGTTACAAACCCCTTACCTTATTCACAAACTTTCAAAAATCATTTGAAAAACGTAGTAGGTTTCGAAACTTATACAAATCACAACAAACGAATTATATTCGATATGAATATATTTTATTAATATGATAATTTCGAATATATTTGCTTGAGAATCCAAATTGATTATTAGGCTAAGGTTCGCAACGTTTTAATTCAGAACGAATTGGGTATGATTAATATTCCAAGGAACAAGGAAAAGTGTGTCTTAATTGGGACAAAAATCAGAAAACTGAGATTGAAGAAAATAAACCAATTGCAACAGTGGGAAAATGCAGTTAATATCAACTTGAAACTGATTTTAATTCTCGTATTAAATTGTCACGAAAAAGTTGTATATATAAGAATTGAAATCACGTTCAACAGAGCCACCTTACAAGTGGTGATAAGCAAAATACACGTGAGCACTGACGATGGAAGTGTAGCGGCTTCCGAAAGTGGCACGTTACTCTGTTCTGCTGTGTACGTTGAAAAATTAAGTTGATGTTAATTTTCCCTTGTTCCTTGGAATATTCAGGTATGTGATGGAAATGGATTTCGAATGAAAATCGACACAAAAACGAAGAAAGTTATGATGGCTACTAAAGTATTGTTTTCATATCGATTTTACTTAAAATCGAATTCGATGTTATTTTCTATTTTGTTCTATGAAAATGTCAACAAAAAATAGATGTGATAGAAAACGAAATTTCTATTGTTTTACTGTTTTCAAATCGAGTAGAATATGTTTGACGATTTCAAAAGTTTCGTATGATATGTACTTATGTATTTCACACATATTTTTGCAATAATTTTTGTTAAAATGTTTTAGTTTGTCACTGGAGTGTTTTTTGACATTTAAGCATATTTTTTGCTGATATATAATTTTTGGATATCTTAATAAATATTCACTAGCACTTTAGCAAAATTTCCGTAGGTTTTTCTATTTTTAGAAATTTCTAATACATTTTCCTGATTTGTTCGCGAATTATTTTCGCGGAAAATTTTATTTTTTCCTAGTTTTTATTCTTTTTACAATTTTCAATCAATTTTAGGACTTCTTTTCTATTTTGCAATCTTTCAGGGATTTTCACCACTTTTGTAGAACTAGTGATTTTTACAAGCTTTCACATTTTTTATAGTTTTAGCGATTTTTAATCAATATTAGAGATTGCTATTTTTCAATACTAGCAAAATTTTGCGAATTTACGACACTAGGGGTTTTTACTAAATTTTAGGTTTATTTTTGTCATAAATCTATTTTTCGCGAATTTTCGGCGTAGAAGCAATTTTATCCGAACTTTTATAATATTTACAGTATTATCGGTTTTTAGTCACTAACTATTGATTTTGGAATTTCGCAATATTTTTGCGAATTTTCGCGTTACTAATTTTCTAAGTTTTAACTGTTTATCGGCATTTTTATAAAGCAAGTTTTTGGGTTACGCAACTTTGAAGCTCATTTTGGCTTTAGGAAAAACCGTGAAATTACGAAAAACTTGCTTATATATGAATGATTACAATGTTACGATTGATTAAAAGCCCAAAATATTGAAGAAAACCAACAACTTTGGAAAACTTACGCGTATCGCCAAAAATTTCAAAATTTTAAACGAGCCATAATTTTAATTAAAAATCGCGAAAATCGCAAAAATTTGCAAACAGCGGCATATTAACTAAGTCTAATCGTGTGAACTATAAAGAGGTTAAAAAACTGCAAAAAGACGCTTCTATCCCGAACGTTGCCAAAATTCGCGTGAAGTTGCAATATCGGAAAAATGCTCTAACATTGATTAGAAACCGCCAAAGCTGCATGTTCACGAAAAATCGCAAACTTTTTTTAAATAAATACCAAAAAAAGGAATATACCCATATATCGGGTAAATACTGGGTAAAGTCCAATCTATAAATATCTATCATATATGTAAGTGATTTCCGTAGACCATTGAAACGCACGCCATACCACAATTGTAGAAATTATCTCACACACATTCTTCACACAGATTCTTGTGCTCTGAATTTAGTCGGCGATGAGACAGCGACGAAAGCACACATGGCGGATGCTTATACATTTTTTTATATTTTTTATAAATTTTTTCATTAAGAGCTATCCAGCAAACACTCCTGTTTCATATGCAATTGATGATATGCGAAAAATATTTTATTATAAACAATCCATTTGGTAATATACAACGCCTTTTATGTTGTCAAATATTTAAATGAATATGTATATCATTCGGGTATGTTCTGTTGGAGCCATTTTTAAAAAACGGCACCAAAAAAGGAAAAATTACCCCAAATTAAAAAATATAAAATAAATTAGACGCGAAAAAATAATAATTGGAAATTTATCGATATTTTTGAGCCAAAAAATAAAACTCAAAGATAATAATTATATGCAGATTTTGTGCAATAATTTCATTTAAAGAGTTTCAAAGATTGTATGAAAAATAAACAAAAGCGTTTCGAAACAAAATTTTTCCATACAAATTACAAAATGAAAAAGCGTTTGTATATACAAAACTCGGCTTTCTTTACGATAAAAAAAAAACTGAAAAAAAATTCTCATTCGCAAGCAAAAAAAGTTGGAATATAACAAATTGTAATTCATCATATTTCAAACGCTTGACTTTGTGTTTGCTGGGAAGACTCTCTTTCTTCACTAATACTAATATGCAGCAAACAATCACAATTTAAATTTTGCGCATCATTGCCGTAGACCCATTTGAAGTTACATATTTTAAAATCTGCTGAAGACTAATTAAATAACATAACAAGAACTAATGCTAGCAATGTACCAACAAGCTAAAAGATTTGTATATTACTAATTGCATACTCATCATAAACTTTTATAAGACTTATTAGGACATGTAACTTGGTTAAAGATTATGCGGTATAGTAAGTATAAATACTAAAAAAAATTATAATTTTATGTCAAAAAAGTTGTTGTGTAAAGAAATACATGGAACAGAAACAAAAGTGGAAAATGAAATCGATACGGTTTCCATCACACCTAAAACTACATATTTCACTCGCTTTCAACTTTCGATTTCATTTGAAATCGAGTCAGGTATGTGATACAAATCATGCCCAATTCTTTCTGAATTAAAACGTTACGGACCTTAGCCTAATAATCAATATGGATTCACAAGCAAATACGTTCGGAATTATCATATTAAAAAACAATTACCTACTGGATTGAGCTTTTCACACGTTTACATGTTCACATACATATATTTACTTAGTATAAAATCAAACCAAAAAAGTTTGTCTTGAGTAGAACAAAAATCAGAAAAATTGGAATAAAGAAAATAAACCAATAGCAACACTGGGAAAATGCAGTTAATATCAACTTGAAAGTGATTTTAATTCTCGTATTTAATTTTCACGAAAAAGTTGTCGGAGGGGGAAATTTGCCCCCACCCCATGCATAACTTTGTCATTTATGAACCGATTTTCAAAATTCGTGTTTTGTGCGAAAGGGGTCTCCAGAAGTTGGTTCCACAATTCTTTTTTTCTCCATTCGGAGGGGAAAGTACTGCCCCCAATCCATAACTCTGTCATTTGTTAACCGATTTTCAAAATTCTTTTTTGTTTGAAAGGGTTTGCTAGCAGTTTGCCCCATAATTCTGTTCAAAAATGGGTCGGGCGAATTTGCTCCCCCTCCCCATCCATAGCTATGCCATTTGTGAACCGATTTTTAAAACTCTGTTATTTATAGGGGTTCGCTAGTAGTTTTGGGCCCACAATTCTTTTCGAAAATTGAAGGGGGAAACTTGCTCCCCACCCCATGCATAACTTTGTCATTTGTGAACCGATTTTCAATATTGCTTTTTTGGTTTGAAAGGGTTTGACTACAGTTTTGTTCCATAGTTTTTTTTTCGAAAATCAGTTGGGAAATTTGCTGCAAACCCCCCTTGCAGGTTGGTACCATAATTTTTCTCCAAAATCTGTTCGGGATTCCCCCTTCCCTTTGAAATATTGATTATCGCATAGCTCTTCCATATATGGCCGACTTCAAAATGCATTTTTTGTTTGGAATGATTTGCTTAGAGTTTGGTCGCATAATTTTTCTACGAAAATCGATGGGGCAAGTCTTCCACGCCTTTACCCAAAATATTTCTTGGAGACAATTCCTCCATTTGCATACCGATTTTCAAAATTGCTTATATCAAAGCCCTTCAACTATATTGCTCTTTGTACTGAAGTCGGTTTTTTTGCCAGAATTATACGAGTGTGTTCTGTATTCCATGCGGAATTAAAATGTGCGGAATTAGCAAAGCATTGTTGTTGCAAATTATTATTTATAACAACAATGCTTTGGTAATTCCGCACATTTTAATTCCGCATAGAATACAGAACATACCCGATATTAAATAATTTTATTTAGCTTACTGTGTTTGTGGAGTCTGTGCGTGGCTGTAGCTTGTGGTGTTTGGTTCAAATCTAATACATAATTGAAAATCTACCACCTTCCTGTTGACCGATTGATCTGAAATTTTATAAGCGACCTTAATTTTTGTGACGATTTAATATTGTAATTAGAAAACTCGGCTGAGCCACCCCCATAAAAGATAATATTTAATTTCAGACCCTTCCTGTTAACCAATTGGTATGAACTTTGGTGGACACATTTACTTACGACGAGTATACAATTTTGTAATTGAAAAAATGGGCGGATCTACGCTATAAAAAGTAACACTTAGTTTTAGCCCCTTCCTGTTAACCGATTGACATGAGATATACTTACGATAACTATACAATTTTCTGATTACAAAAGTGGGCAATAAAAAGTAATATTTAGTTTTAGCAACATTATCCAAAAATTGGTGCACACCTTTACTTTTGATTACCTACTATAAAATTTTGATATTACATAAAATCGGCTTCGCCGCGCCCATATCAAGTAATATTGGCTTTTACTTACTATTTATTTGGTGAACAAAAAATACTCATGACCAATTGATCTGATGACGTTACGATTATGTGTATTCAGTATTATTGTAAATCACAGATGACCGCCGCCACAAAATGGTATATTAGTTATTTGTTTACAAACACCTCAATAATAATAAGTGTGTTCCCGTACTTTTTGGGTAAAGTTCGGTAAAATGAGAGCAAACACATATTTTTCTCATTGAGAGACAAAAATGTACTAAAGTACGGGAACGCAAAAAACCAAATTTCTCTCCCGAAAAATTACATGAAAGTGTTGCGAAAATAAACATAAAAATAAAAACCAACACAATAATTTTTAATGCTATTTTTCAGTTTTAGGTATGTACATTCCTCCAGAAAGCAAAGGGAAACCACTGGAGAAACACATCCCTAGAAAACTACATGCAAGTCACACATAAATACATACAAATGTATATTGCTTTGAATTTTGTTACACAAGCAAATATTTCTTTAGTATTTTTGTTACCTAAAATTATAATTTTTCATCTGTTATTGTTTATTTTTCAAGCAGCTGGTTGTTTTGCACTTTACACAATCTGCCCGAAGAAAAAGTCCGGGCTATTTCGTGCAAGAAGAAGAAGAATGTTATGTTCTCAAAAGTGCTCTCATTTACCCAATTTTCGTGTACGGGAACGGTTTTCGTGAGTACGGGAACACACTTAATATCGAATGAAAAGGTCGACTTCAAATTTCAAAATGGCGGCCAGTACAAAATGGGGGGGTATATTCATGCACATATATTGTCAGCCCCATCAATATAGGTATTAAATGAAAGCGCTTGGCAACTAGAATGCAGTACACCACGAAAAAAGTCCAAATCCAAGGAACAGTCTGAAAACCGTGGGGCGCGTTATCTTTAGTCAACAACGATCCACGATTTTATTTTAGTCTTATCTATGCTGGTAAGGAGAGTGGTGTGGTAGTTGGTATCTGGTACACAGAAAGAATTAATGTCCAATTTTTTCAATTAACAGTTTGTTCAGTAAAAAAAAAGTTTGTAAATAGTTTTTTGTTATATCAATATTTTCTTTTGTTGATTTTGCTTTTATTTGATAAAAGTCCTGGCAACACAATTGAAAACCAAAGAGTAAAAATTTTTATATATTAAATGCATGTATTTATGTCTGAAAAATTTTTAGAGTAAGCAGCACTTGTATTGAGAATAATTATTTAAAAAAAGTGAACTTTATGTTTTTATTCTCTTGCTAAACAAACACAACTACTTACATACCATGATCCAATAATTAGGTCTATGCATCCCTACAAGAAAAATGCTATAATCGTGAAGATGTCGAACAAACTCCATATATAAAAAAATTTGTTTACGTTTTTTACATATATGAAGTCTGACATCTTTACGATGGTAAACAATAAACAGCTGTCGAGTTTTATTGACCTGATTATTGGATCATGATGCATACGTACATGCTTAACAACAAGCTTTCGATCAAGGCACAATCATAGCAAGTATGCTCGCTAGTACTACTTCTACAAATAACACAAGCATTTTGTTTTTGGAATATCATTGTAAGATGTCAAAGAAAAGCAAATAAAGATTTAAATAAAGGAATTTTTACGTCTAGCCATGCAAAATATAAAAAAAGAAAGCCAACTTCATCTGTTATGGATGCACCTGGGCTCAAATAGTCACATCCGTGATGGTATCGGCCATCGTACTAAAATGAATTACCTGACACATCAATCGTATAAACTGTATGGGATTACAGTACGCTCACGTATGTCGAAATTCGAAAATGGCGTTTTTAAGTGACGTTTTGTACGTTCACGGATGTGACGATTTGAGCCCGGACTTTCGATTGTTAACAATCATTCACTGATATAAATTTATGTATATGTAAGAGTAAGTTTATGTGAGCTTCTGGCTGCCATTTTCCAACAGTGTTTTTGACCGGGTGGTTGGTGCGTTGGATTTCAAATCTGAAGGAGCTTAGTTCGATACTAGTTGAAATACAAACAGTGAGTAAAAATATAAAATACAACAAATTCAAAAGTGTATAATCGATAATAAATGCAAACATAAAACAAATTAGCTAAACATTTCCTAACAGAAAAAATATAATTTCAATTCATAATCTTCTTAGATTTTTTTTGGAAAATTTCAAGTACATTTCTTGTTAATTTCTTGTTATTAATTGAAAATTAAAAAAAAATTCAACTAATTTCGTTAACTTGGATATACGAATTTTTTAATAGTTTGTAATCTAAATATTTTTTTACTCAATCTTTCGGATTTTTTAATCAAAGCGCTTCATTCATTTCTTTCTGTGTATTACATAATTATTTTTTAGATTTTAGTGCATTAGTTATTATTAGTGCATCATTATTATGTTTCATTACAATAGAACCATTTACCTTAAAATGTTTCTTAAATTATTTTATTTTTGTTAGTTTTAAGCTAATCATATTTTTGTACAGACAAGGAGCATAGTTATAATCGGGTGTCCCGAAGACACCACTCGTCTTTTTTTTATAATCTCGTATGATTAAAACTTGCTCAAACTGTAAGGAATGTCAAGACTTCGGGAAACCTCGCGACAAGTACGAAAATTCGCAAAAACTTGCTTATATATGAAAGGTTACAATGATTACTGTAAGGAATGGCACAAAATCGAGAAAAAATCGCGAAAATGGCGAAAATTCACAAAAACTTGTTAACAGGGGCATGATAACAAAGTCGAATATAGTTTAAAAATCGTGTAAACTATAAAGAGCCTAACAACTTGCAAAAAGTCGCTTCTGTCGCGAATATTTCAAAAATGCATAAATTTTTTTTAGTAATCTTAGCATTATGAGTATGAGTTCGCTAATATATTTAAAATTGGCTTAGTACTTCTGGAAATTCTGTTGTTAATCTAAGGCAGACTTGTTATTCTATGGTAGAATTGATTATTATCCATAGGTAGAATTTAAAGCTACATATCAATGTACAAAATCTTCTATCTTATAAGATTTTGAGTATTTTCGAATAACAAAAAACTCTATCTTATCATAAAATTGCCAATAATGCAAAATTTTCAAATAAATTACACACAATACTGACTCCTTTAATTTAGAGGTCGCAATAAAACTTAATCATATTAATTATTAGGCTAAGGCTCGTAACGTTATATTCACAAAGAATTGGGCATGATTAATATTCCGAGGAACAAGGGAAAAATTAACATCAACTTAATTTTTCAACGTACACAGCAGAACGGCTCCTTGCAAAATGGCCCCAAAATGAAAAATAAAAAATGTCCCAAACCAAAAATGAAAAATGCCCCCAAAATAGGAAAAATGGCCAAAAAATTTTTGTTGTTGTTTGCAATAGAAAATATTTGGGGCCATTTTTCATTTTTCTATGAAAAAATGAAAAATGGCCCCAACATTTTTCATTCAAAACAACAACAAAATTTTTGGAAGCCAGTTTTCCTATTTTTGGGCCATTTTTCATTTTTAAAATTTAGGCCCGTTGAGGGTTGTTTGCTCTAGGTACATCGAAATCGGCTTCGCTGAATAAAGGTTCTTCCATAGCCGGCCTTAGGCCGGGTTTAAGGATTTTTTCCTCTATGTATATCGAAAAACGGCTTCGCTGAGTAACGATTTCTGCATAGCCGGCCTTTGGCCGGGTTTAAGGATTTTTTCCTCTAGGTATATCGAAAAGCGGCTTCGCTGAGTAAAGATTTCTTCATAACCATCCTTCGGCCGGGCTTAAAGGGTTTTTTCCGCTAGGAATATCGAAAAGTGGCTTTGCTGATAAAGATTTCTGGATAGTCGGCCTTCAGGCAGGCTTAAGAGTTTTTTCCTCTAGGTGTATCGAAACGCGGCTTCGCTGAGTAAAGATTTCTTCATAGCCGGGCTTAACTTGAGGTCTACACGTAACATAATATGTAATATGAGATTGTCAAATTCAATCGCAGAGAGAATTATGTTAGGCCGACTTTGCAGATATCTTTACTCAGCGAAGCCGCTTTTCGATATACCTAGAGGAAAACACCCTTAAGCCCGGCCGAAGACCAGCTGTGCAAAAATCTTTACTCAGCGAAGCCGCCTTTCGATATACTTAGAGCAAAAACCCTTAAGCCCGGCCGAAGGCCGCCTATGCAACGAGATGTATTCAGTGGAGCCGCTCTTCGATCGGATATAAGCCTTCGTCAATACGGGTTGAAGGCAGATTATAATGGCAATAGCTAATAAAATTTGGCTTTATTTCCCGTACGTTCTCTTTTTGCGTATGACTTTTTTGGTTTGATTTTATACTTAAGTATATATGAACATGTAAACATGTGAAAAGCTCAAGCCAGTAGCTAATTGTTTATTAATACGATCGAAATAATCATATTAATAAGCAATTAGCTACTGGATTGAGCTTTTCACGTGTTTAAATGTTCATATATACTTAAGTATAAAATCAAACCAAAAAAGTTTGTCTTGAGTAGAACAAAAATCAGAAAAATGGGAATGAAGAAAATATAAACCAATGGCAAAGCTGGGAAAGTGCACTTTAATATCAGCTTGAGAGTGATTTAATGCTCGTATTAAATTTTCACGAAAAAGTTGTATATATAAGAATTAAAATCACATTCAACAGAGCCGCCTGACAAGTGGTGATATGCAAATACACGTGAGCACTGAAGATGGAAGTGTAGCGGTTTCCGAAAGTGGCGCTACTCTGGTCTGCTGTGTACGTTGAAAAATTAAGTTGATGTTAATTTTTCCCTTGTTCCTTGGAATATTAATCATGCCCAATTCTTTCTGAATATAACGTTACGAACCTTAGCCTAATAATCAATTTGGATTCACAAAGCAAATACGTTCGAAGTAATCATTTTAATAATTTTAATCATATTATTTTGTAAAAATTTACTTAAATCATTTTTTCACAATTTTTTTTGACTGTACAAAATCCTCTATCTTATACCGTATTGAGTATTTTCGAATGACAAAACCCTATATCTTTTTATAAAACCGCCAATAATGCAAGAGTTTAAAAATAAATTACACACAATATTGAGTTCTGGATTTTAAAATATATTATAGAAGATTTTAAAATAACCTATCAATGAACGAAATAAACAGTTTTTATGCCTGCAAATTTTTGCAATGTTCGCGTCAAAAGCGGCTTTTTGCAAGTTTTCAGCATCTTTATAGTTTTCACGAATTTTAAACAATATTAAACTTAGCTAGTTAGTATTCCACTATATCAAGTTTTTGCGAATTTTCGCGATTTTTACCGTATTTTTGGAATTCCTTACAGTTTAAGTAATTTTTGGTCGATATTATGCCATGTTTCAAATTTTGCAATTTTTAGCGAGTTTTCGATATATTCGCGATGGATGTGTTTTTTTCAAAGCTTTTGGCTTTCTTACATTTTTAGGGACTTTCACTCAATATTGTCTCCGCGGACTTTAAAATTTTAGCAAGTTTTAGCGAATTTTCACGATCTTTCACAATTTTTTGTCATTCCTTGCAGTTTTAGCGAGCTATAACCAGTTTATATCTTGGTTCCAATTTTGTAATTATTTGACAATTTATTCAATTTCCGCGTTAAGCATTATTTTTCAATGTTTTGCTCTCAAGGCTTGATATAGATTTTTGCAGTTTGGCAATGCCAGTAAGGAAGAAATGCCGCTGCAAGCATCAGCATGCCTGGTTGCACTGTTGGCAGCCCCAACACCAGGATCGGACGTTTGGCCTAATCTGCCACTCGTCTTAAATTAAAATGGATTACTGAAACCGAAGCAAGAAGAAAATCAATCAAACCCGATATATCGATGACGACTTTTGGAATGAAAACAAGGACTAGAATTGGAACATGGAATGTAAGGACGCTCGCTGAGGCATCTCGCCTTGCTCAACTATGTCAAGAGCTTGTAAGGTACAAACTTACCATGCTTGGTGTGTGCGAAATTCGTTGGAGCGATTATGTCGAATTCACGACGGGTAAGGGGCTAACCTTATTATACTCTGGGAAATCACGTAACGAACCCCGATCCAGTGGAGTTGGATTTCTACTTTCATGTGAAGCAAGGAAGGCTCTGATCGACTGGAAACCGTACTCCGATAGGGTAATTATAGCCAGATTTCGAACAAGGGCACGCAATTTGACATGCGTCCAGTGTTATGCTCCAACCGAAGTCGCTGAATTATCCTCAAAAGAAGAGTTCTAAGAACTTCTTGGCAGAGTGCTGTCATCAATACAGCGGGGGGACATTGTGATACTGATGGGAGACTTCAATGCACAAATCGGGCCTGATAACACCAACACAGAAAGCAACATCGGAAAGCATGGACTAGGCCGTCTAACGGAAAATGGTACACTTCTGCTGGAAACCTGTTTCACAAACAATATGGTAATCGGTGGTACATTATTTCCTCATCGCAGATCACATAAAGTGACCTGGGTATCACCAGATGGCGACACCGAAAATCAGATAGATCACATCGCGATTAGCAGAAAGTGGCGAGGTTCACTCTTAGATGCACGTAGTAAGAGAGGAGCCGACATAGCGAGTGACCACAATCTAGTACTCGCTACCCTTCGTATTAAAATTGCGGCGATAAAGAAAAAAATACCGAATAGACGGAAAAAATACGACGTGGATAAACTTAGGAATACGGCCGCTGCGGACTCATATACGAATGCGCTAAGAGAAGCAGTACAGCAGAACCTTGACAACACAAACCTTAGCTGGGAAGAGACAAGAACCCTAATTACAGGTGCTGCAGAAAGACATATAGGGTTCAAGGTCAATACACGCAAACAGTGGATTAGTGACGAGACTTGGAAACTTGTTCTTGATAGGAAAGATGCTAAGGCTTTACTTAACTCTTGTCGAGCACGAATAAGCAAGGCGCAACATCAAGACCGGCTCACCCGCTTAAGCCGTGAAGTAAAAAGGAGCGCTCGGCGTGATAAAAGAAGGTGGGCTAACAACATCGAAAAAGAAGCCCATGCAGATGCTGAAACACATCGTAGCCGAGACTTGTACCGTGCTGCAAAGAAGCTGGTTAGCAGTAATGGAGTTAATGGCGGTAAACCCCTGAAAAACGATCATGGCGAATTAATAACATCTAGAGAACAACAACTCAAACTGTGGCATGAATTTTATGAAACCATGCAATCCTCATCCAGTCTTCCGCATCAAGTGCTGTGCAGTTGTGACATATATGGTACGCTCTAGAATGTAAAGGTGTCCCTAACAAGCTTATATCACTCACTAAAAGTCTTTATGCTAACACCACCTGCCGAGTACTTCACGAAAACCAGCTTAGTGGTAAAATAGCAATTAAACGCCGGTGTTCGACAAGGTTGCGTTCTGTCACCATTTTATTTTAACTGTGTACTGGATCTAGTAAAAGCTACTAGACATAGAAGAGGCATTACTTGGGGATTGCAAGGCAGACTAGAAGACCTCGACTACGCAGACGATATTTGCCTTCTTGCCCACACCTTTGCGGACATGCAATCAAAACTGATACAAGTGCAGGAAGTGGATAGCTGTGTAGGCCTGAAGATAAACATAAAAAACCAAGTCAATGCGCTTAAATGTGGAAAATGCTGAACGATTCTGCATACAAAATCAACTAATCGAAGATGTTGAATCGTTTTGTTACTTGGGAAGCCTACTCGACACCTCAGGCGGATCTCAAAAAGACATACGTAGCCGCATTAACAAAGCTCGGCAGGCATTCGGATTTTTGAACCCTGTATGGAAGTCGACAATCATATATCTGAAGACGAAATTGGGCCTTTAAACCTCTAATCTAAAATCAACATTACTCCACGGATGCGAGTCATGGAATGCGGCTCAACGCGATATTCAAGCCATCCAGGTATTTCAAAACAAATGCCTACGAAAAATTCTTCGTATATTCTGGCCCAGAACTATTACGAACGATTGTTTATGGCCAGTAACGCAACAGCAACCAATTCATCTCGAAATAAGAAAACGCAAATGGGGGATGGATAGGCCACACGCTAAGGAAACCTACGGATGCCATCGCAAGGCAGGCTATTGACTGGAACCCGCAAGGCAGTAGGCGAAGAGGACGTCCTTCACATACGTGGAAACGATAAATTGAAAGTAAAGCTAATAGATTAAATTTAAGTCTAAATGAATTAAAAGTTCGTGCTATAAATAGAGTAGATTGGAGTCAAATTGTTACGGCCCTATGCTCCCCATAGGAGTAAAAGGAACATATATATATATATATATATATATATATATATATATATATATATATATATATATATATATATATATATATATATATATATATATATATATATATATATATATATATATATATATATATATATATATATATATATATATATATATATATATATATATATATATATATATATATATATATATATATATATATATATATATATATATATATATATATATATATATATATATATATATATATATATATATATATATATATATATATATATATATATATATATATATATATATATATATATATATATATATATATATATATAATACCAGTAAGGAATCCTGAAACATACATCAGCAAAATTACACTCAAACGAAAGCATCACTGTTTTAAATTCTTAGGTTTTTTAAAGCACAGCTATAGAAACGGTAAGCATACTTTTTGAAAAATCAATATATCGTTAGCTGAAATGCAAAATCACGTAACTACACTTTTTAACTTTATTGCAGAGAGAAAAAACTAAATAAAATACTTCAAGTGACTGAAGTAAAGTCTCTTTATTTTCGTTATTAATTTGGGAAATTTTTATGATAAAGGTTTGAAATTTTAGAGCATTCCTTTCGATGTAACACAGAATAATTAATTAAAAAAGCTATTTCCAATTTTTTGTTAGTTACGTGGTTTTGCATTTCAGCTGACGCTATGTTTCAAATAAAATTTTTCAACATTAACTGTTTTCATAAATATGCCTTACGTTTCAAAGATGCTAGTATTTTTAACAAATAGATGCAACACACTTCGAAAATAATCACAAATAATCAAAAGTAATCGCAGAAAGTTGTCGAACTATTTTTGATTACTTTTGATTATTTAAAAGTAATTCCAAATAAACCCGATTATTTTTTGATTATTAGTAATCGTAATCATGTGATTACGATTACTAACTGAAAATAATCATAATCCTAATCATTATTTTACCTTTTGAGCAAAAGTAATCTAATTACTAATCATTACGATTACTAATCATTACTTAACAGCTATGTGGTGTGGTAGCTAGTACCTTTTACTACGTAATAATTTTTAGCTTTTAGTGCATTATCTGCATTATTATTATGTTTCGTTACAATAAAATCGTTTAAATTAAAAATTTTTTTTTACTTATTTTATTTTTCATACATTATTAGTTATTGATGTGATATTTATCAGTCACAAGCTTCTTTCTCCTGAATCGTAATACCTAGGAAGCTGAAATTTTCAGATGATATCTATGTATAACTAAGGTTACCGCAACAACAAAGTGTCAAAATAAAATAAAGCAAAAAATTAAAGTGTCTCTCAAAGCAAGTAATGCAGTGTTGGCAAAAACTAACTAACCGTAATCAACGTTTTAATGATTAAGATTACCAATCGCAATTAAAATCTCGTTATGTATAAAAATTTCAAATTTGGTTCAAAACTAAATTCAACAAGTAATATTGATATATTAGGCTCTGCCGAATCTTATAATGGAGTATATGCCATAGAAAATATATGAGTCTGACTCTTGACAAGTTAGTTATCAAAAACATAAGTTCGTTGTAAAAAAACCTATGTCTAAGAATGTATTACTAGATCATGTTGTATTAGTATTTGTTTAAGTAAAAATTTTCCTACAGCAAAAAATCCATCATTAGTTGTGCAAAAAGTATTTTACAAAATTTATATGTTTGAAGCATGAATTTTTAAGTTATACAGTAATTTTGACTTAGCTGCACAATCAACTTTTAGCGAGTTTTTGTGCAAGTAAGTAAAAATTGCTGTTAGCTTCAATGTTCTTCGCTGCCTTAATGTGTCCTTAAGCGCCTATTAGACGATCATACTTGGTATGTAAGAATGGTATACCATCATACTCGTTTAATATTGAAGAAATTTTTGCTAGCATCGCTTCCGGTTCGGTGATTGGTAATCGAAAAAGAGATATGTAAAATTAATTAGAAATTATCCCAATTCGCACTACATCCGGGTCGCAAATTCTATATTTTCATGACTTTTTGGAGTGTCTTTTTTTGCTGGGAGTTAAAGTTAAAACAACGAGTTGAATTTGAATTCATGGTAAAATTAAAAAAAAATTAATTATTTGTTTACAAAATAACAGCGTAAAATATTATTAATATTTAAAATTTATATTAACAAGATTTAAGAAACAGTGAAATAAATTTAGTTCATGGTAAAATTAGCAAAAAATAAATAATTTGTTAAAAAAAACTCTGAAAATATGTTAAGTATCGTTGTATCGACAGTAAAATATCGCTGATATCGGAAATCTGAAGTATCGGCGATATATCGGTATCGGTTACCCCCTAATATAAATTATAAACAAAATGTTAAAGTTTGAAGAGCATATTCTTTAAATTTTGAGAGCATATTTTTAAGTTTTTAGTGTATACTTAATGCGCAACACATATTATAGGGCATATTTCCGATTTCCCTGGTCATCAGCATACATGAGAAATTTCACTGTGAAGTTATCAACTTCTAGAGGCAAACCAAATAGGACTTAAAATACATTCTTGTTTGACGCCAAGATTTACATTGAAAGAGTTGGAGAGAGTGTTATCGAAAATTATTTTGCTGGTAGTATCTGCGTACGCGTTAATAAGAACTCTTATTATTTTTGAAGATAGTCCCATACTTAAGAATTTGTAGAACAAGGAATTTCTTGGGATCGAATCAAAAGCGGAGGAAAAATCAATAAAAATGAGTATGTCTTATTCCCCATAAGGTGGCTTAAAGGAACAATACTAAGAATAAATACATTGTCGAATAATTTTCACAGTATATCACTGATGGTCTGGAACAAACAATAGGCTATAATATTTCTTAATATTTTAAGTAGGCGTGGTGGCGCCACCCATATGTAGAAGTGGTGGTGACATCTACCATATGTAGCAAATATTTACTTTGAAATATCTTGAAAAGTAATATGGTAAAACCCTTGCGATTTTGTACGAATTACTCAGTTGATTTTATGCATTGTTTTACAGAAAATAGAAAGAATAAGATTTGTGGGCGGGGCCCTGCTATATAAACAAAATTTTATTTTAAGAATATATTTGGAGCTAATGCAGCAAAAAACTTGAAATTTTGTGTGAGTTATTCTTTATATAATGTGCGTTGTCCTAAAAAATAGTGCGGATTGGACATGTGGGTGTGGCACCTTCCATCAAGAGCAAATATATATTTTGATCTATTTTGAAAGCTAATATAGGGTGAATCTTGAAAGTTTGTACGGATAACTCTGTTGATATTGTGCATTGTCTTCGGAAAAAGGTTTAGAAGGTGTTACGCCTCTTATATACAGAAAATATTTATTTTGAGATATCTTCTGATAGGCTATTAATTTTTTAACGTCTCATGTTGGCGTGCACTTCCCATATGAGCAACATTTATTTTAAAATACCTTAAACACCAAAACCTATAAGATTTTATTCTATTAGTAGGTTACAATAGTAGTTTAATGTATATAATTTTAGACAAAAAAATATTATATTTAAAAGTTTTATTTCCATTACAAGCGAAGCACACTGGTTTTAATATAAATAATAATAACAAAATGAGCTTTTGCAACCTTATAAACAATTTGTAACCAAGCGAATGATTAAATACTTACGAATTAGATACAACTACTGATGATACATCACAAACAGACGCTGATACGCCAGGATTTAATTTTTCGTAGTCATCGAATCTTTGAAATAGTTCAGGAAACCATACCATCAAAGTATAGTAGCTGTAATTGTATGAAAAGTAGTCGAAGAAATACATACATATGTACATAAATAAATTAATTACTGAATGCGACAGAAAACTTGTAACTGCTTCCATGAATTACAAACTAGCAGCAGCAGGAATTTACTAACCTCGTTGTTAGACAAAATTGAATTGCACATGTTAATGAAGTGTTTCTTAGATGAGGTTTCTTGCAAAGTGTTTTTGTTTGTGACCATATTTCCGTCAGCAATAACTTCAATTCGCTAGGTTTACTAAGTCTTAAATTTCTGACGCTTTTCTCACCAGTCTTTTCCGATGATCTATTCGGGGCAATGAGACTCTTACACTGAAAAAAAGTTTTTATAATGCAAAAGAAAGAGAGCAAGTAAACTAATCAGTTTTCTTACTGGATAATCTTCTGGTTTTCGTCCAGTATTTTTAACAAACATATATACAAGAATTTTTAATGCCTTTTCTGTTTCACCATGTTCAAGTAAAAATTTTGGACTTTCCGGAAAAGCAATCAGCCATAAACCTAGTAATAAACTATTATATAACCAATTGTATTAATTATTTGTTTTTGTATGATTATTTATTAAACGTTAATACTTACCTGGGAATTGCACAAATTGCAACAAATAGATTCCAACTATGGTAAAAGAATTCATCTGACTCTACATGTATTACAACAGGAATGACTAACCAGGCGATTCCTACAAAAAAGTAAAAATATTTACCTAGTCAAGACATAGATATTTTGTGTCATTCACCTATAAAGTAGAAATATTTTTTATGAATAAGACACTAACTCCTCAAAATTGCATGCCCTTATTAAATTTATAAAGGTATAATTGTAAAGGCAAAATTCACAAAAAAAAACGGGAAATTAAAAATAACTATTACACTGAATGAAATGTTGATTGGACTAAACATTGCAATAGCACTAAATAAATTTCAAAAAATCAGCTTACACAGAAAAAACTGAACTTCATTTTCTGTAAAGGAATTCAATGAAATAGTAAATATTTTGTCTATGAACGGACCTACAAACAAATTTGTAAATATAGACAAAAATACCTCAACAATTTCATTGAAAAAAACGTGTTTTTTTCAGCGAACAAATTGTTTAAATCTATAAAGAAATTTTTCTTAAAATATTTACAAATTGTAGACAAAACAATTTACTAAATCAAACAATAATATTTACTGGATTTCCTGAAAAATATCAAACAATATTTCTGCCTGAATTTAATAAACATTTAGTCTAAAAATGCTAACAATTATTAAGCAAAATAATTTACTTAATCAAACAAAAATACAAAAAAAATTTTTGTCTGTGTCATAATCATCACCCATAGCATTTATGAGATTTCACTTTGTTAAATGTGTTCAAGTCCGACTGTTTATCTAAATACTTTAAAAAAATTAATGAGAATTATGCAACTACATTAACTAATCACTCAAAAATCTTTTGTAAACAAACTTGGTACAATTACATTCCTCTTGCTATGATAGTTGTTGTTGTTATTTGTGTGTATGTTGTCATCGGGGTAGTTTTATGCGGCACAGTTTTTATTGTTGTTTTTGGTGTTTGCATTCTAAATAAAAGTCAAACAAACAATTCATAGATTATGGACAGAACATTTACTGAAAATTAAATTTATTTTTAGACAAACTGTTGTTTGAAAATTTTTTGGTGATAATTTTTTCTGTGTAGTGATAATTCGTGTTTTCGTCACTAGTATTAAAAAACTTTAGTGATAGTGCTAATTTTTGCACTATCAGTAAACGCAGATTTAATGCAAAAATCTGTACTCACTCAATTATTGCAAAATTTGAGGCTGCAATCAACAAAATGCTATGTTGAAAGTCTCACTAAACTTTCAAAGATTTTACCTTAAATTCAGTGCAAATTTTTAGCGTTTCAATCAAATTAGTGAAGAAAAAAAGTTGCAATAGACTGAAGATCGTATTTTTATCAAATAATTTACTTTGAGTGTAAAATTACACTATGCAGCAAAATGAAACTTTTGTCATGACCTTTGACCATGCCATATTTTTGTGAAGTGTTATGGTCCCCTAAATGCAAAAATAGTCGAAATTTGAAATTATATGAATACGTTTTTTTTTATTTGGGTCTGCTTTTTCAAGAGGCTGCTACATCGAATTCATCTTAATTTAAAAACGGGTTGTCCAATTTAATTACAAAACTTTAAATAAAATTACCTTTATGTCGTTCAAACAAAATTTTTTTATATACACATTAAAAACTTGGTAATGTGTTGTCATTACCAAACAACATATCTTCACCACAAACTACATACCGTTAGAGTTACTTTACAGTAGTTAAATCAACTACTTACTACTTACCAGCCATTTATTCTCTTATCGGCAGAGTAGTAGTGTTTCTGCTTATCATGCAGATGAATGCAGTTCAAACCCTGGCGAAGCAAAATGGACTTTTTGAAATATGTGAATATTTGTTAAAACAAGTTTTAAGCCCGTAACAAAATAGTTGTACAGGAGCGTAGTGAGCAAAACACTTGGCATACAGTATTTATCGGCTATATGCATTTCAAGTTTTGCACGACTTTTTGCGTTTATAATCAAGAAATGCATTTATAAAAATTAACTTATACGCTTCGGCAGTGCTTATAAAAAAATACCGTTTATATGCTTCAGTCACAATCTAACCAGACGCGATACGAGCCGGAAGATATTGCCGTCTCAGCCGAAGTGGTCATCATCACAAAAGAGAAATAAGAAAGTTTAGTGTTTTGTTTTACGCATACATTTGTAAAATGTGCATCTGACTCTACATGTATTAAAACAGGAATGACTAACCAGACGATTCCTGCAAAAAAGTAAAAATATTTACCTAAATAAAAACCTGATGTGGGCAATTTTCAACTGTCAAAGTTGACGTGTCTTGTTAGACTGTGCTTCAGTGGTGCATGTATAAATAAGCTACAACGGGTAAACAAATCCCACGCAAAATTAAGGTTCGAAATTTTGCATTTACTTCTACCCAAATTCATTTAAATTTCTTAATTATAATATGTAAAAAACACAAAGATTTATTTACAAGATGATACAAAATGGCAAAAATTCCTTGAAAAACAGTTGTTTGAACAGTAATTTTTGTTTCAGTTGACAGAAAAATATGTCCGCTAACCCTACGTCTCCACGCAAGTTAGATTTATTTACCAGGTAGTCGCAGTTCCTTGAAAATCTCAAATTATTAAAACACATGCACAACATAACTTGTGTATTTTGATACAAAATTGACAGCCACAAATAAAAAAAGGATAGACAGCTGTGGAATCAAGAGTACCTGTTAAATAAATCTACCTTGGTCTCCACGTATCAGTTTTTATTACTGGCAGTTGTTAAATTCCATATAAAAAATTACATTATTTTTTAATGTATTTTGTATATAAGGGTTTTCACGATGGGTAGTGAAAAGTGTGCAAACAATGCAAATGTGTGCGAAAATGCACACATTCGCACAACACAACAATAAAATATACGTATTTGGAATTTGCTTCATTTTAGTTCGTTTGCACTAAAAAAAACTTGAGCAAAAATTGTTGTGAATATTTGCTTAGTTGCAAATAACATCAGCCGCCATACTGTTTTTTTTTCAAATGGAAAAACTATGTATACAATGATTTTTAAATTTTATTTAGTAATTTGCATTTAATAATTTTGTTACACATAATTTAATAATTAATTGGTGGTTTGTATGCTAATATACTCAAAACCAAAAATATAACTTTTGACAACAAAGGTCAATGCTGCCAGATTTATTACAGCAAATTAGCACTTTTTAGTGCCCCCAGAATATTATTTTTCGTAAATGAGCTGTTAAAAGCTAAAATGCAACAGAATTAAAAAAGTCGTGCACGATCTACTATAATATGCACAGCAAATTTGCAAAATGCAAATTTGCGCAATCACCATCGTGACAACCCTTAATGAAGCTTGACAATTCCAGCAATAAAAATTGCTACATTGAGCAGTGTTGCCACAGGAATGATAAAAAAGTTACACCTTTCTTTCAAAAATTTAAGTTTTTCGTCAAAAGTTACATTTTGAAATTTTTCTAGAATACTAAACTTATGTGATTTATATAAAATAAATATTTTTATTCCATAATAATCTAGTATGTGATAGAAATCGACAGATTTGAAATCGTGCAATTTCACCAAAACAGGTGTTCTGTAAATCGCGCGATACAGTGAAATCGAATGTAAGTTCGAATAAAGTATTCTAAGCGGCGAAAACAATAAAAAAGCATCAATAAATTATAAAATTTGTTTTTCAAGCCGCGCGATTTGAAATCTATCGATTTCCATCACATACCAGAGTAACGAAACAAAAATTCATTTATTGAACAGAAACATAACTTAGAATAAAAATAGATACACTTTTTACTTTTCAAATAAAGATTTATTTGCTGAGGGCTAAGCAAAGTCTATACGCATTTCATTGCTGGTTTACCAAATCATCAGTAGACTTCAACCATACTTTTGAAAAGGTTCAAACTCCTATCTTATGCACAGACTTTCAAAAACCATTTGAGAATTTACAAATAATCATCCCTATCGCGAACAACAAGTGAAATTTTTGTTTGCATGAAACTTTCATTTCCCTTCGAGGGAAAATTGCTATCGCGAAGTTCTCGTGAACATTTTTTCCCGCTATCAGTTCTCAATGAATGTAAAAAAGGAAAGAAGCGTAATAAAATAAATTAAAAATCAAAGAAATTTTTGTATAAAGTTAAAAAATACAGTGCTAAGAATTGAAATTATTTTTTCATTCCATGAGGAATGTAAACAAAATCGAATTGTTCGTCAAGGTTTGCTACATGCATCCAATCTCTTAGAGTACCCAAGCAAGCATAATTCAATGAAATTATCAGGAGTGAATAAAACTGTGTTTTTATATATTTTGGATGCGGAGAAAAATCATTTGCTATTCCATTCACCGACCATATAGCCTGCAAAGCTTAGTTCATGTCTGTCCGAAAGGTGTTTCAAGGAATTAATATTAAGATTTTTATATTCGTTTTCTTATATCTTTATTTAATTCATTTTCTTTATAAGACAACGTGTTATAATATTGGTGTCAGAAGTGATAAAAAAAGAGGAAAAAAAACATGGATGTAAAAACAGTAAAAATATTAATGGATTCATTGAGTGATTCATTACGGAGGGCAGTATATGATGCAACACAAGCTGCTGTTGCTGCAAATACGACTGCGAATTCTTCAAATTCTAACCCCTGTGTAAAGACTCCTTCTTTTTCCATGCCTGAAGACAAAATGGAACAAGGCACATCGGTTGGCGATTACTTCCAACGCTTTGAGTGGGCGTTACATCTTAGTAAACTTCCTGCAAGCGACTATCACAATTACGCTCGCGTCCATATGGGCGCAGATGTAAACAACGCTTTAAAGATTTTGGTTAGTCCAAGGAGTCCAGAGGCTGTAACGTACCAAGAATTAAAGGACGAACTGATCGATCATTTTGATTGTAAAAGAAACAAGTACGCGGAAAGCATTAAATTTCGAAAAATCTTACAGGAAAAAGATGAACCTGTATCTAAATTCACGTTACGTTTAAAACAAGGGGCGGTACATTGTGAATATGCAGGTTTTCTTGATGGGATGTTAATAGAGCAATTGTTGTGTGGGTTGAAATCACGCGCAATATGCGGCGAAATTATTAGCAAGAAACCTGATAAATTTGTGGATGCATATGAAATTGCACACACCATGGAACTCACACATTCTACAACTTCAGAAATAAATCCATCAGGACACCGGCAAATGGATGAAGTTCACAAAATACAACCGGCTTCAAAATTTGTCAGAAGAAACGTTAAAGAAAAAGTTAGTACGGGGAAAAATACAGCTACCAATGATACGGAAACATACTACGCACCATGCTACGGATGTGGTGGTCATCATTTAAGGAACGAATGTAAATTTAGACAGGCTAAATGCTATCGATGTGGGAAGGTAGGTCATATATCGAAAATGTGCCGAAGTGCAACTAACCAAATTACAGAAACTGATGGTGAAGACCCGACTTATTCAGGTGAAAAATTAAATAAAATTGAAATGGTAAATTCAGTCACAAACAACAAAAAAAAACTAATTACAGTCCTTATAGATGGTGAAATTGTTAAAATGGAACTGGACATTGGTTCCCCCTGTGCTATAATGAATATAGACTCCTTACGCAAAATTAAGCCCCACTTTAATTTGCAACCAACAGATAGGCAATTTACAAGCTATTCTGACCATGGGGTTCATTGTAGGGGACGCATAGTGGTTAATGTTAGTATTGGAAATAAACTAAATAAATTTAATTTGTATATTGTAGATGGAAATTTTGATACGCTTATGGGAAGAGAGTGGATTTCAAAGTTTACAAGTGAAATCGATTTTGTGAAAATGTTTACGAAACCTACGCAGATCAATGGTGTTACCACTTCGCCGCCTAAATTATCATCGGTAGAACAAGAATAGCTGAAACAGGTACTCTATAGATTTGAATGTATTTTTAGCAATGTCGCCGGTAAGCTGATAGGTCCACCAGCAAAAAATCATCTCAAGCCAGATGCAACCCCAGTTTTTGTCAAGGCACGTGACGTACCACTTGCAATTAGAGAGGCATATGTTAAGGAAATTAACGCCAAGATATCTGCAGGTCTGTATGAAAGGGTAGATTACTCAGAGTGGGCCTCAACCACTCATGTGGTGACTAAAAAGGGAAGACTTACTAAATAAAATGCGAGGCTCAACTATTTTTTGCCATCTTGACGTTAGGGACGCGTACTCGCACTTGCCGATAGACGACGAATTTGCACATGTACTAACACTCAATACACCTACTCATGGGCTGATCCGGGCGACGCGGGCTGTTTATGGCGCCGCTAATATTCCAGCCATCTGGCAGAGGCGTATGGAGACCGTTTTAAAAGACATACCGAATGTACTTTGTTTTTTCGATAACATCCTGGTTTATGCAAATAATTTTCAACAAATGATTTCGAGTCTGCAATTGATACTAGACAAGTTTAAAGAACAAGGTCTACACCTTAACCGCAACAAATGTGTTTTTGCTACAACAACAGTCGAATTTTTGGGTCACAAAATTGATCATGACGGTATCAATAAATCAAATAAACACATTGAAACTATACAAAATACCCTAAAACCTACAACATCCGAAGAACTTCAACTTTTCCTGGGCAAAGCCACGTATTACAACTCGTTTATACCCGATTTAGCCACGAAGTCAAGACCATTAAGGGACATGCTACTTCAGAAAGAGCTCAAATGGAATAGGGATGCGAGTATTGCGTATGATGAGATAAAAGGAATTCTTATATCACCTCAAGTTTTAATCCCATATGACCCTGCACTACCTATAATATTAGCCACCGATGCAAGCAAAACCGGATTAGGCGCAGTTTTATCGCATAAGCTTGAAAACGGAATGGAGAGGCCAATTGCATACGCAAGCCGTGTAATGACATCTACAGAAATAAGGTACCCACAAATAGATAAAGAGGCACTGGCAATCGTGTGGGCTGTGAAGAAGTTTTTTAAGTATTTATGCGCTAGACATTTCACTTTGGTAACAGACCACAAGCCATTGTCCCAAATCTTACACCCTGAAAAGGGTTTATCAACATTGTGCATAAGTCGAACGGCAAATTATGCGGATTTCTTGAGTAATTTTAATTACGACGTCGTATGTAAGTCCAGCAAGGCAAATGCAAATGCTGACTATTGCTCACGTATAGTTCACCAATTAGAGCTTCAGCTATTGCCCAAGAAACGAGGAAAGATGCACATTTAGGGAAGATTGTTCAAATACTAGAAATGGGTCAAAACTTAAAGAGAACAGGATACGCGTCGCTTGAGGAAAACTACAAGCTAACGGCGGGTTGCTTAATTTTTGAACATAGAGTCGTTATTCCCCCTTCATTACGGAAAAAGGTTCTTAGCGATTTGCATGCTACATACTTGGGTATTGTAAAAATGAAAGGTATGGCCCGCTCATTTGTCTACTGGCCGGGTATTGACAGCGACATTGAAGGGGTTGCAAAATCGTGTAATGCATGTGCAATACATGCCAACATACCAGTTTGGAGATCACCATTGGGAGTACCCAAATAGGTCATGGGAGCGTATCCATATTGACTATGCTGGCCCTTTCTTGGGTGTCATGCTTCTTGTTGTATAAGATGCTTTTAGTAAATGGATGGAGGTAAAAATAACATCATCGGCAACATCATCTGCAACCATCCGACTAATGGACGACCTCTTCACTGCTTATGGGGTCCCACAAACGGTTGTTTCAGACAACGGGACCAATTTCTCATCAGCTGAATTTCGTAATTTCTTGAAATTAAGTGGTGTTATTTATCATAAACGTACAGCTCCGTATCATCCAGCAACCAACGGACAAGCTGAGAGAAGTGTCCAAACTATCAAAAATGCACTGAAAACGATGGGCTCCACAAAATCAACGATTCATAATAACTTAAACGAGTTCTTACGGCAATATAAAAATGCACCACACGCTACAACAGGGCAAGCACCATCGATTCTATTTTTAGGTCGATTACTCCGCTCCCGCTTTGATCTTATTCGACCGGAAAATATCAGCACTAAAATAATGGAAAAGCAGTACATTAATTTCAATCCGAATTTCCGAACGTTCAAAACCCAACCATTCAGTTTATTTTTTGTCTAATAACCCTAGAATGGAAAAATGGGTTCCAGGAATAATCACCACACAGTTGGGTGATTTACATTATCATATAGAATTTGGAGGAAAACTCTTTAAAAGACATGTGGACCACATTCGAGCCTTTGGTGTCGATAAAAAACATAGTATACAAGAGAGGCAAATACAAAATAGAAGTGCAACCATGATACCATCTGATGTGACTCACTCATCGTACCAGCAACCCAGTGATAATAATGATACAACGTTTGAAGAAGCTCTAGCTACTAGTACCCCAACTGATTTTGTATCTTCTAAAAATAATTAATTAGAGTCGTCAGGAGGTCCTTAAGGTGAAGGGAGACGATATAGTGAAGAGTCAACAACAACTGAGCAGATCTCAATGCCAGCAACTGAACTGACAACTCCTATTGGCAACGAAATAAGCAACGCACCTACACAAAGAACTAGAAGACCCAGAGTGCTATTCTCTCCCACCACATGATGAGAGGGAATAAATGTTGTGTATGCACTGTTTCTCACAGTGTATTCTATATTTGGCCAATTGGCAACCCTAATGATATTGTTTTTATTAATTGTCATTGTAACCTAAAATGGGTTTTAAGATAAATTACCGCTATTTACTAGAGATCTGCAAATTGCCATTTAAAACGCCTTTTTAGTCACACTATGTTTTTCCAAATCGTGCTTTGATTTGACTTGAAATTTACATGTTAAATCATCACACCACGCAAAAACAGGAATTATTTACAAATCATAGGCTTGTAAGTAATAAATCAAATGTGTGTAGAGCAGTGTTTACCATTAGAACGTCCGCGGGCACCACCTATGTGTTAGTGTCAAGGTGGATTTATACAGGTGACATCATAAGCACAGCTGTTCTACTTTTTTTCCGCAAATTAGATGCGCGGATGTCAAAATTTGTACACGTTGACATAGGGGCTGAGTTGTCAAATGTTATTGTAATGTTGTAGTTGTTTTAGAATCAACACCACCTGATAAAATTAATTCACCTTAGTTAGTGTCTTATACATGTAATGCCCAAGGCGAATTCAGTACCAGGTAGCCTTATCATCACAGATGATCATCAGCTGATTACACTCCATCAGTCAAACTATATATAAGAAAAGAGAAAAACTTTAACCCGAACAGTCAAAGCACAAATAAAAATATTCCTACACCTACTTTGTGTTGTGTTGTTTTGATGATAAGGCCACTTGATATTAATTCGCTTTGGTAATGCCGAAGTGAAAAAACGAGCTTGAGTAATATTACAAGTGTTGCCAATGAAGAATTTCGCATCAATGGCTTCCAAATTACACATTTGAAGAAATTTTATACATGACTTCTATTATATTACACCCCGTCTTCACGAGACATTAATTTTAGAATTAGTCGATTCGTATCGTGTTACTTTAGTTAATGAAAACGTAGCGTTGGAAAAAAACTATTTGCCTTATTTCACAAGTTTCTCATATTAAATAAATAAATGTACCATCATATATAAAAAATTCTTGCAAATTATTATTTAATTTTATAGTAAAAATTAAAGTGCAAGGGGACTTTGCTACAACTGTAAAATTTTGCGCATGTTCATCAAATTTAAAATTTTTATTTTATTTATACTAGATATTAAACTGCTAGAGGATTTTCCTACATCTATAAAATTTCGCGCATAATAATTAAAGTTCAAATTTCATTTTTAATGGTATCTTTTTCTAAACATATTGAATACTGGCCTTATTGGTAAATAAGTTTTTATAAGTATATTTTTATAATATTTAACAATGAACTTATATTGGCTATGAATTTGGCAATATCCAACTAACATATGATAATGGTTTGTAAAAAGTACAGAAATGCGTAATTTGTGATTACAAATAATAACAGTTTCATTAGTTAACCAATCCCATAGAGTTGACATATTAATTTATGACAAACGTTTTACAATTTTGATTTTATATAACTCATGAACATTGCACTGTTTCATATCCATGATAAATCCAAACATTACTTAGTTGACCTAGTTTTCATAGGGCTTGCTAGTTGTTTCTCGCAGTGGATGACACTGCTTAAATCCGAATTAACAAATTTTGGTACCCAATTTATATAAAACATTCATTAATATATTGATAATTATGACCAGTAAGACAAAACAGTACAGGACATGAAAACTTACAGTCAGAATATATTCACTCATATATTACACATTATTATAAATATTTATATAACAACACGAATCGTTAAAACTGACTATGCCAACTGTGGTTATTTTACTCAGTCTTATACAAGCTATCGAACGAGGAGGGTGTACGCCGCTTGTTTCTTGTTTCTTTACTTTATACACTGAACGAAACAAATGAGCTGTTGATGCTTATGTTTATGCGTAGTTTTCTTCCCTACTTAATTACGTTTTCAAAAATATTAAAATCATTCAATTATAAATATATATATATATATATATATATATATATATATATATATATATATATATATATATATATATATATATATATATATATATATATATATATATATATATATATATATATATATATATATATATATATATATATATATATATATATATATATATATATATATATATATATATATATATATATATATATATATATATATATATATATATATATATATATATATATATATATATATATATATATATATATATATATATATATATATATATATATATATATATATATATATATATATATATATATATATATATATATATATATATATATATATATATATATATATATATATATATATATATATATATATATATATATATATATATATATATATATATATATATATATATATATATATATATATATATATATATATATATATATATATATATATATATATATATATATATATATATATATATATATATATATATATATATATATATATATATATATATATATATATATATATATATATATATATATATATATATATATATATATATATATATATATATATATATATATATATATATATATATATATATATATATATATATATATATATATATATATATATATATATATATATATATATATATATATATATATATATATATATATATATATATATATATATATATATGATATATGATATTGAATGGGAAGAAAAATTTTTTTTTTGCTGAGAATCTTTCAGGAAAATCGGATTCCAGTAAATGGGTTTTACTAAATTTGTGAATTTTTTGTTTTACTTTTATTTATAATGCAAACACTAAATACAACAGCAAAAACCAGTTTTCTCTCTGAAAATAATTTAAAAAATTGTTTTACAGATTCAGACAAACAGTTTGTCTACCAAATTGTAAAAAATTCAGTAAAGGATTTATTTGTTTTGATAAAATCAGTCATAAAAAATTGGTTTTTTAATGAAATTGTTGACACATTTTGGTCTATATTACAAAATTGGTTTGTACATCCGTTTCTAGACAAAATATTTATTAACTCATTGAATTTCTGTACTGCAAAAGAAATATAGTTTTTTCTGTGCACTGAAGGAAAATTTATTTGAAAATCCGGAGAAAGAAATAACATATGGAATTTACATTTACATGAGTTGTTATCTACTTACCAGGCAAAATAATTATACCAAATGTCCAAAATAATTCCATCCAACATAAAATCTTTTCACGATATTTTGTGGGCTGAAATTCTCCTAAATATGGAAATACAATTCCCATGGCACCAGCTACGCTGTAAAGAAGACGTTATAACAATTATTCAAAATCATGTAATATGCTAATGTATCCACTTCAGTACGGGTACCCCCGTATTGTAGTGGATAGTGCTATACTGTTAACTGGGAGGTCGCAGATTTGATTCATGCCAAGACCCTGGGCGTTTCCGCAGAAAAGCCAAAAAACGGCTAGCGCAGTATATGTGTTGCTGTTATTTTCAATAAAATAAAAATGATGGTGGCTATTCTGGAAAACGTGTCAAGGAAGTGAAAGTTCACATCAAACCAAATATGGAAAGTTGTCTCCAGTTTTTTGCATTATAAACATAAAAATAAACACGAGAACTCGTACGCGTTCCACTTTCTTTTATTGACGCTACATTTTGAATGATAGGATATGTTAGTATTAATCGCTGCCGGTACTGCCAAAGTGATCAGTGCTATGCCTTCAACACTTTAACACTCCAACAACAACCAACACAATAACACACCAATGCACATGAGAAAAATGCATGATGTGGTTGGCTTGCCTGAAACTAGTCGCGAACTCAAGACCCCAGGGTTTGTAGTCAAACACGCTAACTACTCAGTTAACATCACCCTCGATCTACTCTGCCAACAGCACCCTCGAATTTGCCTTGGTCGTTATATTATTTTGATTTTGTTTTTAATTTTTTTTGCATGCAAGAAATGTATTGTTATTTATTTTTATATATTATATTTTTGAAGCCGAACCTTGCAGAATTTTAGGTTTCAACGGGTTCGGGTTCAAAGTCTTCATAAACAGCGAACCTGAACCCATTTGGGTTCAGGTTCGGGTTTGATTTCAGTCGCTGGTTTTAAGCGTTTTTAGTATAGCCGAGCCACCACAAGCTCTACCTTGGGGGGTCCTTTGTATTGTAGAGAGTATATCCGTTGATTTTAAAAAAGCTTCTAGCCGTCAAATGCGTTTCAGAGATAAGTAGTTGTGCATACAATTAGTCCAATAGCCCATCAGTACCATGATTTTAAAAAGTTTTAGACCTTCAAAAAACTTTCATACCGATGGTCATAAGTTGACAACACGTAACTGTTTCTTACAAACTTTCAGTAGAAGAAATTACGTTACAAATAGGCTAAAAGCGTTACTAACGTAGAAATAAAATAGTTGAAAATTATTTAGTGGATACTCTTAACTAATTTCTATTATATTATTTTAAGAAAGGGAAAGTTCTGTAGAAATTTATAGGTATAACGTTTTCTGCATTTTGTGAAAAATAATAAAAAAGAAATCAGTTACAAGTTGTCAATGTACGACCATCGATATGTCATCCAATAGTTTATAACGACCCTTAACCGCAAGAAAATCGGAATTCACAATTTCTAGACTCTATACTAAATCCATACTTCTTTTATTTAAAAACGAAATATTTCTTTAATATTGAGTAAATACTGTTTGCTTTGACTTTGATGTATGTATATGAAATGCTTCATGTTTAGGGTAATTACTTAGTGTCCACACCTGATGAATTTTCATCATAACACCTAATAAAATGCCGGCAGAGAAATTGTAAATTTTTCATTCACATCAATACATAGGGGTAGACGTTGATGAATTTATATCATAATGAATCATATTTTCTTCTTCGTCGTACAGCTAAGATCGAACATTTACACCTTTATGTGGATAACAATAACCACAAAAAAATTATTAAATATTTTTATTATAAGATTTATTTAATAAATATCACAAAATTTATGGTTTTTCATTAACAAATATTTATTTCTTATAATTTGCACTAATTCTAACAAATAAAATAAACGATAAAGTAAAAATAACAAATAAAATGACGTTTCATATCATAATATATTCATCTGAGCTTGACCTCTGATGATTATATCATAACACTGATATAACATTAATAAATTGAGTCTATACGTGATGAATTTTCATAATGATATCAATTTGACATTCATCATGATATAAATTCATCAGGTGTGGACACTATTACCGCATTTACACTATGAAACTTTGTTGCATGCAATTTTCAATTTAAGTGAGAGTGTTGAAATAGAAATGTATACATTTTGTATTTCTTCTCTGTCTTTCTCCCTGAAAAAAGAGAGTTGCATGCAACAAAGTTGCGTAGTGTAAATATGGTATATGTTAGGAAGGATATGCTAGACAAAAATTCACTTCAGCCATTGTGCATATAACGGTACATTTGTGTTTTTTGATGTATGTGCATATATTTACTTCTCTTTAAAGCACCATCCAGAGTTACAGCGTCATCCAAAGTTGATTCTCCTAAAGACGCCGGAAAAAGCCGAAGAAATGTTGAGAAAAAGAATTGAATAAATTGTTTTATTTGCATCTAAAGTAAAGAAAAATCTGACCATAAATAGTCTAAATAATAAATAATAAAACGCAGAATAATAGATTTTTGGTTTTCATGCGATTTAGGTCCATTATGGCTTAACATTTTTATAATCGAATAGACTATTCAATCAAATTGTAAAACTATGGATTTTTTATTATTTATGGTATAAAACAGCTTCCAAAATGACAACAATTGGTGAAGAACTTCAAAAAATTTCATGCAATTTAAACTTTGATCCACTATAACTTGGTCACTTTTTACTCGATCAGAGCCAATATTCGACGCTTAATTTAGTAATATTTCAAACAATATATACATAATTCATTTTAAATGAACCAGCTTTTGAATCTGAATGATGCTTTAAAAAGAAGTATACACCGAAAAACGAAAATGCAACGATATATTATGCACAATGGCCGAAATGAAAATTTTTATTCCGTTTTTGTGTTTAGCACATTATAACTGAGGGAGTTAAAAACAAAGGGTTACAAGTACTAAAACTGGGGAAATTTAGTTCGATGCAAATGTCAACACATATTACTAATATCTATCACTATAAAAAAATTCAAACCTGTAAGATGACCTAAAAAAACGCTATGCGTTAGAAACCAAAAATATTAGGTATGAAATGTATAGGAACAAAAAACTTTGCAGCTTAATTACTCAGATTTTTTTTGCATTTGTATCCCTTTGCTTTTAAGCCCCTCAATTAGTCTAAAAAAATGCTTTAGAAAATTTATAACTTCCAAAACTAAAAATTTGTAAAGCAGTGCTATTAAAAGCAATCGATTTTTTTTGTAGTATTGTAGTTAGACAAATTCATAACCGGATTAAAAATTTTAATAAAAATGTGAAGTGAAAGTTACGTGTAAAAGTAAAGTTACGCGAACAAATTTTATCATTCAAAATGTAGCGTCAATAAAAGAAAGTGAAACGCGTACGAGTTCTCGTGCTTATTTTTATGTTTATAAAAAAACTGGAGACAACTTTCCATATTTGGTTTGATGTGAACTTTCACTTCCTTGACACGTTTTCCAGAATAGCCACCATCATTTTTATTTTATTGAAAATAACAGCAACACATATACTGCGCTAGCCGTTTTTTGGCTTTTCTGCGGAAACGCCCAGGGTCTTGGCTTGAATCGAACCTGCGACCTACCAGTTAACAGTATAGCACTACCCACTACAATACGGGGGTAACCGTACTGAAGTGGATACATTAGCATATTACATGATTTTGAATAATTGTTATAACATCTTCTTTACAGCGTAGCTGGTGCCATGGGAATTGTATTTCCATATTAAGGAGAATTTCAGCCCACAAAATATCGTGAAAAGATTTTATGTTGGATGGAATTATTTTGGACATTTGGTATAATTATTTTGCCTGGTAAGTAGATAACAACTCATGTAAATGTAAATTCCATATGTTATTTCTTTCTCCGGATTTTCAAATAAATTTTCCTTCAGTGCACAGAAAAAACTATATTTCTTTTGCAGTACAGAAATTCAATGAGTTAATAAATATTTTGTCTAGAAACGGATGTACAAACCAATTTTGTGAATAAAGACCAAAATGTGTCAACAATTTCATTAAAAAACCAATTTTTTATGACTGATTTTATCAAAACAAATAAATCATTTACTGAATTTTTTACAATTTTGTAGACAAACTTTTTGTCTGAATCTGTAAAACAATTTTTTAAATTATTTTGAGAGAGAAAACTGTTTTTTGCTGTTGTATTTAGTGTTTGCATTATAAATAAAAGTAAAACAAAAAATTCACAAATTTAGTAAAACCCATTTACTGGAATCCGATTTTCCTGAAAGATTCTCAGCAAAAAAAAATTGTTCTTCCCATTCAATATCACACATTTTATTTGATAGTTACGAAAAAAAAAAATAATAAAAAATATATATATATATATATAAAATATATATATATATATATATATATATATATATATATATATATATATATATATATATATATATATATATATATATATATATATATATATATATATATATATATATATATATATATATATATATATATATATATATATATATATATATATATACTAATATATATATATATATATATATATATATATATATATATATATATATTTATATTTATATATATATATATATATATATATATATATATATATATATATATATATATATATATATACTAATATATATATATATATATATATATATATATATATATATATATATATATATATATATATATATATATATATATATATATATATATATATATATATATATATATATATATATATATATATATATTTATATTTATATATATATATATATATATATATATATATATATATATATATATATATATATATTTACATATATATACATACATATATATATATATATATATATTTATATTTATATATATATATATATATATATATATATATATATATATATATATATATATATATATATATATATATATATATATATATATATATTTTTTTTTTTTTTTTTTTTTTCGTAACTATCAATTAAAATGTGTGATATTGAATGGGAAGAACAATTTTTTTTTGCTGAGAATCTTTCAGGAAAATCGGATTCCAGTAAATGGGTTTTACTAAATTTGTGAATTTTTTGTTTTACTTTTATTTATAATGCAAACACTAAATACAACAGCAAAAACCAGTTTTCTCTCTGAAAATAATTTAAAAAATTGTTTTACAGATTCAGACAAACAGTTTGTCTACAAAATTGTAAAAAATTCAGTAAAGGATTTATTTGTTTTGATAAAATCAGTCATAAAAAATTGGTTTTTTAATGAAATTGTTGACACATTTTGGTCTATATTCACAAAATTGGTTTGTACATCCGTTTCTAGACAATATATTTATTAACTCATTGAATTTCTGTACTGCAAAAGAAATATAGTTTTGAAAATCCGGAGAAAGAAATAACATATGGAATTTACATTTACATGAGTTGTTATCTACTTACCAGGCAAAATAATTATACCAAATGTCCAAAATAATTCCATCCAACATAAAATCTTTTCACGATATTTTGTGGGCTGAAATTCTCCTAAATATGGAAATACAATTCCCATGGCACCAGCTACGCTGTAAAGAAGACGTTATAACAATTATTCAAAATCATGTAATATGCTAATGTATCCACTTCAGTACGGGTACCCCCGTATTGTAGTGGATAGTGCTATACTGTTAACTGGTAGGTCGCAGGTTCGATTCATGCCAAGACCCTGGGCGTTTCCGCAGAAAAGCCAAAAAACGGCTAGCGCAGTATATGTGTTGCTGTTATTTTCAATAAAATAAAAATGATGGTGGCTATTCTGGAAAACGTGTCAAGGAAGTGAAAGTTCACATCAAACCAAATATGGAAAGTTGTCTCCAGTTTTTTACATTATAAACATAAAAATAAACACGAGAACTCGTACGCGTTTCACTTTCTTTTATTGACGCTACATTTTGAATGATAAAATTTGTTCGCGTAACTTTACTTTTACACGTAACTTTCACTTCGTGGGGAGGGGGGTTCAAACAATTTTTTTATTAAAATTTTTAATCCGGTTATGGATTTTTCTAACTACAATTCCACAAAAAAAAATCGATTGCTTTTAATAACACTGCTTTACAAATTTTTAGTTTTGGAAGTTATAAATTTTCTAAAGCATTTTTTTAGACTAATTGAGGGGCTTAAAAGCAAAGGGATACAACTGCAAAAAAAATCTGAGTAATTAAGCTGCAAAGTTTTTTGTTCCTATACATTTCATACCTAATATTTTTGGTTTCTAACGCATAGCGTTTTTTTAGGTCATCTTACAGGTTTGAAATTTTTTATAGTGATAGATATTAGTATTATGTGTTGACATTTGCATCGAACTAAATTTCCCCAGTTTTAGTACTTGTACCCCTTTGTTTTTAACTCCCTCAGTTATAATGTGCTAAACACAAAAACGGAATAAAAATTTTCATTTCGGCCATTGTGCATAATATAACGTTGCATTTTCGTTTTTCGGTGTATACTTCTTTTTAAAGCATCATTCAGATTCAAAAGCTGGTTCATTTAAAATGAATTATGTATATATTGTTTGAAATATTACTAAATTAAGCGTCGAATAGTGGCTCTGATCGAGTAAAAAGTGACCAAGTTATAGTGGATCAAAGTTTAAATTGCATGAAATTTTTTGAAGTTCTTCACCAATTGTTGTCATTTTGGAAGCTGTTTTATACCATAAATAATAACAAATCCATAGTTTTACAATTTGATTGAATAGTCTATTCGATTATAAAAATGTTAAGCCATAATGGACCTAAATCGCATGAAAACCAAAAATCTATTATTCTGTGTTTTATTATTTAGACTATTTATGGTCAGATTTTTCTTTACTTTAGATGCAAATAAAACAATTTATTCAATTCTTTTTCTCAACGTTTCATCGGCTTTTTCCGGCGTCTTTAGGAGAATCAACTTTGGATGACGCTGTAACTCTGGATGGTGCTTTAAAGAGAAGTAAATATATGCACATACATCAAAAAACACAAATGTACCGTTATATGCACAATGGCTGAAGTGAATTTTTGTCGAGCATATCCTGCCTAACATAGTGTCCACACCTGATGAATTTATATCATGATGAATGTCAAATTGATATCATTATGAAAATTCATCACGTATAGACTCAATTTATTAATGTTATATCAGTGTTATGATATAATCATCAGAGGTCAAGCTCAGATGAATATATTATGATATGAAACGTCATTTTATTTGTTATTTTTACTTTATCGTTTATTTTATTTGTTAGAATTAGTGCAAATTATAAGAAATAAATATTTGTTAATGAAAAACCATAAATTTTGTGATATTTATTAAATAAATCTGATATATATTAAATAAATCTTATAATAAAAATATTTAATAATTTTTTTTGTGGTTATTGTTATCCACATAAAGGTGTAAATGTTCGATCTTAGCTGTACGACGAAGAAGAAAATATGATTCATCATGATATAAATTCATCAACGTCTACCCCTATGTATTGATGTGAATGAAAAATTTACAATTTCTCTGCCGGCATTTTATTAGGTGTTATGATGAAAATTCATCAGGTGTGGACACTAAGTAATTACCCTAAACATGAAGCATTTCATATACATACATCAAAGTCAAAGCAAACAGTATTTACTCAATATTAAAGAAATATTTCGTTTTTAAATAAAAGAAGTATGGATTTAGTATAAAGTCTAGAAATTGTGAATTCCGATTTTCTTGCGGTTAAGGGTCGTTATAAACTATTGGATGTCATATCGATGGTCGTACATTGACAACTTGTAACTGATTTCTTTTTTATTATTTTTCACAAAATGCAGAAAACGTTATACCTATAAATTTCTACAAAACTTTCCCTTTCTCAAAATAATATAACAGAAATTAGTTAAGAGTATCCACTAAATAATTTTCAACTATTTTATTTCTACGTTAGTAACGCTTTTAGCCTATTTGTAACGTAATTTCTTCTACTGAAAGTTTGTAAGAAACAGTTACGTGTTGTCAACTTATGACCATCGGTATGAAAGTTTTTTGAAGGTCTAAAACTTTTTAAAATCATGGTACTGATGGGCTATTGGACTAATTGTATGCACAACTACTTATCTCTGAAACGCATTTGACGGCTAGAAGCTTTTTTAAAATCAACGGATATACTCTCTACAATACAAAGGACCCCCCAAGGTAGAGCTTATGGTGGCTCGGCTATAGTAAAAACGCTTAAAACCAGGGACTGAAACCGAACCTGAACCCAAACGAGTTCAGGTTCGCTGTTTATGAAGACTTTGAACCCGAACCCGTTGAAACCTAAAATTCTGCAAGGTTCGGCTTCAAAAATATAATATATATAAAAATAAATAACAATACATTTCTTGCATGCAAAAAAAATGAAAAACAAAATCAAAATAATATAACGACCAAGGCAAATTCGAGGGTGCTGTTGGCTGAGTAGATCGAGGGTGATGTTAGCTGAGTAGTTAGCGTGTTTGACTACAAACCCTGGGGTCTTGAGTTCGAGACTAGTTTCAGGCAAGCCAACCACATCATGCATTTTTCTCATGTGCATTGGTGTGTTATTGTTTTGGTTGTTCTTGGAGTGTTAAAGTGTTGAAGGCATAGCACTGATCACTTTGGCAGTACCGGCAGCGATTAATACTAACATATCCTAATGCACTTCACAGCACCCTCTTTCGTCGGTACTGTAGCAAAACCGTCGGCGAAGTAAAAGAACTAATAAAATGGCTACACAGCTTAAGCAGCTCTATGCCTCTACTTGACACCAGAGGGGCTTGCAACACTGCTCTACAAACAAAAAACGCGCAATAGCAGGGTTGTAAATCAATTAAGCTTTCTATCTCTCTCCCACTTCACCACCTGTTCTCTCTACACTATCCCTTTCCTAAAGAAGGTAACACATTAATTAACTGGTAGGCATTAATTGCCTGATTGTGTTACTTCTCTTAAAAAAAATCATACTAGGTGGCAGCACCCCGACAGCTGACTATTTTTTGCAATATTTAAAAATGCCGAATGGTTGCCAAATTTTTTTTCTTTTTCTTGTTCTGGGTATTTCTAATTTGGAGTATATTTTCTTATGACAATGCGGTACGTACGTTACAAAGATGAAAATTTTTCTTTTAGAGCTAAATAAGTTAAATTTAATTAAATTAAAAAAAGAATATATATATGTAGTATGAATAAAAAAAAGTATTTTCTTTTTAATTAAAAATTTGTTTAAAATACAAAAACGCTAAGCATACGTTCTGGGGATCTCGCCTCAACTCACCAAAAAGACGCGTTTTGTTAGACACGATTTCTAAAATGCGTTTGAATGTTATATCAATCGGGCAGCTAACTTACTGCCTAACAGGTCGCCGAAAAATACCTGATGTTGTTGATTTTGGAGTGGTAAAGGGTGTGTCCAGGGAAATGATCTTTAGATTTGTCTTCAGATCACTCACCAACTATTGTCATTGTATTAATTGCTTGAAATCAGAGATGTGCGCGTGAGTGAGTTTTCGCACGATCACGAAAAAAATATTTTTTTCACGCACGCTTACGCACAGCAAATTTTAAGACTCTCACGCACGCTCACGATCAAATTTGATTTTATCACGCGCGCTCACGCACGACAAAAGCTTAAGCTTTCATGATATTTATTTTTTTATATCCCACAAAAACGCAAATCGAACATTAAAGTTTTAATTATTTTTTAGTGTTCATATGAAAACGAGTTTTTGAAATAATATTCATGGGGATTCTCATTGTGAGTGTACATTTTGGGGTTTGCATCTTCTTTTTTAACTTTACCAATTTAATTAATAGAAATATGAGAAGGTGTTATAGTTTTCGCCTCATTCAATGGATCTTAATATAAAATAACATTTTTCGATTTTTTTTTAATTTTTGTGGATTGAGCGTTACATTTGCTTTCACGGTTGTTCTGGGAATGACGTTTTGAAAGCAAATCAGAAATTTCTGAACGGATAATGCTCTCCGTATCGTTTCTGCCCTTCCGCTGCTGTTAACTTTTTTGCCACCCTAAAATTTATAGATAATTATATATAAGAATTTTGTTAGCGTAATGCTCAATATATTTTCTTACGAATTTAATATTTTTTAGAACCCACTATCGTCAGTGTTACATTAAAAAAGCTTATGTACCTTTATTTATATATTAAATAATATATTAAATCATGCTGGAGTAGATTTCATTTTAAAATGTTTGCGTTTATTGTATGAAATACTTTCAATATTTTCAAAGCCATTAACCCATTATGAGTGAAATGGAATTTTAAGCATTTTTCGCCTGGCTTTTTACGTAAAAACACCGGTATCTTAAAGACTGGACAATATAGCGGTACTCAATATTTTATTTTATAGGGAACCTTCCAAGCATTCATTTGGTGTATATTTGTAAGCTGTCATTTATTAAATATGAAAGTTATGTAACTTCTAATATTAGTTTATGTACCAGATTTGCAAAATATTTCGTAAAAATTCGTATTACACAGAATCTTTAGTAAGTGACGCCATGGTGCGAAATATCATTGAAGACAAAATCTTTGTGTCTGTTTCAGTAAATAAGCGATTTCAAACGTTTTGACTTTTTATGTGCTGGGTTGTCTTCAGCTTACAAACATATTTTTCCTGATGTCAGACATATCGGCATAAAAGGTTCACTGGGTTTCTTTTGCTGTCGACACACGTACTTGTGGTCAGAAGTAGGGAAGAAAGTCTGCACAAGATGTCGAATTTTTATTCGAAGACGGTCCATATGCGTGGTTAACAAGAAAACGAACCGCTTTGTCTGAGAAAATTCTAAAAACTTTGCCGAAACTCTCTACGAATTCTGACGAATCTTTTAAGGAATTTTCGACATGTCGCAGAAAGCTCGGATCTAAAATTAGAAACTTATCAGAAATGTCGTATAAAATTCGCAAATTAAATCAAAATATTGTCGGAGTAAAGAGGAAATTTTTGTCAGCAAACTACAAAATGTAATTTCGTGACTGCGTGAAAATTACATTTTTAAAATCACGCACGATCACGCACGATCACGCACGGTATTTAATTTGTAAATTACGCTCACGCACGATTACGTGATTATTTTTTGATTTAATCACGATCACGCGTGAGTCAAGTGCGAATCACGCCTGACACGAAAAATTTACGACATTTGCACATCTCTAGTTGAAGTACAAAAAATATTTGAGTGCTCATTGCACATAAAATATTCCATTAAAAACGCCTGTTGACATAAATGTCTATATTAGAATATTTGAGGCAAACCTTAAGCAAGCTGCTCTAAATTCTACTATGTACTACAAATCTTCAGGTGAGATACAATAAAATTTATTCAGCAGATGTAGAACGGCTTTTATCTGAAAAAGAAGAGTTCGTAGAGAACGTCAACGCTTCAGATCCCCTCAGCTAAAATCTACGCTGAAAACCGCTTTTTTTCAAAAATTTCTGAATGGGCTCGACGCATCGCCTCAAAATACCAGTGATATATAAGCGTCCATTGCGAGCTTCGAATGGAGACTGGGCAAGATCTGACGCTGAAAAAGGTACTCGGTTTGTAAACCACTTGCAAAAAGTATTTACTCCAAATACGTCTGATATTATAGTTGAGCTGTCACCAATCGTCTCTATGCTGTATTGCGGGCTTAAATTCGAAAAAAGCTCCAGGCGCTGATAACTTAAGCAATAAAATGTTCTTATAGCTACCCTATGCTGCAAAAGGGATAATTCTATTTATTTTCAACGGTATTTTGCGCCTCAAATGCTAACCCGCAGAATGGAAAGTTTCGCTAATTACCATGATACCTAAGCAGGGCAAAGATCATACGAAGGTGGAATCCTATAGGCATACAAGCCTAATGTCTAACATGTCAAAGCTATTTGAAAAGCTACTTATCAGTAAGCTAACACCCATACTGAGTGGTACTAGATGCATTCCATACCACTACTTCGGTTTTAGAAGACAGCATAGCATGATTGAACAAACACATAGCCTCGTGAATGTGGTTAGAATAATCTTCAAGGAAAAGAAATATTTTTCTGCGCTCTTCATCGATGTTTCTCAGGCATTTGATAAAGTATGCTACAAAGGTTTAATCCATAAAGTAAAGCAAAACCTACCCGCAAAATTCTTAAGCTTTTAGAAAGCTACTTAACTGAGCGAAAATTTGTTGTTAAGGAAGGTAATTTTCTAAGCCCTCCGCAACCGATTGAAGCCGGAGTTCCTCAAGGCAGCATCCTCGAAACTGTTTTATATCTGATATATTCCTCTGACTTGCCGGTAAGCAGTAATATACACATATCAACATTCGCTGATGATACAGCTTTTCTAAGTGTTCACAAAAGCCATCAAGAAGCTTCTCGCAAACTGCAAGTATATATACCCTAGTTGGAACAATGGCTAAAACAATGGCAAATTAAAATTAACGAGAAAAAATGTCTACACAGTAGCTTTACATTATGCAGAGAAACCTGCCCAACTATACAAATAAATAACCTAACTATACCTCAACACACTGAAGTAAAATATCTCGGTGTTCTCGGTGTAGATTGTAAAATTCTTGTATACAACTCCATTCTAAAACCGGTATAGTCCTACGGTATCCAGTTATGGGGCACTGCCAGAAAGTAGGACAGAGTGGAAAATTTTGACGTTTCGAAAATAAAAAAAATCTGCTTTTTTGCCTAGTGTAAATAATTGAAAAGGAACAGCTACATCATCCCTGCAGGAAATGTCGATAGGAAAAATGTACTGATTCACTATTGACATTGTCACCAGTACTACTGACTAATTGTACCCAGGCAATGTTCTGTGCTATAGACATTTAACATGTGCTTGTCATTGAGATTCCACTGCTGACATCGGAACTGTTGACTTACTATAGACCAGATGGTTCTTATGGGACCATATGGAGGCACTGGTACCAGAGATTCACCAGTGCGTTTTAATGATTCTAGTCAACACATATGAAACTTTTTACCAGCTAAGATAAATAAATTAGATTTTTTACGAAAATTTTTAGTTTTCCGTTCAGCCGCATTTATTTTCAACACATCAAAATGAGACCATAAATAATCTTCTCATTAAAGCTAAAATAATAAGTGTAGACGATTCATTGACAACGTCATCAAAAAGTCATCAAACTTGTCGACAAAAGTGGTGACTTGGAGACACTTGCTCCCTGGCTTTCTTCAGGGATGTACGAACAAGCGAAACAAGCAACAAGTAAAAACAAAAGCTATAAAAATGTAATTCAATGTGAGAAAGTGTTTAATTATTTTAAAAACCAGCGCAAATATACGTTTTATGAAGTAAAAAATTAAATTAAACATTTACAGCCACATTCATAAAAAATTTTATTTTAGATTTAAGACACAATTGTTATTGAACAGTTTCACGCTAAAGACTGTTTAATATAAAATTGTATTCATAAACACTACAATAGAAATTGTGTGTTTTAAGGCATTTTAGGTTTCGATATTGGCAACTCCACCATGTTTTGTAGTTAGTGGTGCAATAAAAAGAATATGATTTCATACGGATATTGAAATAAATGAATAGCTTTTTATTGTTTTCGTGTAAGTTAAGTTTTTTTGAACTCTCTTTATAATATATTTCTGAACTTATTTAATACAAGTTTTCTATGAAGTAAAATAAAAAAAGTGAAATGATTACAAAAGAATTCACACGACTCTTTCTATCATGTATGGGAAAGGTCCTCGAATAATGAGCCTATTTTCATTTGTGTTGATTGTTTCTACATTACTAACATTTCTTTTTGCTTTTTTGTCTTTTGATGGTGTTTTTTTTTTTACTAAATTTGTTGCGAATTTGGTTTAACTTAAATAATTTAGTGGCATGTTCTTCAAATTAAAAAAAAAATACTTATAAAAACTTACGATTATAGCCAAGACTTCAAGCATATCATGTATTGCTGTGTGCTAAATTTGCAAAAATATTTGCAGTTAAAATTGATATTTCGATGATATGAATTTTTTGAAGGTTTATAGAATGTGCATACCATCTTTAAACCTATTTTAAAATGTTCGTGTAATACACATTTATGAATGCAATTTTATGAAATTTTGCTTAAAAGTTGTTTATTACCCTGTTTTAAATATTTATTAATATGACTGTTAAAGTGTGATATTTTAAACTTTAATTGCTAATAAAAGCGTAAATGAAGCGTGTGTGTATTTGTGCATGGATATGCATATGTTGTGTGTTTTGTTTGGTTGCAAAAGTGGTTGAAAGTTGCAGAAACCCAGCGGGAAAACTGAGAATACCTTCTTACTTCAGGCGTTATTAAAGGCCTGCCTAGCCAGTTTTTTTTTTATTCAATTACTATTCGTATCTAACTGCTAAAGAATGCCTTAAAGAAGGCCTCGGCTCTTCCGTATAAAAGATAAGATCAGTGTTGCCAGCGAAATTTCGAGAAAGATACATTTTAGTTCCAAAAAGATACATTTTTCCTAAAAAGATACATAGTGAAAAAATTTTCAAAATCCGTTTTTAACGTTTAACATATCGACCCCTTACCGCCAAATGATCTTAAGCGACAAAAATTTAATTTTTCAGGATGAGGGTTATTTATTGTATTTACACATGATTTATATTCATAAACTGTCTCTTACGATAAAATTTTATAGCCTGTATTTCAAAAGATATCAAAAATGTTGATATTTTTACGGTTTTAAGCTATGGGCATCCTAATAAAATTTTGATTTCAATAAAAAAAATTTTTTTACAAAATGTCGCTTACGATAATTTCGTGCAAGGGGTTGATATATTAACATAACATTTTTATTTCATATTTAATAAATATTGTTAAGAAAATGATATCATATAGATTCATTTTTATATTTATTTAAGTCATAAATATTAGGTATGTAATTTTTATAAATACAGTAAGCAAACTTTAAAATTAGTTATATGTAACTATCTTTGGATGTTGTCAAAACAAATTAATTTTTGTAAAAATTAATATACGAGTAAAGGCGTTTTTTAGTGTTCATAACGAAATGATAACTTTAAAAAACTTTGTTAGAGACGGAAAATATAATATTTTATTTCTGTACATTTTGTGTACAGATTCAAAAGATACGAAAAATGTCAGAATTATACATGGTACCTAAAGTCAACAAAATATACGAAAAATGTATCTTTCGTATCCCAACGGCATCACTGGATAAGATACACATTCTACATTCGCTTCTATAAGAAGCGAGGAGAAAAGGAGTAGCATTTTTTGTTTTTCTTTTGCCAAAGCGAAGGAAACTCGTTTTGTTCAGCGTTGTCAACCTTTCTATTTCAAAAAGCACTAAAGAAAGTAAATTAACGCGTAAAGCGTAGTATGCAGTTCTCACTGAAATTCAGGTTTGGAGTTTTGCATTTATTTCTACACGTAAAAATAATTGTGTAGATTTCTATAGAGAATTTTGTTTGCATACCCACAAATTTATATATTTTTTTAATTTACAACACACAAAAACACTAAAAATTAGTTACAATGTACGAAAAACTAGAAATGTCAAAAATTACGTGACCAAACAATTGTCTGAACATTAATTTTTGTTTCCGTTGACGGAAAAAATTCTCCACTTATTGTTATAGCATGCCTGTAATAGACAATAAATGCCAAAATTCCGTGTACTTTTCTTTTGGAACTGCGTACTAGTAAACGGAAATTTCTTTAAGAAATTTACCAACCTGAATTTCAGTTAGTTTTTTTTACACATATGGCAGCCTGAATTTCATTCAGAGCTGCATACTACGCTTAATATTAAAAAAGGCACTGAGATTTTGTTTCCGACAACGTCAAGATTTTTACCCTGCCCGATTATAACGAAATTCTACATACATATATGTATGTTCTACTCTTACATGCGCATTACTCCTCTTAAGGCTATCAAGTCTAAGCTTGGCCATTAAAGCGGGTTGATTTATTTTACAAAAAATCGTATAGCAGAAACACTATTTATGGACAATTCCAAGAAATTTTCGGCAAGGAGCCATAGGTCGGAAATGAATTCCTAGCCCGCGCAAATCGACATAAATGTTTTATATGGAATAAAAAAGATAATACCAACAACCCAGTTGGATTTCCGATACTTATAAAATTTGGTACGAATGATGCCTCTGGAACAACTATTATTACTGAAAAATCTTTGCACGATCTATTTTCTGGTTCGCGAAATATAGCGATTAGAGAATGAAAAGTTCCAAAATATATACTAAACCGATTTTACAAAATTATGTATATATATAGTGGTGTCATATTAAAGGGCATAAGATGCACTTTAAAATGGGATATGTTACGATTTTATTTTTCAACCTTCAGAGGTAAAATTTTACTGGCCTTTAGTCTCTAAAATTTGACCTCTTGCCCCTTCCAATTCTTATAAAATTTAGTGCGAATGATGCCTCTGCTACAACTAGTATTAGTGCAAAATTGTGACTTAGTATACTTTCTGGCTCGGGAATTATAGCGACTTTAAATTGAGAAAATTGAACAAAAATGCACATACCAATAAAAAAATCAACAAAAATGTACTAAAACGGTTTTGCAAAATTATGTACGAGTATATATTTAAACCTATTTACCCTAGACGTTCCAATGAGGTGTCATACTAAAGGGTACAAAGTTGACTTTTTATTTCTTATGCTTTTATTTTGCAGTCTTCAGAGCTCAAGTAATGCAGACATAAGGTCAGTTAAAATGAACCTCTGAAGATTGAAAAATAAAATCGTAACATACATATGTCATTGTAAAGTCCAATTTGTACCCTTAAAGGCTATAATACAAGTATTAATACTTTTGACGAAAATGTTTCCCTTAGTTAATATTTCTTTGAAAAATTTCAAAAAACAATAACAGTCAGTTGTATTGTAGCTTTCAAACAAGCAGGTCGCCGTCGCTTTTTATTTCGAACTACATTGTTTAAGAAGACATCAAGGTTTAAAAAATATATAAAAATTAAATTTAACAACAACAACTACTTATATTGTAACAAAACAAAATAAAGCGAATATATGTAAGTGATGATGTGCATGCACATCTGGTGACAATGAAAACAAAAAAACTTAAAAACAACAACACTGCATCCAATGCAGACAATAGCAATTATTATTCACCGTTACAAACTATCGATGATGATAATGACATTGAAGATGATAAAATACCTAATGAATGCAAAAAACAACTACTCTAAAATGCAAGATCGAAGAAATTCATGAGATCTGCAAACTTTCAAATGTAAAAGACTATGCCATTCGAAAAATTTCAATTGGTCATAAACTTTTTTGTAATACAAAACAAAATTATGATTCCATAAGAAACGCGCTTAATGGAAAATATGAATTATTCACTTATACAACAAAGGATGAGAAACCTTATAAAGCATCGTTATTCGGTTTGGAGACCCAAGACCCAGCTATACTTAAAAATAAGTTAATTGCCAAGGGACTTAAATGTCTTGATATAAAAATTGTACGCAAAAAAACACAATACGGTGTATTTGTTATTTACGTTGTCTATTTTCAACGCAAGAAGATCACTATTAGACGACATGTATTTTACATCTGACTTGTCAAATTTCCCACTGCAAAAGTGATACATGCCGTGTGAAACATATGAAACATTGTCAGATGACATTTACGGAAGCAAAGTCAGATGAAAAATTTTTAATTAAAGCGTGTTCTAATATTTTCATCTGACAAGGCATATGACATCAGCTGTATTAAATTATCGAAAGTGTGGTTTGGCTTAAAAAAACATTAAAAAGCTTAGAGCGCTTTATATATTTACGAAAATTGTGCAAAAACTCAACTGTTGTGAACACTCAGATGTTATGTCAGATGTAATTGCACATATACGTGTGAAAGCAAATATTATAAACCGTCTGTAAATTGACAATTTTGACAAACATGCGAAGTTACATATGTCTCACACACCCAACAAACCATATGTAAAATACATGTCGTCTAAAATCAGCATTAACTTGGCCTTTACACATGCAAGTGCAAGTTCGAAAAAATCAATACACTCAAACTTTTCTACTAACACACTTTTGGTTCAGCTATGAGAAAGACAGAGAAACGAATACAAATTGTTTTTCGTTGATAATACGTACACATAACTTGCATGCAAGTACTTACATGTCTAAACGCAGGGTAAGACAGAACTACTCTGTTATAGATTATATTAAAGTCAAATGGGATTTTCAAAAGACAAACAGGACCCGAATAACGCAGTGTCGTAACTGTCAAATGTATGGACACGGCTCAAGTCACTGCAAGGTAAGAACCTTCTGTGCAAAGTGCGCGGAAAGTCATACCACAACTGACTGCAAGGATGATGTAGTAAAATGCGCAAACTGCAACGGACCCCACAAATCAAATGATGACAAATGCCCTAGTAAAGCGCACTACTTGTTGGTAAAGCAGCGTAATAAGCCAAGCAGCGTAATATTAGGAATCCTTATATTGTAAATAATGAGAACTTCCCTAATGCGCTTCAGCAAAATGGTCCACTTCCATCAGGCGTGTGGCAACCATCAAGAAACCTTCAAAGCAACGATAACAGCAACAACAACACCGCTAATTTTTCAAACGTACTGTCAACAAACTCTGGAGAATTGTTTTCTACTCAAGAAATACAAGCGATTACAATCGAGCTAATAACAAATCTTAGAAATTGTAGAAATAAATAAGATTAATTCGAGGTGATAACAAACCTCGCCACTAAGTTCTTATCATAATGGCAACTGATGAACTAAATATTATTAATTGGAACGCACAAGGCGTTACAAACAAAAGTATTGAACTGTTTCAGTTCCTATTAAGTAATAATATCCACATATGTTTATTGTCAGAAACTTGGCTTAAGCCAAATATACCACTTAGTCATCAAGAATTCATAGAAACGATAGGGAATCAATAAGAGGAGGAGGGGTGGCTATAATAGTAAGAAAAGACATTTCCCATTCAACAATACCCATTGTCAACACTACCCTCATAGAGAATATCGGTATTAAAATATCAGCAAGCACCGGTAGTATAAAAATATATGCTTGCTATTTTCCAGGTGGCCGTGCTGGCGCTGATAATATCAAGAAGAGAATTTTCGCTTCTGATATTCACAAGATTAGTAGAGGCGACAAATATATCATTGGTGGCGATTTTAACTGTCGACATCAATCATGGGGTTGCGCAAGAGCAAATTGCTGGGGCAATATATTATATGAAAAGCAGGACTCTTATAATTTAAATATTTTATTTCCTAATTAAAGCACATACATACCCCACCAGTTTAACCATCAAAGTTCAACTCTTGATCTTTACATAACAAATATTGCAATGAATTTATCTTCCCCTGTAGCTGGATTCTGTAACTTTTAACGATCCGACTATCGTAACATTTGTCGACATATTTAGTCGCTTGCAGTAACGATAGTGCGATTGTGTAATTTTATTCGATATCATGTAGCATCTCTGTTAAAAAAAGCGAAAAGCGCAGAAAGGAATGAAAAAACAAATGAATTTGTCCATGACAAACATTAATTTTTTTAATTTTGGGAAATATATGTTTAAAAAAATTTTTAAATAATAGAAATATTGTTTTTTATACATAAAAGTGTTTATATGTTTCAATATTTTTGTAGAACAACAACTTTAGTTGCTGGCATAAAGTACTTGCTACGGCTGCTCAGCTGACTCTTGTCTACCCATTAACAACAGAAAAATTATTATCGCTAGTTAACCGAAAGCGAATATCGTTATAAATGTTACTGAATAACAAATTCTATAAATTTTCGTTATATTTATTTTAACGATACGATTATCGTAATAAAAGTTACAGAATCGCGCTACTGAAGTCGTTAATGACTTAAGTTCCGATCATTTTCCCGTTAGTATTACCTTAAAAAGTAATTATCAGAATACCAATAACAATTATCTCGATTTCAAAAACGCTAATTGGAAACGTTTTTCGAAATTCATAAACAAGCATCTTACTTTTTCCAATAATAACCTATATTCAAGCAAAGAGATTATTGACTCTGCACTTCGTCACTTTATTTGTACCTTAAATGCTGCAATTTCTTATAGTGTTCCACAAAAATTTAGGATAAACAACAGAAAAACTTTTCCCCATAATATTAAATTATTGATTCGAAAGCGCAACCACTTTCGCAGGAAATGGATTCGTTACAGGTATATAAATGATTACTATGAGTTTAAAACTTTGAACTCCGTAATTAAGTGGGAAATTGATAAATTCTTATCCTTTTTGGAATTTAACAAAAATATTAAGGAAGAGGTCCAAAAATATTCCAATATTGAAACATAATAATTCACGTTTTTCCTCGACAGAAGAGAAATGTGAATTATTGGCTCGTATATTTTGTGATAGTTACTCACTTTCTTCAAGTATACGTGACTCAGTAATTGAAAATCATTTAAAAACAATATAAGTGAGTTCAATTCCAGATTTATTGCAAACGGTAATATTTCCGTTACGTATAAAAAAGTTTCTGACGTAGTAAAAGCTTTGAAAAATAAGAAGTCGCCGGGGGTGGACGGCATAAATAATAAAGTCCTAAAAGCTCTTCCGAAAAAAGGTTTGCAATTTTTAACACTCTTTATTAACAGCTGTATCAAGTTAAGCTATATCCCAGATGAGTTCAAAGAGGCAAAGGTAATTGCAATTAAAAAACCAAATAAACCTACTGAATCTCCAACTTCATACCGCCCCATCAGCGACCATCAGTAAAGTTTTAGAAAGGATTATCAAAGGCAAAATTACAGAGTTCTTAGACTCCAGCAATATTTTACCTTCCCAACAGTTTGGTTTTCGTACAATACATCCATTGGTCCGAATACGAAACATCGTGAAGTCTAACTTCAACCAATAAAAGTCAACCGGAATGGTGTTATTAGGCATAAAAGCTGCATTTGACAATGTATGGCATGACGGACAAATTTACAAATTAATGCAGTTTAATTTCCCACCAAATATTATCAAAATGATTCAAAGCTATCTCTTTTGAACTCTTTTAGAGTTCATATTGGTTCCAAGTTTTCTGATGTTTACCAAATAAGCGCAGGATGTCCTCAGTGTTTATCCCCAGTTCTGTATAATATATACATAGCAGATATTCCCACGATAGACCACTGTATAATATCCATGTTCGCAGACGATACTGCAGTATTGTGCTCAGATACTCTAGCGTCAGAAATATTAGCAAACCTGCAGTTGGCCATCGAAACATTAATTAAATATTTTACAAAATGGAAGAAGCATTAAATTGTAACAAAAATATAGCAATATATTTCACCAGAAAGAGAAAACTATGTTTTATTCCCCAGAGTAACATAATTCTAAATAATACAGAAATCCAATGGGAAAACATCGTAAGGTATTTAGGTATAGTCCTAGATTCAAAGTTGACCTTTAGAAATCACATATCATACGTGGTTAGTAAATGCAACATACTTATAAGAACTCTCTACCATTTAATAAATAGAACTTCAGCTTTAAACATAGGAAACAAAATGTTAATCTTTAAATTAATATTTCAAGCTGTCATGTTTTATGCAGCTCCTCTTTGGGCAAAAAGTGCAAACTGCCACGTAAAAAGGCTACAGGTTCTACAAAATAAGCTTCTATAGTTAATTTACAATCTTCCTAGACTTTATTCCACAGCAAGACTGCACCAAGTTGCTGATGTTGACTTGGTGGCGGTCAAGATATATATGTTGTATGAAAACTTTAATATTAAATGTTCCTACTCGGAATACGATCATATAGCTGAGCTAGCCCCTACCTTAGATTAGTAAGTTAAGTAGTTTTAAGTTTTAATTAAAAATTTCACAAAGGTTTTTTGAGAATTTTCGCCTCCATTTTTTATATTAAACTACAATTAAATACACCATTAAACAAAATGTTATATTTAAGCAGAAAAAGGAAAAATCCTTAAACTTAAATATGTATGCATATATTATTATAAGTAAATTATGTAAATACTATGAACGCAATAAAATTTTATTAATTAATTAAACAATAACAGTTCAACATATCAGAGTTTCATTTTCTCAAAAGTATTAATACTTGTATTATAGTCTGAAACGGCCTTAAATAAGACATTGCAGTGGAACATTTAGTGCAAGTAGTAGAAATAATTTTGTGATGTCGGCTTAATACATTTTTGTTGAATTTTTAAATTTTCAAGTTGCTATATTTCGCGAACCATAAACGAAGACTTTACGCTAATACTAATTACACCAAAAGCATCATTCGTATCAAATTTTATAAAAATCGGAAGGGAAAAATAACTGGTTTGTTAGTTTTATTTGTTTTTACCTGTATAAGCTACCTGTATACCTATAAAGCTACATATTGATTTGCGCGGGCTAGGAACTCATTTCCGACCTATGGTTTCTTGGCGAAAATTTTTTAGAATTGTCCGTAGATTACGTTTCTGCTTTATGATTTTTTCGTTTTTTTCCTCCATACAAATTGACCCGTGCATATTTATAATTGAGTAGCTTTAAAACGCGACATCAAATAATTTTGGTGTCATTCAAAAAGTTTTAGTGTCCTCTTAATAAGTATTAATTAAAAAGTGCATAGCTTCCTATTACAAATGCATCTGAATTGCCAAAGTATTCTTTATCATTATTTTGATATTTTTAATTATTTGTTTAAGAAAAGTAACACAATCAGGCAATTAATGCCTACCAGCTTTCTTTATTTTTCACATAATGCATTTAGCTGACAAGGGTTTATTTTGCATAGTTTTCAAGTCGTCCGGTAGACGTTATTTCCATGAACACGAAGACAGTAAAAACATAAACTCTTGCTTTTGTGTCAAAAATTTTTTTAATTACTCTTAAGTGTCAAGCAAACGAAATACGTGCAGAAATACTTTTCTATATAGGCTTTGACGCTTATAAAAGACAAAAGAAAAACACAGCTGATTGCTCGCATGTACTTCATATAAATTTGCTATTTTTATTCTTCTGCTAGAATGCAAAAAAGTGTGTTAAGGAAATTTAACAAAAAAATTTAGCTTTAAAAAATATATTTTAGATAAATAAATTTATTTTGATATATTGGGTTTAGTGCCACCATCACAAAAAGAAGCACTAACAGTTAGATTAAAAAAGCACTAAAAACAGCGCGAAAAGCATTGAGTTGACAACACTCAATAACACCGTGTCTTTTTCTGTTCTATAAAAGAAAATCATATATAAGAAAAGACCTGATGTAAGATACTTTTTTCAAACACCAAAGATGATAAATGACATGAAAAAAGATTTTATAGTGCAAACTAAATTCTTTTTTTATTGTTTATTTTTTGGTGGTTGGAACCCCCTTGCAAGAGAGGCCCAATCTGCATCCGAGACTCACAGAAGCCGTGACTTGTATAAAATTACGAAGCAATTGGTGCGTAAAAGTTTTACATCCAGTAAACCGCTTAGAAACAGACGCGGAGAGCTTATCACAGATAAAAACGACCAACTTGGGATGTGGGTAGACCACTATGCGGAAATACTTAACAACACAGCGGCACCAATTGAACACACACGCAACTGTCTGCAGCACACCGAAAGGCCTGATCTTCCGACCGATAAACATAGTTTACTTGAAATTGAGAAAACAATAAAAGCTCTGAAAAATAATAAAGCACCCGGTATTGATAATATATCCCCTGAGCTCCTAAAGGCAGACTCGCATACAAGCGTTCAGCTTCTACAGCATCTCATAAACAACTTCTGGGACAACAACCAACTTGATGATGATCTTAAGGAAGGTCTTATAATGGGTGTTTTTTTAGAGGTATAGAACTTCGAATTGAAATAAAACACAAGAAAATCGTTTTAATGTCCATCAATTTGGCTTTATTGGAAGGATAATTTTATGCCATTAATGTTTAAATATGATTTCGGGCATGTGGCCGCCGCGGCTGGCTCGAATAAAGCCAATTCTACAGGTCCAATTTTCAACCACTTTTTCGAGCATATGGGGCCGTATGTTGGCAATAACGCCACGAATGTTGGCTTCCAAGTCCCCTAACGTTTCTGGTTTGCTGGCGTAGACGAGCGACTTCACATATCCCCAAAGAAAAAAATCCAATGGTGTCAAATCACACGATCTTGGTGGCCAATTGACAGGTCCATTCCGCGAAATTATGCGCTCATCGAATGTTTCCTTCAATAAATCGATTGTGACGTGCGCTGTGTGGCATGTAGCGCCGTCTTGTTGGAACCACAACTCATCCACATGCATGCCATCCAATTCGGGAACAAAATAGTCGGTTATCATGGCTCTATACCGGTCTCCATTAACGGTAACTGACTCTCCAGCATTATTTCGGAAGAAGTATGGCCCAATGACTCCACCAGCCCATAGAGCACACCAAACAGTCAGTTTTTGTGGATGTAATGACGTCTCAAGGGTCTCATGTGGATTCTCTTCACTCCAAATGCGGCAATTTTGCTTGTTGACGTAGCCATTCAACCAAAAATGAGCCTCATCACTGAACAAAATTTTGCGATGAAAATCAGCATCGAGATCAATCTCATTTTCGGCCCATACACCAAAATCACGACGCATTGCATGGTCTCGCGGCTTTAATTCTTGCACAAGCTGGATCTTGTAAGGTCGCAAGGGAAGATCTTTGCGCAAAATCTTCCATAAAGTTGATGGACAAAGCTCCAATTGCTGTGCACGGTGGCGAATCGATTCATTCGGGTCCTCTTCAACACTTTGCTCTACAGCGGCAATTGTTTCTTCGGTGCGCACTGTTCGACGTCTCTGCGGATGCGTATTATCACATAGAGTAAACGTAGTGCGAAAACGATCCATGGTTAATCGAATTAATTGCTCTGATGGACGATTATGTCGACCATAAAATGGACGGAGCTTGCGGTAAACTTCGCGAACTGAACCATTATTTTCGAAATAAATTTGCACGATTTGCAAGCGTTGTTCTTTTGTCAACCTGTTCATGATGAAATGGCAAACCAAACTAAATATTAATCACTTGACAGCTGACAAAATGGCCGCCAGTTAAAAAAGTGATGCCAACTTAAAGTTCTATACCTCAATAAAAAACACCCATTAGTTTAAATTCCAAAAAAGGTGATCTGACCTTATCCAATAACTGGAGAAGCATAACACTACTGAGCATGGTAAACAAGATAGTGGCAAATATAATAAATAAAAGGTTGTCAGTCACGCTATCACTTGACATCCGCAATGAACAGGCCGATTTTCGCCGAAATATCATTCCCGGGACAATCTGAGTGTCCCTGAACCCAACCCAGTGTTACTCTCGAATGTCTCGCTATCTCGTTTATAGATACCCGGCATTCGACAACTGCCAAGGAATTGGTGTATACACCATTTATAGCGGCGATGGCCGCTTTGCTGTCGGTAAATATATAGATATTTTCCGATATCCTATAGTACCTAAGCCATCTTGCTGCCCTAGTGATAGCAGAGATTTCAGCTTGCAAGACGCTACAACCGTCCTGCAGCCTGAATGGGACTCTTACGTTGAAGTTTTCCACATAGAAACCTACGCCAGTTCTGTTGCCCCTTTTGGAGCCATCCGTAAAAACTTTGATCGCTCCATCAGGGTTGAGGGATGAGAGGTACTGTTCCCTGCTAGGAACAAGTGAGAGGAGTAGCCCACCAAAGTAAGGCTTCGGTGCGCAATAATCAATGTTGCTGTGAATTCCTTGATGTTGTCGCAGAATCCTGGAGTGCCCATAATCAGTTCGTGACCATGGGCATGTAGCGTTCAGCCTGATCGCCGAGAATAAAGCTAGCTGTTTGGCCATACCCTCCACCGGAAGCCAGTTCATCAACGTGAAGAGTGCTTTCGTTGGCGTCGACCCTGAGCGCACCTGTTATCAGGGTCGCTGCCAGCCGAAATATTTTATTAAGTGTTCTGCGATGAGAGTCTTTCTCTACCGCTTCCCACCAAACTAATACACCATAAAATAAAATGGGCTTAACTACCGCTTCAAAGATCCAGTTGATCCCTCTGGGCTCTATGCCCCAGCTGCGACCAATGGCTCTACACGTATAGATAGCCACGAGGGCCTTATACGCTCTATACTGGGTGTTTCGATTCCAAGATAGTTTTTTATCTAGGATTACGCCCAAGTATTTGGCGTTATCCGAGACCGTTAATGTGATCCCCTTGAGTCTATTAGGCACAAAGTCTTCGACTTTGTACTTTCTAGTAAAAAGCACCAATTCAGTCTTAGCTGGATTGACGCCCAGCCCACAATTGACGCTCCATTCACTAACGAGTGCCAGTGCGGACTCCATACACTGAGATTTTGTACTTAGGTGCTTGCAAAGATGGCTACCGCCACGTCGTTGGCGTATGCGACAGTCTTAACCATCTTACGCTCCAGACTTAGCAGCAGAGAGTTGATAGTCAGATTCCGCAGGAGTGATGATAGAACCCCTCTTTGTGGAGTGCCCCGATTGGCTGCCCAGTATTCAGTAACATTTCCAATCGAGGCGCTTATGACCCTATTTGTTAGCAGGTTCCTAACGAAACTGCAGATATTAGAATCAATCCCTAGTTCAATCATATTGAAGATAATGGAATCGGCTTTGACGTAGTTAAAGGCACCCTCTATGTATAGGGTATAGGGCAGTTTCCACAGACTTGCCTTTGGTGTAGGCATGTTGTGAGGGAGAGAGAAGTATCGCGGGTATAGACATTCTCAGATGTATATCAATAGCTCTTTCTAGGGTTTTGAGCAGAAAGGATGTCAGACTGATTGGTCTGAAGTCCTTAGGTTTAGTGTGGGAAGTCTTGCCACCTTTAGGGATGAAGATAACCCTACACCTACTCCAGCAAGCTGGAATATAAGAGTAGTTTAAGCATTCTTTATATATTACAGAAAGCCATGGTATAACCAGGTCCAGGTTTCTCTGTAGATCAGCTGGAATTATGCCATCTGGTCCCGGAGATTTAAATGGATCAAAGCTGTTAATCGCCCATTTTAGTCTGTCGATGTCCAGTGGGACGGTGACTGTAGAGGGTGACTCAGGGGCACGGCTTGTACCAGCCCCAGCTACAGGGGCTGGAAGATTGCCGGGGAAGTATGTATCAAGTAGCACGCTGAGCGTTTCGTGGCTACTCAACGTCCAGCTACCACATGGTTTCTGTGTGTAGCTGGGTACAACCGGTGGGGCTGCCAATATCTTACGCAAGCGGTTGGTCTCAAATAACTTTTTTCAACGTACACTACCTCTGGTTCAACGCCCTCAACTCCGACAGAAGCTAAAGAATACAGTTAAATTAGGAGCTGGTCCACACAGAAAAAAAATCAGTGCAAAATCAACATGGCGCAAACGTTTAAGTGTGTTACAGTACATATGGGATATAAGAAACTTTAAAAATGTTACAAAATTGTTTCTTATATGCGGCTTTTTCTTATAAGCAATTATTGTTTTTAAGAAAGTTATTTCTTGTAAACATATATATGGATGGATATAAGAAACTTTTTTCTTATAAGTGTATATTCAATAAAGCATACATGTGTAATATATTTCTATAAAAGGTAAAACAAATTAAGTTCGATAGCTAAAATTTTTTATTATGTATACGAAACAATTCATATAAAGAATTAACTTAAATAGCTCAAACAAAAGATAAACAATAAAAAAAGAATTAAAAAATTTCTTATACATAGAAAAAAGTTTGAACATACATATTGTGGTATGTGATGGAAATCGTTCGATTTGAAATCGGAGTCGATTTCAAAAACAAATTTATTGCCGCTTTTAAATTAATTACCCGTTTTATGTTTTCAAGGCTTAGAACATTTTATTCGAATATTTTTTTTCGATACAAAACAATAAAAAACGTCAATAAGTCATCTTTCAGCATAATTTGCTTTTTAAATCTGGGCCGTTTTTAATCGATCGATTTCCATCACATACCAGATTATGAAAAAAATCATAATCTATTGTTCATATATTTTATTAATTTATAAATAAAAACAGAAATTATTTCATACGCAATATGAATTTAGTTTTTAATAAATAAGTTTATGAAATCGAAGTTGCTTTGAAAAAAAATTTTCAATATTTTGTCAACAAATTCTGAAATGTGATTTTTATTAATATAGTGTACAAATACAGTTCGTTTCAAATAGTCTGTTTGCAGAAAGGAAAGAGTTGTGCCTAGTACAACGGGCTATACAAAATTAATACTTGAATTTTTTAAAATATTTTTATTAAGATATGAATTAATTTAGGTAAAAGTTCCTAACGTGAATGAAAAAAGTTTGGAAAAAAATTTTCATGTTAGATTCATAGCATTTATGAAAAAGTTCCTTGAATATAACTAATTTTTTTTCTATGTACGCAGAAAAAAGTTTAAACATAAATAGTATGAAAAAAGTTCATAATCTATTATTCATATATTTTATTAATTTATAAATAAAAACAGGAATTGTTTCATACGCAGTATGAATTTTGTTTTTAATAAATAAAGTTATGAAATCAAAGTTGCTTTGAACAAAATTTTCAACTCTTTTGTCAACTAATTCTAAAATGCTCTTCTATTTATATAAAGTAAAAATACAATTAATTCCAAATAGTCTGTTTGGCAGAAAAAAAAGAGTTGTGCCTAGTACAACAGACTATACAAGTTTAATACTGAATTTTTAGAAATACTTTTTAAAGAAAATATGAATTAATTTATGTAAAAGTTCCCAGCTGGAATGAAAATAATTTGGAAAAAAATATCATGTTAAATTCATAGCATTTATGAAAAAATTCCTTGGATATAAGTAATATTTTTTTCTTTGTATAAAATCTTTTTTCATATCATTTATCTTCTTTGGTGTTTGAAAAAAGTTTCTTATATACGATTTTCTTTTACAGAAAAAATTTTCTATGGAAAGTACAGAAAAAGACAGGGTGATTTGGTTCACTTTCTTATAAGCAGTTTTTTCTTATATGCGATGTGCTTATATCTGGTATCTACTGTAGTATTTATTTGCTTTGGTCATTGCTACAATTCACTGTTCTGCTTAGTTGTGTGGCTTGTTGTTTATTCTTACAGTTGTCGGCTATGTAGACGACAAAAAACGAATTACCATCGAAAATTTACTGCTGCTGGTTTCAAATTACCATTGTTTAATATTAATTTTAAATGAAAAATTATTAATATAACCTTAAATCTCTTTTATTTTAAATTCTTCCCTGTTTAAACAACATTGTTATAAACGTTACATTTAATTTTAAATCAACATGACTTTAATTTCAAATAAGTTTTATGTTAAATAATAATTTAAATCATGTTGAATTAAAATTAAATTCAATTTACACACGATGGGTATTTATTTAGTGTAAAACTAAAGTAAAGTTTGAAGCTGTTGTGGCTGCAGTGGTTAGCGCGTGGAGTATCTCTCATGCAAGTGGTACGAGCTGGTAAGTAAGTAAAATAATTAAAAAAATAGCTACATACATTAAAGTCATGTTGTTTCAGCTTGATATAACTATAATTCAACATGATTCTTAGTGTTGTTTCAATATTAAATTCACATTATTTCAACTTGACTGTTAGTGATCAGAAATATTATATTCGTGAGAGTGCGGTATGGAAACTTTTAAGGACCTTAAGATGAAGATTTCTACACTGAAAGGAAATTGATTCGTAATGGGAATGAAGTACGTTAACCCCTTACATTAATACAACGAAAAATTTCATTGATGGCATGTTTCATTGCATATCAGCAACGAAAAATTACATAAACGGTATGACTCTTTTTTCAGGCACATTTTATCAGACTTCAGAAAAGTACACACACGGTGTACAAATCTCGTACATAAATGTAAACGAACATAGCTCAAAGCAACCAATACATGTTTTTATTTTCATAACAATTATGCGTGTCGCTAAATTTTGTACGTCGCCGAACACAAACACCAATGTATTTTGTTTAAAAATTTGGTTTCGTACACGAACATGAGCATTTGAACCAAACATTTTCGCGTGTAACAATACTTTTAGTTTATGTACGACAAAAAAAGTACATGTACGATAGATAGGGTTGTGTGGCTAAACTTTAAGTTGGTGTACGTGTACGTGTGCGTTAAAAAAAAGTAGATGTACGATATTCGTGTACGTGTACGGCAAAAAGAAAAGTACATGTACGATAATAATTTTTTCATATAATATAATTTTTTCAGGCGTAGTCAGAGCTGTGAAAGATTGCAGTTAATTTAATTGCAATCACATGATTTCATGTTAATGATTGATAGTTTTTAATGGCAATCAAAATCTTAAATTTGATTTCATGATTTTAATTTGAAATCATGAAATCAATTCGATAAAAACGATTGCAATCAATTTTTTTAAATTAATTTCTATATTATATGATTGCAATCAAATCCAGTGACTGCAATCAAAATCACAAAATTCTGAAGAATTTTCTGGGGATATTCAAAAGGAGTTTTCGATATGTCGGAAAAATGTCTGACAAAACATCAGAAAATATCTGACGAAATTCGGATCTAAAATTGAAATTTATCAGAAATGTCGCATAAAATTCTCACATAGAATCAGAATGTTTTATGACCTCTTTGACTTTTGTTCATTTTTCTGTTGCCAATGGCAGCTCATAGAAAGCATTTACCCATATTTTATAAGTTTGAAAATTCTAACATTTATGCGCAAACTCTAAAGAGATAAATGAAAACTATTACAAAAACTAAAATCAGACAATGTGCAGAAGTGGCTGCTAAGACTCGTAAGACGTAGATAAGGAAATATGCAGAATATTCTGTTAAATATCTTAAATGAAATTAATTGGATAATATTTCAGAAAACATCAGAAACATTGTGCCAGAAAACTGCCGTCTAATCTGCCAAATGTCTGAGGGAATTTTATACAACTTGGTTGATTGTCTGGAAAAGTCTCAGTTTTTAACTGACGTTAGCCATGTCAGAAAAAATGTTTACTTGGTAATTGTAAATAAACCTAACTCGTTTTCTCTTTAGTAAAAGCAATGACTGATTAATTTTAATAACAGTGTATTAATTCTATTCCAGTGTTGGCCAAAATTAATAAATTTAATAAAACAAACATAGTTACCCTGTGTTAAGAGTTTATCAAAAAATCTGCATTTTTGGATAAAAAATCGGCAAATCGGCACTTTAATAAATTTGAGGCAAAAAATCGGAAAAATGCCGATAAGTCGGCAAATATGGCAGGCCTGACTGGTAGACGAAATATACGGTTCAACGCATGGTAGAATAATATACAAGGCAGCCCTGGAACGTCAGCTGTTTATTTTTTTATTTACTTTTTTCATGGTACGAACTGTCAAATGTTGTGTATATGTGAAATAACTACATTGCACACACAATACCACACGTATGTTTGCTGCTTCAGATATGCGGCTACCTGTTATATTAATCTACCATGGTTCAACGGTTTCTTCTTTAGATGTCTTGCGTCTCTCGTGTTCGGCTGAGAGCAGGAGTGTCCCTCCTTCTCGGCCGAGTGTGCTCTCTAAAATTAATAACGTTACGGGCTAAGGGATTTGGATGCGATTCGATTTTTTTATATGCTGTCACATATTTTGGAAACACAGTTTTTAATGGAACATGAAAATCTTTATGGATGCGCTGGTTTCTGATATACCAAGGTGCCGCTGTAATCGAACGCAGAATTTTTTGTCGCCTTTGAATTTTCTCTATATTTGATGCAGAGGCTGTGCCCCATAACTGAATACCGTAACACCAAATTGGTTTAAGTATTGTGTTGTATAGAAGAAGTTTACAATCTAGACTATGTATTGAATTTCTTCCTATTAGCCAATTAAGTTGAACTGCTTTCAATTTCATTTTGGGTCAGGTCATTCATGTTAGACGACGATCAAGGTTATTTAACCTCAAAGTGCTGCGGAATGATATGATTATTGATATAAATAGGCGGACATGTAATGGAAACGTAACATGAGCATATTTCTTTTCGTTTATTTTTATTCTCCACTGCTTCATCCATTTTTCCAGATGCAATATATATTCCTGAAAATTTTCGGATGCTTCTTGTGGACTTGCGCTTACGCTTAAAAAAATTGCACGCGACCTTTAAGGGTGATTAGCCGTGATCCACAGAACGTATGCTTAGCGTTGTAGTCACCGGCGGCCAAAAAGCGTGGGCCTAGTGAATTAAAAAATGTACTGTATTGACTTTCTGTAATAGAATACCTGGGAGGAGAGTAAATTTATGAGATCATCCGGTTTTTAGGAAAATTTTCAATGCAGATGCTGGTTGCTTGAAGATAGTCTTTACAATGATCACCCATTAGGTAGCGTTTTAATCGGGATTTTATTAGTATAGCCGAGCCACGACAAGCTCTACCTTGGGGGTCCTTTGTGTCGTACAGAGTATATCCGCTGATTTGAAAAAAGCTGCTAGCCGTCAAGTGTGTCCCCGCGATAAGCATAACAAATTGATGTTATACTTACCGCGAAGAACAAAAGCCCTTACCCTTGATTAAAATTATTTGAGAAGCCATTCAGATTGAATAAGATAAAATGGAATATAGATGTTTTTGTATACGAGATTGGTATTATTTTTCTAATCAAGTTTGGCAGAAAATTTGCAATTTAATAATGGCAGCTTGCAATAACTTGAAGTTGTCATTATTAAAAGCTAAAATTTAATATAAAAATTGTTAAGCCTTTTTTAGTTTCTTATTTTGGGCGAGCTAGCTTCTTCTAGCCTTTTTAAAAAACCGATTTAGCTTCTTTTTTTCCAGCTCCTGGCAACACTGAAGAGGACCCAGGCTTTAAGACTGGACATCCTATTGAAACATACGTTGAGCTAAAGGATGTCAAAGATGACTACCTAGGGCATGTAAAATTTTGTCGGACTTATAACTTTTTAAATATTATGCGATTTTACTTAATTTAAGCTTTGTGTACAGTTTACGAACAGATAAAGAGAATACAGTTTACTTTATTAAGATACCTTTAATATTTTTGAAGCTATTTGGCTAGGAATTTGAAAATTTTGGTTTTTGGCCTCGATTTTATTCTCTATTTCGTCAATATCTCGTGCAATAGCAAAGTCAAAATTTTCAAAAAAATATTTTATGATTTTGAACACAATCCTTGATAACGGAAAGTTTCTAAAATTAGTTAAATTTACAGAAGCATGTTATCTACCTGCATGAAAACTGTACTAAACTTTATTTTTTTAATTTTATTTCTTAACTATATATTAAAAGCTTAGCAATCCTTTTATGTTTAAAAAAAAGTAACGATATATTAAATGGTAAAGTTTCTTATGAATTTTTAATTTAAAAAAATGCGTGAAGAAAATGCGGACTACTAATATTTTAAGGCAATTTTGTCACACATACGTATAAGTAATATAATGGTACTGTCATATTACTCACACGTATGACGATCATAGTGGAAATCCACATTTTCTTCACCCTTTTTGGGTGTCGCTAGGATGGGAAATGCTAAAGATATTATTTCTGACCTTTCAAAAGGATTTCCAATTTTTTTACAATAATATGCTTAGTGGTATGATTATTGTACGCGTTATGCTGAAATGGTTAAAAAATTGTGTTCATATCAAATTAGTGGGGATTAAGCCAAAGGGCTTTTTGAAATTCCTTACAATGTCACTTAATTATCCTAAAACAAATTCCATCCAAATTACACTCAAAACGAAGGTGGCTTTGTGTAGATTACGAATATTCAAAAATATTTTATGATTTTTGTGTGCATTTCTTCAATATATATAGGGAAAACGCTAAAATGGCATAAATGTCGTAAAAATTGAGAGTCCATTTACTAGTAAATGTGACATGATGCAAAAATTTTATTTATGGAGCTCTACTATCTTTATGGTGGAGAATAATAATTACTTAGGCTAAAGCCAGATACTTTTTGACTGTTGTGTAGTATAATCAACGATTTTATTTTATTTTATATAAAAAGAGGTAATATATATGGAACAACTACTAGGTTTCCCCTTTTTTTACGTATGAGGGATATTTAATACTAAATATTAAGTATACGCTAGGGGGTGGCCATTATTATTAGGTCTGTTCAATAACTGAAAGTTGTTACTAATTGTTACTAGTTGTTACTGGAAAGTGTTCACGTACTCGAAAAACTAGCAACGAGAGCGTGAAAATAAGCATAGAAAGCTGATAGAAAAAAATTTCTTGCAAGTTTTTGGTAGTAAAATTTTTACTAGCAGGAATTAGCCAAACAGCTGTTTAGATCTTTTGTTTACAAAATATATGTTTGAAAAATTCAGAAAAAATTTACTTTTTATAATATAATGAATTATTAGGAAATTGTTAGTTTTTAATGAATTAAGAATATTTAATACCATAAGATTAGATATTTATCTTTAATTTGACTGCAGCAGTGGCCTTAAAAGAGTTTAAAACGCTTGAAGTGTGTGGCAGAAAACTGGCCACCGCTGAATCATAAAGGCTACACTCGAAATATTATGTGAGTCAAATTTAAAAAAACTTAACAAGCTCCTGCAACGAACATATTAAACTAAATTGATAAAAAAAAAATAACCAGAATTACATTGAAATTAATTTTATTTCTACTGTATGCAGTTATTTTAACTAAAAAATTCTTATGTGCACACAGTTGTATTTGTATTTCTGCTATTTAAATACTTTACACGTAAACCTTAATTTCCGTACAGTTAAAAGATAAAAGTTTTTATCCTAATTTGTGTTCAAGAAAGATCATTTACCTCAAAATGATAATATGTTCATATATTTAAGTTTTTCATACAAAATACTAACAATTAATGTAAAGTTTTTTGGGTGTGTTTGTGTTACTTGCAAATTTTTGCTAGTAAAGTGTTCATTTACTTTTTCATATCTGGGAGAGTAATTTTGTAAATTTTGGCTTTAATATCTCGTTGATAGTTTCTGCTAGGAAAGTAAATGGACAGACTTAATGTCAGAGCAAGTAAATATATTTCAATCCAAGTTTTTACATTCAAGCTCATTAATTTTACACGCTTAAAAAAAAGAGAGGTATACATATTTACAAAATTATGTGTAGTTTTCAATAGTGTATATAGACTTTAATTTTAAACTGTTTGAAAGACTTTTTGCAACACAAGGGGAAAAAGTTGTTATGTTATGTCTTGTGCATATTAATTTTTTTCTTAATGCTATAAAATCGTTGATTATTGATATTTTGACATGAAACTTATGTATGTACTAAATTCCATACAAAAAATACTAGGATTTTCTTCTGGAAATTTCAGAATTTTTAACAAAGTTCCAAAATGTGCAATTTTGAACAGTTTTGCCGATAGTGTCCAAGGCCAATTGAAAACTTTGGGAAACAAATTCATACATATAAAGATTTTAAGAAATGGCAATTGTTTTTGAATTCCAGCTTTGGTATCTTAGAGCATGTAGAATAAAGTAAAAATTTTAATTTAAAATAAGTCGTATTAGGTAGTGCCAAGGCTAGAGTTGCCAGATTCCAATAGTACCTAGCTTGACATTTGATTGAAATCAGCTTGATTTTCAAAAGAGAACTTGACATGAGTGTTGTGTTTCTCTTCCGACGGGTTTTTTTTGAATTTGGAACGATTTTCCGTCATCCCACGTCAAATTTGGTTTGTAAACAGACCGGTTTCGGCTATGTGCCATCTTCAGTGTTCTATTGAATACTAAATCGTTTTTCTGTTGTACGTTGTTTCTTTTATAATTCGTTTGTATACCTAACTTCCTTCCTTGATCCCTTTTGTATTCTGCTCCCTATTTCTCTCTCTCCCGCTCTTTCTCTCTCTCGCCTCTATATGCTTTTGTGTGCTTCTACCTGCTACCTGTTTCTCTTACTATTATGATTGTGTTTTTTAATATTTGGTTTATAATCTACTCTATTAGTTATCACTTGTTTTATCCCTACATATGTAATAATCTGTAATTGTACATTTCTGGGTAATCGTTTTGTCTTGTTCATTTTCTACTAAGTTGCCTGGACTATTGTTTTCTTTTGTGTAAAAATATTTTAACGGTTCAAATATTACGTCTGAAGCAGTGTTTATTTGTTCGTTTATTATTCTTCCGTTAAATATTTTTTGCTTGTATATTTCCATGTTCTCTAATACGTTCAGTCGTCGTCCTTTATGTTGTGAATGTAATAGTTTAACGGTTTTTGTAATATGTGCTGGTGTACATTTGTTGTCGAATATGTGGTTTGCGTAATTCGATTTACACTATGCAACTTTGTTGCATGCAATTTTCATTTTAAGTGAGAGTGCTGAAATAGAAATGTATACATTTTGTATTTCTTCTCTGTCTTTCTCACTGAAAAAAGAGAATTGCTTGCAACAAAGTTGCGTGGTGTAAATATGGTAATATAACATCGTCCACGTATCTTGCATAGAATGTTACCCCAAAATTTGTTATTAAGTCATCTACGTATTTCTCTTCTAAATTTTGCATAAATACTTCCATGAGTATTGCTGATGTTGGATTTCCCATTCATAGTCCGTTGATTTGCCTATATATGCTATTGTTAAATTTGAACTAATTTTGCTCCAATGTGGCTTTTAGCGTGCTTGTGAGTTGCATTGAAAATTCCACGTCTTCTATTTTATTGAGTAGTGTTTTATGTAGAATGTTTATTGTCTCTATTGTTGGGATTGATGGATATAAGTCTTTTATATCAAATGAGACTAGTTTAGTATTTTCTGTTATCTGCGATCTTCGCTTTACCGAAGATACACAAGCAAAATACGCCAATGAGACCCATAATTAATTATAAATCTGTTCCGAGCTATAGACTATCGAAATACTTAAAAACAATACTGAAAGATACCTTGGACCTAGAGAACAAACACACAATAGCCAACACCACGGAATTAGTTAACAAGATAGGAAGAATACAATGCAAAATGGCACCAAAAAACTCAAATAAACTTACTCTCATTCTCGCTTAAAAACTGCTTGGGATCAGCACCATAAAATCAGCTTTTTTGCATAGCTTGTGTATGAAGCTTTTGTATAAGTAAAAAGCAAATACTTTTTTTCATACTACACATTGGATGTGTGTGCATTTGCTATCTTTCTCGCTTCAAAACCTGCATTGTTATGACGCTATGAAATCAGCTTCTGAACAAGCTCATATTTTAAAGCGAATTATGAAGCGCTTTATTTCTTTAGTGCTTCAAGAAACATGGAAATTTTTTACTCGGCTCCTTTTTAAGTGCTGAAATTGTCTTTAGTAAGACAGTAAGCTCATCAACAATAAGAAATTTACTGCACAGAGCTGGTTAAAATTGTAGAAGAGCTGGTAAAAACTGCCTTATTACTAAAGACCCTTTCACACTGTAATACAAGCTTTGAGATTTTTATTAGATTTTGTAAGACATAAATTAAATGAAATTAGTCTGACTGCCCAAAAAATCTTAAAGAAAGTCTTCTCTTTAAATTTTCTTTCTACACTATCACATTCCAAGTAAAACGTAGCAACAATAATTTGCAATAAAGCTAATTTTTTCGTTCTTCTATTTCTTTATATATGCCGGCAAACAAATTAAAAGGTGTTTTTGTTATACCTACATATGTTTGCTTGTACGAAATATAACTCTGATAAAATTGTAAATTGTTGCAATGTAATTGTTTTATTGCGACTTATTAACTCACGAAAAGTATTCACGATTTGCAAATAGTGCGCGTATAAACGTATTAACTGTTGGATTTTTACTTGAGATTTTAGTTTTTTACAAGTATTAATACTAAATCTAATAGTCTGAAAGACGATTAAGCGTAGTAAAAAAACTATATTCACCGACGAAAGCAAATTTAACGCGGATCGGATGGTAAACGCATGGTATGGAGGGGATAAAATTAGGAACTACCAACGCATAGATTGTGTGGAGGTGGTCCAGCGATGGTCTGAGTCTCAGCGTATTTGCATTTATAATTAGTAATTTTTTTTGGGAATTGCTAAAATTAGGGTTTAAATTTATAATCGCATTAATTTCTCAAAATTAATATTTTATTTATGCCGTAAACTATTCATTGTTTTTATTAAAAACACATTGAAATTGATTGCCGAGGGATATTACATAGTTCCTATGCACATTTCACTGGGGCTAAATGCATTTTATTGACAAAATTTTTGATCAAAATATTTATTCAGATCAGGGCTGTACAATTTAGCCGGTTCAGCCGGGTAAAAAACTTAGTTGTGTTAACCGCATTAGTGGATTTAGCCGGCTTAGCTGATTTAGCAGGCTTATCTACTTTAGCCGGCTTAACCAGCTTATATGGTATATTCGGCTTAACCGACTAAGTTTCATAACGGCTAAGCAAGGTAAAATGCTAATTTTGGTTCTGACACAAAATTAGCCGTTTATCTTGTTTAGCCGATTAAGCTAGCTAATACTGTTAAGCCAGCTAAATTACATAAGCTGGCCGGTAAACCGGCTAATTTTGTTATGTAACCTTTTTAGCAGGCTTGGCCCGAGAAGTGTGTATAAATTTGCTCTGAATAACGGATATTGATCCGAAACACAAGACCAACAAAGAAAGATCATGGCTGCTTCATAGTATGCCCCATGTTATAGACACGCTATGAACAATTTTATCTCAAAAGACAAGAGCACATGGTTTCCAACAAATCTGAGCCTAAAAAGGTTCATATTAGAAGAATGACAAAAAACCAGATACTTACTATCAGAAATTAATCGCATCTATTCCCAAGTCACTCCAAATACTTATGAAAAACTAGAGACTGCACAAAAATATTAATTTAAGGAACATTGTTTTAAGTTGTAAATAGTTTTGGTACTTGTACACTGAGATATTTTTCCAGAACATTTTTGAACTTATTTCTTTTTAGCTATATATAAGGATTATTAAATCAAAAATATTATTTCAGCTTGACAACTTATATTTGAGCTTGTAACTTGAAAACACCGAAATACCTTGACAATCAAGCTCATTTAAGGCCGTCTGGCAAGCCTAGGCCGGGCCCAACCATGGTAGAATTATACTACAGGTAGTAGCGAAGCTACAACAACCCAACAACAGCAAAAACAACACGGCTTTTTATTGTTGTTTATGTTCGAGGTTGACAAAAAGCACAAAAGAATATTTGAAAAAAAATTTATATGTTCACATGTGTGTGTTTACTTCGCCATGTTTTTTTCAGTAGTGTGGGTGTGTGTTGGTATAACATAAACAACTTTTGAGAGAGTCGAACCCAAAAAAAAAAGTTCGTTAACGCTTCACCACTACCTGTATTATTCTACCATTGGCCCAACTATATAAGGAAGTTCAGTTATTTGTTTTACCCTCGGTTCATGTCTGTACCAGACAATGACATAAGCATCGTTTTAAGTACTCTTTGAGTATTGTCTGTCAAACAACTATAAACGCCAGCGTTGTCAACTCAGTGCTTTTCGCACCGTGTTTAGTGCTTTTTCAACTTTTCGACGCGAAAAATGTTTAAGTCAGTGCTCGGTGCTTTTTTGTTTAATTTTTGCTGCTTTTTATTTGTGATGGTGGCACTGAACACAAAATTCAAAAATAAGTTTATTTATCTAAAAAATATGTATTCAAGAGTAAAATTCTTTGATAATGCATGCAATCCTTTGTTAAGGCCCTTATGGCACTACATTTTTCTTGCATTGTTTTGCTATAGGATTGAAAGAAAGAAACAGCAGATGATAGAAGGAAACAAATATACAAAATGTAAACAAAACGTTAAGTGCTGCCTACTTTTTATTTATAATAAAACGCCAACAGAAAAAAAAGTTGAAACAAAGAGGCGCTAAGTCGCTGTATTCGCGAATAAACCGCTCACTTGGCAACACTTTAATGTTTCAAGTTTGAAACGTCAATTTTAAGTTGAACATTTTTACATTTTTTCCGACAGGCCCTCATTTTTTATCGACAAGATTAGTAAAAGCTTTCACAATTTGGTATTTTTCTTTATATAGCTGAACTCTTTGCACCTGGTAAAATTTCCTAGCATATTATATTTGCTCTGTTCTCCAAAACTTAAAAATGAACAAATGCAGTGTCATAAGGGCTTTTTTGCATGGAAGAATAAACAATTTTATATTTTTATGTATTTGGTTTTTTACAAGTAAAATATTCATAAATATTCAGTCGATATAATCCCGTTTATGTCATTAGCAAACATTGCCATCAAACTTTTATGACTTCCTTATTCAAACACAGAAGTTGCACGAGTTCTTAGCTTGCTGAATTCATTTAAGTCTAAAATACGTAACAGAATGTCCTTACATGCTTCAAATAAAAATTGGGCTGAAGCATAAAAATTCATGTTGTTCCACGCAACAATGAAAATGCTTCGAGATCAAAATAGCAGATCCTTAAATGTATATTTTCATATGTTGAATTCTGAAGTTACAATAAAAATTTCGAATTAGCTCTAGTTTTAAAGACATAGTGACTTTTATATTTTCATAAATTACAGCAATATTGTATTGCATGCATTTCAAAAGTGACACAACTCAAGGAATGCGTTTTTGGATTAATAGTACAAAATTATTCGTCATATTGCTTTTCACACTGCATAAAAAATCATACAAGATGTATACCAAACTCTTGAGGAGAAAATACATTTACTTTTTCCCATAAAGGTGTGAGTAAATTTAAAAATTTAAAAATTTAAAATTTAAAACTCGCTTTCTGGAAAATCAGTATATTTGAGTTGTAGCACTTTGGCAGTGCATGTGCGATATGTCCTTTAATACATCAAAAATTATGTATTTTACTTTATGAAATGACCAAATACATCTTATTTTTATATAAAATGAATATTTTTGAATTTAATGCGTTTAAAAAAAAGACGCGTTTTTTCCTCGTTTCAGTGCTTTTTAAAATTATAAAGTTGACAACGCTGATAAATGCGTACAATTAAAAATAAAAATCATACTCATACTCAAAAATACTCATAAAGTTTAACGTGCTGTTTCAACAATGCAAACAAGCGACTTAAGTAAAAAATTTGTATGGAAATCACTAAAAAAACTGAGTGATTTTCATATTAATTTTAGACAAGCAGTGCTTGTTTGCATTAAATAAAACACTCCTGTATATACTCATGTGTATCCGGATAAATACTTATGTGTTGTTTCCACAATGCAAACAAGCACTGCTTGTCTCAAATTTATATGAGTTTTAGAATATTTTTATACTTATGAGTATGATTGTAACTGATACAGTGTATAATTTTACTTATAATCATTTGTGCTGCGCAATTTAAGGAATCTGTACGCACATAATCGTTATTTGTATATATATATATATATATATATATATATATATATATATATATATATATATATATATATATATATATATATATATATATATATATATATATATATATATATATATATATATATATATATATATATATATATATATATATATATATATATATATATATATATATATATATAACGGGTGTTTTTTTAGAGGTATAGAACTTCGAATTGAAATAAAACACAAGAAAATCGTTTTAATGTCCATCAATTTGGCTTTATTGGAAGGATAATTTTATGCCATTAATGTTTAAATATGATTTCGGGCATGTGGCCGCCGCGGCAGGCTCGAATAAAGCCAATTCTACAGGTCCAATTTTCAACCACTTTTTCGAGCATATGGGGCCGTATGTTGGCAATAACGCCACGAATGTTGGCTTCCAAGTCCCCTAACATTTCTGGTTTGTTGGCGTAGACGAGCGACTTCATATATCCCCAAGGAAAATAATCCAATGGTGTCAAATCACACGATCTTGGTGGCCAATTGACAGGTCCATTCCGCGAAATTATGCGCTCATCGAATGTTTCCTTCAATAAATCGATTGTGACGTGCGCTGTGTGGCATGTAGCGCCGTCTTGTTGGAACCACAACTCATCCACATTCATGCCATCCAATTCGGGAACAAAATAGTCGGTTATGATGGCTCTATTGCTGTGCACGGTGGCGAATCGATTCATTCGGGTCCTCTTCAACACTTTGCTCTACAGCGGCAATTGTTTCTTCGGTGCGCACTGTTCGACGTCTCTGCGGATGCGTATTATCACATAGAGTAAACGTAGTGCGAAAACGATCCATGGTTAACCGAATTAATTGCTCTGATGGACGATTATGTCGACCATAAAATGGACGGAGCTTGCGGTAAACTTCGCGAACTGAACCATTATTTTCGAAATAAATTTGCACGATTTGCAAGCGTTGTTCTTTTGTCAACCTGGTCATGATGAAATGGCAAACCAAACTAAATATTAATCACTTGACAGCTGACAAAATGGCCGCCAGTTAAAAAAGTGATGCCAACACCCATTATATATATATATATATATATATATATATATATATATATATATATATATATATATATATATATATATATATATATATATATATATATATATATATATATATATATATATATATATATATATATATATATATATATATATATATATATATATATATATATATATATATATATATATATATATATATATATATATATATATATATATATATATATATATATATATATATATATATATATATATATATATATATATATATATATATATATATATATATATATATATATATATATATATATATATATATATATATATATATATATATATATATATATATATATATATATATATATATATATATATATATATATATATATATATATATATATATATATATATATATATATATATATATATATATATATATATATATATATATATATGCTAAGAAAAGACAGTTAGCGAAGTTCCGAACATTTAGACATAGTTCAATTAGGTGCGACTCGCCACAAGATGGCGACAGTGTGTTAATTGAGCTTACTAATATTAGTAGGATTTTCGCTACAGTGTTGTTGCCACTGTCAGTGATAGTGTGGGTAAAGGACTCTGATGAGTGGACTTGGTGGTCACGAAACAGCTGTCAGTTCAACCTTCCGTACAGCCAAATTTTTCTTTGAATGTTCAATATTTACATGCTTTAGAATTTCTTTCTTAAAAAAAAATAGCATAATTTGATCGAAAGATTAAATTAAAAATGAACTTAAGCCAAACTAATTTAATAACGTTGGATAAAAGATTTTTTAGTTAATCGATTAGTTAATGTCGTTGCGTTAATTCTCATTCATTTTTTTAGAGTATTTAGATAAACATACAGACTTGAACACATTTAACACAGTAAAATCTCATAAATCATTAATGGATGATGATGACACAGACAAAAATTTTGTTTGTAATTTTGTTTGATTAAGTAAATTATTTTGCTTAATAATTGTTACCATTTTTATACTAATTGTTTATTAAATTCAGACAGAAATATTGTTTGATATTTGTCAGAAAATCCAGTAAATATTTTTGTTTGACTTAGTAAATTGTTTTGTATACAATTTTTAAATATTTTAGACCAATTGTTTTATAGATTTAAACAATTTGTTCACTGAAAAAATAGGTTTTTTTCCAATGAAATTGTTGAGGTATTTTTGTCTATATTTACAAATTCGTTTGTAGGTCCGTTCATAGACAAAATATTTACTATTTCATTAAATTCCTTTACAGGAAATGAACTTTAGTTTTTTCTGTGTAGTTATTGAAATCAGACTGCATGTTCCTACAGAATACAGTTTGTTAGAAACAGTAGGCTTATTGAAGTCAAGTAGAGGAGCTCATGTGGTTCACTTTGGAACTAACTTAATATTTTTAAGAATATTTTTTAAGTAAGTGGTTTCAGAATTGTTTATATTTTTGTTTTTGATCAGTCTTTGCTTTTTGGATAAATCTTTGTGTTTTGGAGAAGTTTTTGTATTTGGCGTGTGATAATTTTAGTACTTTAAAATCAAAAGATAGATGAACTTTTTTATTAATAACACTGAGCATGTATTTACAACTTTATTTTTAATATGCTGGGTTACTACTGGTAAAGATAATTCGAGTACGCTGATTTCAATTTATCGAAGTTAGCGCTCGTATTCGCGATTTACAATTTATATGTTAAAGAGCTGTAAAACCATATTTTTGTTTAAACAAACCAAACAAAACACGACACAGATTTTTTTTCGAAAAATTTTACTTTTTTCGCAAAACTGTTTGTGTAATGCAAACTTTACAATTTTCGCGTTTTAGTCATCTAAATTTTCTTATGCTTAGATAAAACGAAATGGCACTGTAATGTTCACTCGGAAAAATCGTTTTTAGAAAAAAAAATTTTTCTAAAATTTTTTTTTAATTTTTTTTAAAAAAGTGACAGAATCTCTTGATTTGTACATAGATAATCAATTTAGATAAATTTATATTTGAAAATTATCCTAAAATTTATTACGAAACATTTGAGTTTGACTTCGTAAAATCGGCTAACGCCATTGAATTACCGTGAATAATATAGACTAAATTTACATGTTGAAACATCATGAAACATTTTTATTTGCTTCTTGCAACTGTGGACATGGAAAAGGGGCAAAGAAACTTGACAAGTATCATCTAAGCATTCATTTCATACCATTTTTTTTACCAAATTTCTTCCTTTCATGCTGCAAATTTCATGAAATATTTTATCGTATAAACTTAGATTTAAAAAATAAATTTTTTTTATGAGGATTTTCTTTGGGGATTTTTCTTTAAACAGGGGATTTTTCTGGGAAATATTTTTTTTAATTTGGAGAGCGCGATAAAAACGACCTGGCAGCCCTGTGAATGACAGGGATTGCAAGTGCGATTTAAAAAAAGATTGACTGCCAAAAACATTTTTAACTTTATATACATACATACATATATTTACACGAAACACATTTATCACTTTACAAATTACAGAATATTAGTTCACTAACGATTTTCGTTTGCAAAGTTTATGAAAAAATTTCAAGAATATTATAAGACATTTATTTTCTTTAAAGTTTCGTCCTCATTCTCCATACTGTAAGTTTATATTACTTTTATAAATACAGAGCTCAAGTATACATACATACATATGTATGTATGTATGTGCAAAACTACTCACCTTTATAATTATGATTACACAAATTTATATTGAGTATATAAATAAAATAATCTAACCAAACTAGTTTTAACGATTCTTATTAAGGCCGAAATTCACGATCATTAGTTAGCTAATGACAATAGTATAGCCAATGATATTTTATTCACACTTCTTTGTTTACCATTAGTTAAACCGTCATATGTCATTGGTTAACAATTACACCCCGACCACACGAGCAATAAGTTTGGCAATTATTTTCGTGGCAGCCGTCAAATTCGATTGCCGACACAAGATGTTTGCGTGTGAACCGTATGAATATGTGTTCAAATACATATTCAGTAACAAATGTTAAAATACATTGTTGAGCAATAATCTTTTAACACAAGCTGTCGAATTCAATTGCCACTTGAGTTTTTTTTTGTGAAAAGTGAAAAAAATTAACAATAAAGCTAATTTTAAAGAGAACATCACTGGAAAATTTAAAAAATTATTATTTATATAATTATAAATTACATACATAAAAGAATACAGTGTAAACAACGCACAAGCTTCTTCAGCAAAATTGTCAATTTAATGTTTTAAGTTTTGTACGTGTTCGCTACCAAGAAATACAAGCAAGAATATTGGCAATGGACGTTGCGGTTCTGCTGGCGTTATTGCTTGTATTAAGACACGAAATATTGCTCGTATGGTCGCAGAGTTAGTTAGATGCTTTGGAACATGGTGCAAAAAGTATACAGGTGTCAGCATAACGCCAGCTGATTATTTTTTGTTGTGGTAGTTTTGTACATAAGCAACGTCTAGCACGTGTAATTTTTTGACAAGCATTATCTAGTTTTTTGTTGTATTTGTTGAACCGCCATACTTATTACATCATGTTTTAGAAATTATTACTTGCATATAGCATACTTTTAGGAGTGACAAAAAATATTTACTCCATTAGCTTTGTGTGCTTAAAAATTTTTATATTGCGCCTTAAGATCTTTCTTTATTTTTGCTTGTTTATTTATATTTGATAGGGTTACCATTCTGTACCCATTTTAAAAATGTTAGTTAAACAATACACTGTAAATATGAAGTTTTAGTTAAACAATAGTTATCATTTTAGTTTATTAATAATTAACTAATGACTGTAAATTTGGACCTAAGTCACACTGAAACTGGTCTATTTAATACCAAGCCTTGAAATACATACATATGTACATTGATCACGTCATTCATAAATTTGTGTTAAGATATCCATGGGGTCATATTCACTAATCCTTTTGTCCAGCAAGTGTACATGTTTTGAGTGTTGTGTTTTTCTTCTGACGGGGTTTGTTTAAATTTGAAACGATTTTCCGTCATCCCACGTCAAAATTGGTTAATAAACAGATTGAATATTAAAATACTAGTATTGAATAGAATACTGAAGATGGCACATAGTCGAAACCGGTCTGTTTGTCAACCAACTTTGACGTGGAATGACGGAACATCGTTCCAAATGTACATGTTTTATTTCATTTTTGTACATTGAAGTTTTTTTCCAAGATAAGTGCAGATTTTTGATCAAAATCATTTGGCAGCCCTGGCCTTAAGCAACAGATCGTAAGCTTATGATTGGCTTGCTGCTTTCTAATTCTTTTTCCTATGCTTATGGGCCAAACAAATAATAAGGTAACGAAATGCTGGTAAAATTGCTTCATGTAAACAGCGTTATAACAGAAAGCTTAACCTCTGTTCATAACAAAAATCAGCAGAAATTAAATTCATGTCTGCACTGATCTGTATCAAAAAACCAGGACAATTTGTCTAAAACCAGGACATCCTGGAAAACCAGGACGTATGACAGCCCTATGCTAGCAGAGCTCAGGGAAAAATTTTATTTCCGAATTCCTTAGTTTCCTTTTTTGTGCTGTATTTTAAAACACTGTTGCTAGAAGGAAATTTTCCTGAGTGGATATTTAAAATAATTGAATTCATCTCTCATTAAATCTAATCCTTAGATTTTTAATTAAATCGTTTGCAACAGTATTATTAGATTTTCTAAAACTATTAAACAAAAAATACATAATGCCCTCAAGTTCAGTTATAGTAGCAGAGTCTTTACTAAATTCTTTCATACCCACGTCAAAAGATTTTAATGTCTTAAGCTAAAATCACTGAACACACTTATTTGTTTGTATGAAAAAAAATAAAAAAAATAAAAAAAAAAAATATATATATATATATATATATATATATATATATATATATATATATATATATATATATATATATATATATATATATATATATATATATATATATATATATATATATATATATATTTTTTTTTTTTTTTCATACAAACAAATAAGTGTGTTCAGTGATTTTAGCTTAAGACATTAAAATCTTTTGGGTGATTTTATAAGAACTATCGGAAAGTAAAAAAAAAACACATAAAATTCAGAAAAATGCATGAAATATTTATTTGGATCGATAGTTGGGTCGATATAATTTAATGTTTGAAGATTATTTCATGCAAATGTTGGCCGCGGCTGCGCCTCAAATGGTCCATCCGCTTAGTCCAATTTTGGCATACTCTTTCCAACATTTCGGCCGGTATCTCACGAATAATGTTGGCAATGTTGGCTTCCAGTGCGTCAATCGAAGCGGGCTTGTCGCTATAGACATTAGCCTTAACATAGCCCCACAAAAAATAGTCTAGAGGCGTTAAATCGCACGATCTGGGCGGCCAATTGACTGGTCCCAAGCGTGAAATAAACTGTTCACCGAACTCCCCTCTCAATTGGTCCATTGTTTCGCGTGCTGTGTGGCATGTGGCACCGTCTTGTTGAAACCACATGTCATGCAAGTCAAGCTCTTCCATTTTGGGCAGAAAAAAGTTTGTTATCATCGCACGGTAGCGCTCACCATTCACAGTAACGTTGTGATTCGCATCATCTTTGAAGAAATACGGCCCAATGATGCCGCCAGCCCATAATCCGCACCAAACGGTTGTTTTTTGTGGATGCATTGGTAGCTCTTGCAATGCTTCTGGCTGCTCTTCACTCCAAATACGGCAGTTTTGCTTGTTCACGTATCCATTCAACCAGAAATGAGCCTCGTCGCTAAACACAATTCTTCGATAAAAAACTTTCTTAACAAAGCACACATTTTGGTAATAAAATTCAATAATTTGCAAGCGTTGTTCGTTTGTAAGACGATTCATGATTAAATTATAGACCAAACTGAAGATGTTTGACAGTGACACAAGATACAAAACGTGCGTGAGCTGTCAAAACTAGTGTTGCCAAAAAGATAATAGCAAAAAAATCACTCGTGATATAATAAAAAATTAAGCTTCATAACGTTGAACAGGTTTCACCACCCGGCCGCTGCCCGTTCTTTGGACCTGCTCGCCTGTTATCACAATGGTGGATGGAGTTGTGTTTTGTTCAGCAAGCCTCTTGTTGCCCTCAGTAGTAGATTGTTGAGTTGGTACGTTGTTGGTTGTGTTTTCATCAGCTGCAATTATTTCATCTTCTTCGGGATTAACGCTACCGGCTAATGACTTTCTTAGATGAAACGTATTTCGACGATATTTTTTACCGTTGTCAGTTTGAACTATTACCGAACGTGGATGCTCAGTATTGTTGATTATAGATGCTGACGTCCAATTCCGATGGCCGGTTTGCATAACAACCGTATCACCTACCTGTAGGGATGATCTAGCTTTAGCACCTCGGTCGGCATATGTCTTTTGTTTTTCACGCAGTTGTTTCAGTCGTTGCGTCACTCCGGTTACAATTTTTGGAAAAAGTTGTTGTTTTGTCGTTGGAATTGTTGTGCGCGTTTTACGGCTAAATAATCGTTCTGCTGGGGACTTCAATATATTATCGCGATCAGTATTTCTCCAATTTAGCAACGCCTTGTATACATCAGTACGATCTATTGAACACTTTTTCAAAAGATTCTTTGCATTTTGGACGTTGCGTTCTGCAAAACCGTTGGATTTAGGATAATATGGCGAAGAAATATTATGTTTAAATTCCCAATTTTCAACAAATTGTTTAAATCTCATAGACGTAAATTGTGGACCGCCATCGCTTTCCAGGATTTCTGGAATTCCATGAACCGAAAACCACATTCTCAGGAATAATATAGTTTCTGCTGCTGAAGCCGTAGTATATTTGCGAAAATCAAAGAAGTTTGAGTAATGATCTGCTATTAACAAGAAGTCATCACCTTCAAAATGGAAAATATCCACCGATACAACTTGAAAAGGGTATTCTGGTAATTTTTTAATAATCAACTCTTCGCTGCTGTTAGCTCTTTGTGTTTGTTGACAAACTTTGCATTTTTCAACATAGAGTGTAATATCCTTTGTCATACCGTACCAATATAACTGCTTTCTTGCCATGGATAAAGTTTTGTTGATACCGAGATGACCAGCATGTAACCATGGTAGTAATTCGTGTACTTCATCTTTTGGTACAATGATTTTTTCACCATTAAACAATAAGTCATCATCATACGTAAGTTGATGCCTAAACGTGATATATTTTCTTATGATGGTTGGGACTTTTGATGGTTTTTCTGGCCAACCCTTCATTATACACTCTTTAAGAACTTTTAGTTCCGTATCGTTGTCAATCGATTTTTTAAATTTTTTGTACATTTCTGCATCTAGCGTCGTCGATACTACAGAGCTTACCTTGCATTTTAGTTCAGGTTCCGTTTCATCAACTTCAATGTCTCTACTCAATGTATCGGCTATTGGTATGTTTCTGCCTTTTACGTAAATAACATTCGGACAATATTGTACTATGTCCCATAATATACCTTGCAGCCTCAACGGTGCATTTTGTATCGGGTTTTTAAAAATCGTCTCCAATGGCTTATGGTCTGTTTCGATCAGCAAGTTTTTGCCGTACACATATTCGTGGAACTTTTTACAACCAAATCGTATGGCTAATGCCTCTTTTACTATTTGTGGCTGATTTTGTTGCGATTGACTAAAAGCCCTAGCGGCGTATGCTACCGGTTTTCCGTTTTGTAGTAAACACGCTCCAATAGCTGTACTACTTGCGTCGACAGATAACGTGACTGGCTTATTTACGTCATAATACACCAAAACTGGAGCTGACGAAAGCGCAGTTTTTATTTTTTCAAATGCCTTTATCTGCGGCTCATCCCAATGCCATTCCACGTTTTTATGCAACAGTATTCTTACTGGCTCCGTAAGCTCTGATAAATTGGGGATAAACTTTCCCAGGTAGTTTACCATACCAAGCAAGCGTTGCAACTCTAGTATTTTTTGGCTGTCGTAATTTTTTTATAGCTAATATTTTCTCGTCATCTGCTTTATACCCGTGTTCAGTGAAAATATGCCCCAAAAATTTAACAGAACTCTTATTGTATTCACATTTTGATTTGTTCAAAGTGAATCCAATCTCACTCAATCGTGATACTACTCGATGAGTAATTTTATTTAATTTTTCTTTGCTTTCTGCGAATAAAAATATGTCGTCCATTGCAACCTCGCAGTTGTTAATGTCTTCTAGAGCACGAGACATTACCTCACTGAACACTTCGGGCGCAGAGGAAATACCAAATGGGAGACGTAAATATTTATATCGCCCCCATGGCGTAGCTATAGTCAGGAATTTGCTCGTTCGTTCGCTTACTTTAATTTGCCAAAATCCCTTTTCGCAATCTAATTTAGTAAAATATTTGCAACCACTTACCTTTGCTGCAATTTCCTCGATCGTTTTAAGAGGAAAATGACAACGCTTTATGTTTTTGTTCAATTCGGTCGGGTCGATGCAAATTCTTATCTTCTCTCCTTTTTGAACAATTACCATCGGGCTTACGGCTGGCGATGGCTCACTTATCGGTGCGATGACTTTCATTTGTACCATATTATTTAATTCTTTCTTCACTTTTTCCTTCAACGCTAAGGGAATTCTTCTCGGAGGCAATATGCGAAATTTCGCATTTTCTATAAACTCTATATCGTACTCGAATGTTTTACAACAACCCAGTTTTTTAGCTTGCACGCAATCAATACGCGCCACTAAGCGTAGTTGTTCGCAACTATTACGCCCCAGTATTGACTGGAAATTGTCTTTTACAATTTTAAATACGACCATCTTATTTTGCCCTTTTATTTGGCACCGTAATCTGCACTCACCAATTACTTTAATAAAATTTTCAGTATACGCTATCAAACCAGACGTTTTAGTGTTTTCAATAGTAGCATTAATTCGCTTAGCCTCCTTCAATGATAACACGTTGCAATCAGCCCCTGTGTCCAACTTCACACGCAACTCATGTTGCCCAATATTAAAAGTAGCGTACCATTTGTTGTCATAATTATTATTAGAATCTTTTATTGCACCTACGTAACTATATTCTTCTTCGTCTTCATCATCATCACTTTTCTCTACTGTATTCACATATTTCGTTGTATGTTTTTTGATTTGTTTGGCCTCTTTATTTTTGCTTTTGCAAACGACCGCAAAATGCCCTTTAACTCCGCACTTTTTACATTCTTTGCTATATGCGAAGCAACTTTTTGGCTGATGCACTTTGTTACACCGACCACATTTGTATTTTTTCTCATTTCGTTGTTGTTGCTGCTTTACTGTATTGACCACTCCACTATGTTCGTCGCTATTTATCTCATGCATTTGTTTTGTTGTAATTTCTGCTGCTCTGCATATTTTTATAGTTTTGTCCAAACTTAGATTTTCTTCCCTCCATAGTACTATTTGGTCTACCAAAAAGTCGTCGGCCATACTATTATAAGCGCAGTATTTAATTTGCTGCCTCAATTTTTGGTAAAAATCTTCAAATGGTTCTGTTGATTGCTGTTTTATACGGTGGAATTGACAACGCTCATATGTTTTATTGCGGGGTGGCGCAAAGTGACTAGTCAGCTTATTTATTATAGCTGCTCTGCTGTTCAATTCTGAGTTGGTTAAGCCTAAATTACGGAGCAACTTATTCGCTTCACGGCCTAATACCACTTTTAAATTCGCAACCTGCACTGTTTCGGGCTCCGAATCGATTTTTGACGCTACATAATAGTTATTATATTCGTCCAGCCACTCTGCCCACTCAGCAGCCATATCGCCATCATGATGAATAAACAAATTCTTTGGTGGCTTTAAATTTGCCATTACATTAGGTATATTTAATATGTTTTGCTGGGCCGGTTGATTTTGTGCTTCTGTCATCTCCCTGTGTTATTTATTTATCACAGGGGTTTTTTATACATAAGTACGTATGTACATATATATAATTTTCTTGCACAGTTACTTTGCTTTAATTATATATCAGAAACCTGCATGTATTTAGTTTAGGTTTTTTGTTTTTTTCTCTTCTTTTCAATTAATTATTCTTTGTTAGCACTTCTGACACCATATCACGTGCGAGCTAAATAAAGACGTGTGTTGTTATGTTGCGAGTCTAAGCAATACTGACTTTATTTATTATTATTACATGACACATGTCAAACAATCTTTGTCTAAAAGACGTAATAATACTTATGATCAACCTATTACTTTTGACAACACCAATTATCCCCAGCTGCGGATACCAGCTACCAGCCGGACTTCATACGCCAACGTTTTTAAGGCTAACCAGGCATACCAAACATACCTAACAGCAAGCTCTCATACGCAAACGCGTTGAAGACTAACCAGCCCACCGTTCAAAAACGGCCTCTTGCCAATGCTAACACTGGCTTCAATTTTCATCGCATTGAGGCTTCAATAGATAATTTAATTCAAACTGTAAATTTTTTACAGCCAACATGACCTGCATGATGCAGGAAATGTTGAAAATGCAGTCTACATTATTGCAGGCTGCATTAAACAACCCATGAACTTGAAAATTTATTTCTGGAACGCAAACGGCATCCGTCAACATAAAAACGAACTCGAACAGTTCATGATGGATAAACAAATTGATGTTATGCTTATCGCGGAAACACACTTGACGGCTAGAAGCTTTTTTAAAATCAGCGGATATACTCTGTATGACACAAAAGACCCGCAAGGTAGAGCTTGTGGTGGCTCAGCTATACTAATAAAATCGCGATTAAAACACTACTATCATTATGATGACTATCTTCAAGCAACTAACATTTGGATTGAAGCTGTTCATCAAAACCTGGTGAATTCATCAATTTACTCTCCTCCCAGGTACTCTATTACAGAAAATCAATATAGTAAATTTTTTAACTTACTAGGCCCACGCTTTTTGGCCGCCGGTGACTACAACGCTAAGCACACGTTCTGGGGATCACGTCTCATCACACCAAAGGGACGCGTTTTGTTTAACACGATTTCCAAAATGAGTTTGAATGTTATATCAAGCGGATAGCAAACTTACTGGCCAACAGATCGCCGAAAAATTCCTGATGTTATTGATTTTGGAGTGGTAAAGGGTGTGCCCAGCGAAGTGATCCAAGTTGAAGCATCTTTAGATTTGTCTTCAGATCACTCACCAACTATTGTCACTATATATTCACGTACAATTTCTTCACCCAGTTGTGATTTAACGATGACAACCACACGTATTAATTGGTTCAAATACAAAAAATATTTGAGTGCTCATTGCACAGAAAATATTCTATTAAAAACGCCTGCTGACATAGATGACTCTAATAGAATGTTTGAGGCAAACTTTAAGCAAGCTGCTCTAAATGCTACTACTACAAATCTTCAGGTGAGTTACAATAAAATTTATTCAGTAGATGTAGAACGTCTATTATCTGAAAAGAAGAGTTCGTAGAGAATGGCAACGCTACAGATCCCCACAGCTAAAATCTAGGCTGAAGGAATGTAATAAACAGCTGAAAACTACTAGAATATAAAAAAGACGCTTGTCTTCAAAAATTTCTGCATGGGCTCTACGCAACACCTCAAACAGACTATTCGCTATGGAGAGCAGTACGAGGCCTCAAAAGACCAGTGATATATAAGCGTCCATTGCGAGCTTCGAATGAAGACTGGGCCAGAACTGACGCTGAAAATTTTACTTTGTTTGTAAACCACTTGTAGAAGGTATTTACTCCAAATACGTCTGATACTATACCAGATGTTACTTTGACATTGTATTGCGGGCTTAAATTCGAAAAAGGCTTCAGGCGCTGATAAAATAAGCAATAAAATGCTCTTAGAGCTACCCTATACTGCAAAAAGGGCAATTCTATTTATCTTTAACGGTATTTTGAGCCTCAAATGCTATCCCGCAGAATGGAAAGTTTCGCTAATTACCATGATACCTAAGCCAGGCAAAGATCATACGATGGTGGAGTCCTATAGGCCTATAATCCTCTTATCTAACATGTCAAAGCTATTAGAAAAGCTTCTTATAAGTAAGCTAAATCATACTGGATTCATTCCAGACCACCAGTTCGGTTTTAGGAGACAACATAGCACGATTGAACAAACACATAGACTCGTGAACGTTGTTAGAAAAACCTTCGAAGAAAAGAAATATTGTTCTGCACTCTTGATCAATGTTTCTCAGGCATTTGATAAAGTATGACATGAAGGTTTAATACAAAAACTAAAGCAAAACCTACCCGAAAACTTCCTTAAACTTTTAGAAAGCTAGTTAACTGAGGGAAAATTAGTTGTTAAAGAAGGTAATTTTCTAAGCCCTCCGCAACCCATTGAAGCCGGAGTTCCTCAAGAAAGCATTCTCGGTCCTGTATTATATCTAATATATGCCTCTGACTTGCCGGTAAGTAGTTACATATACATAGTACAGATACAGCTTTTCTAAGTATTCACAAAAGCCATCAACAAGCTTCTCGCAAACTGCAAGAGTATATACCCGAGTTGGAACAATGGCGAATTAAAATTAACGAGCAAAAATGTGTACACATTACCTTTATATTATGCAGAGAAACCTGCCCACCAAATAATACCTCAACACACTGAAGTAAAATATCTTGGTGTTCATCTTGATCGTCGTCTAAAATGGAAGTCCCACATAAATGCAAAGGTGACCCAAATGAAATTAAAAGCAGGTCAAATGAATTGGCTCATTGGAAGGAACTCGACTCTAAGCCTAGATTGTAAACTTCTGCTATACAACTCCATTCTAAAACCAATATGGTTCTACGGTATCCAGTTATGGGGCACTACCTCGACATCAAATGTAGAAAAAATGCAAAGGCGACAAAATAAAATACACCGTACGATTACAGCAGTCCCATGAAATGTCAGAAACAAGCGAATCCAAAACATTATTAACTTTAGGGGCCACACTCGGCTGAAAAGGAGGGACACTTTTGCTCTCAGCTGAACACGAGAGACGTAGACAACCAAAGAACCAACCGCTGAAACAAATATATTTGTCTGGCATTGGCTGGACTTAAAAACTAAAAATTTGTTGAGTTAAGATTTCATTACTAATGTATTGTTTCCACAATGCAAACAAGCAGTGCTTGTCTAAAATTTATATGAAAAGCACTCAGTTTTTGAGTGATTTCCGTACAATTTTTAGACAAGCAGTGCTTGTTTGCATTGTGGAAACAGCACATTATTGTTAGTTCAATTTCATTGAAGATACAATAAATAAATATAACCGTTAAAAAAAATATAAAAAAATATATATATATATATATATATATATATATATATATATATATATATATATATATATATATATATATATATATACATATATATATATATATATATATATATATATATATATATATATATATATATATATATATATATATATATATATATATATATATATATATATATATATATATATATATATATATATATATATATATATATATATATATATATATATATATATATATATATATATATATATATATATATATATATATATATATATATATATATATATATATATATATATATATATATATATATATATATATATATATACATATATATATATATATATACATATAGGATATTGGAAGACTCAAATCAAACGTCCACAAACACTATTCCCTTTATCCTCCTTTCCACAACCCATTTTCCTAGTTCCAGAACAATGCATTGCATGAGTAGAGGTCATCCCCTGGCCCCAAGAAAAAAAATTAAGTTTCTAGAACTGAAAAAATTTTTTTTGCCACGCTCAAAAATACAGCACTTTAATTTTTTATACATTGCATCGCCATTTAAAGTCCGATCTCATCATATCGCATATCATTGTCCATGGCTTGAATATAGCTTAGTTTTTTTCTTTGGTGACTTTTGATCATATGATGACTAAGTGTAATCAATATGACGACTAGGTGTCATCAATGTGATAACTAAGTGTAATCAATGTGAAAGTAAGGTGTCATACTATCGTTTGCTTCAATGTTTTATCTGTGCATGTATGCTGCACTGGCTTAGTTTAAAAAAAGACTTCCATATTTTATTATTAGTCCTGCCATAATAATAATGATAAGTATATATCAATGTAATGTCATATTTTTTAACTTTTTAAAAATTCGCTTAAACACAAAATATACAGCAATAACATTTGTATTAAAATACAAATTACAAACATTATAACATTGTTTATTTATTTCTTTTATACATATTTTACGCTTTAATAAAATATAAAAAGTGACGACGTTTTACTGTCATTGCAGTCATAGCATTGATGACAATTAATCTATGTCAAAATTCTATGATGACGTTTGTCATAAGATTGATGTCTCTTTTCGGTCTATTGATGACTATTGTCGTATCATTGATATCAGAATTCTGACGATAGGACGTCATCAATGCGATTATTAATTTTTCTATGAGTGTATAGTTTTATTTATTTATGCAGAGCTATTAACAACTAACAAAAAGTATACGGATTTGCAATGGTTGCATCCCATTGTACCTTGGTGCGTAGTTAAGGGTGTTAAGATTAAACTGGTTTCTCACGCAAATCACGGCTGCAAAAATACAAAATTTTTAGAAAGTTTGTGGTTCTCAAAAAGTTTCATATGTGCAGATTATCAATTTCAATGAAAAATTTTGGTTGAAAACGCCAGAAGTACCGGAGGCCTTAGGTACGCACATTAGAGCTAAAACATAAATACTGCTCTGCTAAGCCCATGTGAAATTTTATTTCAGTAGGGCCATCCGTTTAGAAATGTCTGATTTATGTTCCTAATATTTTTATTCTGCCTCACTTTGCGCCATAGATTACAAACCAAGCTTGTACAAACGTAAATTTCCACCATGTTTGGAAAGCCACTTGCGTAGTCTTTTTTGGCTGGTAAAAAAATGCTGATGAAATGACAATGACAATGATGAAACATCAATGCTAAAGGCAATGACTAATTGACATCAATTTAATGACAAAATGTCATTGATATGATGTCATTGATAGAAAAACTGTTATAGCACTGATATAATTTGACATCAATGCCATGTCATATGTCTTCGTTTTTGAACAAATGACATTTTACATCATTGTGATGTTAACCTTTACATCAGCTGTCATCAATGGAACAATTGAAACACTTATACATACTATTTCTATTTTCTTACTTTTTTTTGTTTCTATTTTAGTTTTACTTTTTGTTATATTATTTTTTCTTCTAATGTTGGTTTTGATCCCAGGCTCCTCAATTTATCGCACATTTTTAAACAAATGCCTCTACCATTTCAGCTATATCACCAGCCAAAACATCGGCAGCATTAAGTCAACATAAACATCAGTGTCATCAATATGATGACAAAGTCTCATCAATATGATAAATAAGTGTCTTCAGTATGATGACTAAGTTACATCAATATAATGAAAAAGTGTAATACTATCGTTTGATTCAATGTTTTGTCAATGCATGTATGCTGCACTGGCTTAGTTTTTAAAAAGACTTGCATATTTTATTATTAGCACTGGCATAATAATGATGATAAGTGTACATCAATATAATAGCATGTTTTTTAGCTTTTTAAAAATTCGTTTAAACTTAAAAAATGTATCAATAAAATTTGTAAGTCAATACAAATTACAACCGTTATAAAATTGTTTATTTATTTCTTTTATACATATTTTGCACTTTAATAAAATATAATACGCGACATCGTATTTATGCCATTGCAGTTATAACATTGATGACACTTAAACTATGATAAAGCTCTATGATGACGTTTGTCATCACATTGATGTCTAGTTTTGTTCTGTTGACATTTATCATAGCATTGATGTCAGAATTCTGACGATAGGACGTCGTCAATGCGATGATACATTTTTCTATTTGTGTGCTTTAAGCGGCCAATGTTGGTGGTTTAATCCTAAACTAGCAAAAAATAAGAAAAAGTGAAATCAAAGACTAAATACTGTTATTAAATTTAATATAATAATATTTAATAAAAGTGGCCCTAATTAATATTAAAGTACAAACTATGTGATAGAACAATATACAAGCTCGCTTTGCATTGCTCAAATATTTTAAACTTACTTGAATCCATTAAAGAATCGTATGCACAAGAACAATAGATAATACGGCGCTATAGATGACAATAAACCGCATATTCCGTCTGCTATTAAAGTTGCAATGAGGACTATTTTTCTACCTTTGGTATCAGCCAAACATCCCCAAAAATATGAGCCCAATAACATGCCTAGCATGGGTGATGCTGACAACCATCCTTTATCTTGCGATGTCATTTCAAAGTCACATGTCGCAGAGGGGAGAACAAATGACAAAATTGTAACACCAATGGCTGTATTTAAGTATATTAGGCCACAAATTGTCAGTAAAAGCAAATGAAACTTTCCGAATCCAGTTAATACAAGAGCATTTTCATAATCACTGGATAAGTTTTCCAGGAAATCAAGACCTTTAAATAATCAAATTAAATTTTAGAAAAAAATAAAGTTAGACAAATCAATAAAAAATATTAATGTGTTGTTTTCACGATGCAAACAAGCATTGCTCGTCTTAAATTTATATGAAAAGCACTGTTTTTTTTGAGCGGTTTCCATACAATTTTTTTACTCAAGCCGCTTGTTTGCATTGTGGAAACAGCACATAAGTAAGGTGCGGTTTCCAAAATGCAAAAATGGATGTGTGTAGACGATTAATATGGGAAATACTCAAATAACTGAGTACTTTTCATATAAATTTTGTACACAATTCAATTGTTTGTATTGTGGAAACCGCACTTAAGCCACTTTCAAAATAAGCAACTCATACAAATGTATGTATGTATGTATTAGGTTGCCAGAAATCTCGCTTTTCGCAGGATTGTCTCGCTTTTTGCGGGATTGTCTCGCTTTTTGTTATCGGATCCCGCATCTAGCATGGGAAACACAATTCCCGCTGTTACATATGTCTTGCCTGCTTACTAGTAATATTTCCTCAATCCTACGAAAATGATAATTATTCAAATAAATGAAGATAACTGTTAGTTTTCTTTTAAGAATACTACACTCAAATTGCTATATATACAGAAGGCTTATTTTTTCAAATGTCATAAAAGTGCCTAGCAAAAGTTTTTTGCATTTTTTTAATCGGTATTACTTTTTTAATGATTTACAAAGTAAAGAGTGATACTTATTTATTTTAGAGTGATATTTATTTATTTTATTACAGCAAAAAAATGGAATGTCAAATCAACATGAAGCAACGTGATTTGAAATCATATTAAATTTACATGAAATAATTTATAGTTTAAGTGTGTTAGTGTTTATTTGCTTTGTTCATTGCTACAATTCACTGTTCTGCTTAGTTGTGTGACTTGTTGTTGTTTATTCTTACATGTGTCAGTTATGTAGACGACAAAAAACGAATTACTAGCAAAAATTTACTGCTGCTGGTTTAAAATTACAATTGTTTCATATTAATTTTAAATTAAAAGTTTTTAATCAAACCTTAAATCTCTTAGATTTTACATGTTAAATAATCATTTAAATCGTGTTGAATTAAAATTAAAAAAAAATAAAATGGTATTTATTTAGTGTGTAGGTAAAGTAAAGTTTGAAGCTGCAGTGGCTAGCGCGTGGACTATCATGCTGGTGGTACGAGTTCAAATCTTGGCTTGCGGCAGCCAGCTACAACAAAAAGTTTTCTGATGCCTATCACTTAAGTAAAATAATTAATATAGTTCACAATTTACTCTTGAGGTATACAAACGTCTTGATCGGTCGGCCAGTGAACAAAATAAATATTACAGTATACAAATATATAATATTAAAAAAGATACATATATACGCAAAAACAAATATTAATAGTACCGTTTGCTTATTATACTTTTTTTGGTTCGCTTTGTAAAGTAAATCATAAACCTATAGACAAGTAGACACACAAATCAAACTGTACACTTATATACATACATAAATATGTATATGAGTAGTACCACCCAGCAAAAAATAAAGGAAACATAATAACAACGGCTAATGCAAGAATGTGCATTTAACTGTCGTGGCTAGAGAAAGTGAAAATGTAAATAAAAATTTCATTTGGCATCAAAAGGGCGAGTACGCTGCAATGCCAATGACAGACAGTAATATAAATACAGAAAAACCATTAATACAAATGGGTGTTGACCGCTATATTGAAGTTGTAAATAAAAATAAAAGGAAAAGAAGTCCTAGATCGAAAAAGCTTGCTCCAGTGACGAAAATGCCCAAAGACGATAAACCTTATGCGCCGCCTTCTTGAAATCGCTTTTTAATATATTAAAAACGAAGAAAATAAAATCACAGTCCGATAAAACGAGGCGCAATTGAAGAGACAAAAATTCAAGTTAATGAAGAAAGTCATCAGAGAAAATTTTTGTAGATATCCGTCTTCCAAAAATTGTTTGATTTTGGAAATAGTTTCTTGCATTTTCTTATTCTCTTCCAACTGTAATATTATTGCATGTTGTAGCATTTCGATTTGAGTTCTTAGAGTATCATGACTATTGTTGTTATCTTCCTTAAAGTATTTTAATAGCTTGTGTTCTATTTCTTCGATTTGAGTTTGCAGAAACAATTTATTGATAACATCGTCTTCTTCCACAGCTATTGCCACATTTTTGATTCTTTGGTTTTGGACATCGATGTTGTTTTCGTATCCATAAAGAACCCCAACATTTTAGGGGCATTTTTCAATGAAATTATATTGCTTGTATCGTTGAGATAATGTCCAAACTTATCAACAGACATAATTTATATAGATTATTCTTTTATATTAGCTTCGCGAAGTTCTTCAATAATTGATACAATTTCGTTATTATGATTAGTATGACCTGCAGCTTCTGATGATACCAGTAGTCGAAGTCGATCTACCATCTCATTTGGATCATCCCATGAGGGTTAAACTGCATCAATATTGTCTTATTTGGTATTGATTTTGATAAAGTCTGTTGGTTTCTCACTTTAAACATCTTTTTGATAATATGTTTATATTTATAGGCTTTCATTCCCTTGATTTGTCCATCAGGTTTATAGTCTCTTCTGTACGCATTTGTATTAATTAAAATTTTTTTGTAGAGTTCTAGTTCATATTTATCATAGTTTTTTGGTATTTTATGAAAAATTAGCGAAAATAGTCCTGGTGTTAGAGCCCATAATTGACTACCAACATGTATTTTGTTTTCATTTAATTTGAGCTTACTATCACCAAATTTCCATTCATTATTGAAATCTTTATGTGGACCATAGTTAGTATCTAATTCATTTCTTCCTTCCAAAACCGATAAGTCAGTGTAACTCTCTTCAGCATTTGAATTTTGAGAGTAAAAATTGTCATCATCATCATCATTATCAATAGTACTTTCACCATTAGGATCAGCAAGTGAATTGCTGGTATCAAATATTGATTCTTCTACAAGTTTCTTTGGTGTACTTGTCTCCAACTTAATTGATGGTTTCTTAAGGTGATTAGAACTGTTATTATATTCAATTTCTGTTTTCATCTCATTCTTTCCTTTTTTTGATAATTCCATTGATATTATTAGAATTATTTATAAATTTGTTTAAAGGATCTGTTATAGGTTTAAATGTATCACGTGTGTCTATTTCGCCCGTTTTTATACTACGAAGCTTTTTCTTCAAGACATTTCGTGTCGCAACCAACTCTTAAAATTTTTTCATCCATTTTCCAGCTATCAGATCAGCTTATTAGGTATCTGATCAGGTTATCAGATCAGCTTATTAGGTATCAGATCAGCTTATTAGGTATCAGATCAGCTTATTAGGTACCTGATCAGGTTATCAGATCAGGTTATTAGGTATCAGATCAGCTTATTAGGTATCAGATCAGCTTATTAGGTACCTGATCAGGTTATCAGATCAGGTAATTAGGTATCAGATCAGCTTATTAGGTGTCAGATCAGCTTATTAGGTATCAGATCAGCTTATTAGGAATCAGATCAGCTTATTAGGTATCAGATCAGATCAGCTTATTAGGTAGATAATTAGATCAGGTATAGTTGATATATCAAGAGCTATGTAGATGTATTATGGTTAAAGCCAGATTATATACTAAAGTTTTTCTTTTATGTAGGGCAATTTATATTGTTATGAAATAATCGAATAATTTTCTGTAGCGCCCATTATCTAATTCATTATCTTTGCTTATCATCAAAAACCCATATTTATCCTTCCAGCACAATCGACAAATTTCATGAAACTTTGCATAACTCATATCGCTGGCAACATGATCTCTATAAACATGTTTCATATTTGTCTCATCTTGTTTAAACATTATAATCATATTCGCATTGTCTCTTATTAAATGCTTGGGAATTCTGGTATAAGTTTGGCACAAGTAGAATGAATCAACATCCCTATGTCGTCCCATACAAAAATAAACTCATATATTATTCTGCTTCTCACATGCCACATCATCAAATATCATAATTGAATTAGTTTTAGCTTTGTCAGGGGGAATAACTGATTCATTTTCGGTGAATGTGTAATATCCCATTCCTTTAATAGGTGTAATTAATCTCTTCAAGTATTCATATTTCGGCTGATATAGAGATTTTGAGTATAAATATATGTTTTCAAACTTTAGTCCATTAGGACTTTCTAGTAAGCCAATCATAACATTAGTCTTTCCACAATTTGATGGTCCCACTATTAGAGCACGAATAGAATTTGGTAAGGGTGAACTATGTTTTATTTTTGAACTGATGTTCGATGAATCATCAATGTTTCGAACTAAAATATTTTTATGTTGTTTTACTAACTGCATTTTTATAGCTAAATGCAATTCATGTTTGTTACCTTTTATTATAGAAAAAATAAATAAATAAGATGGTTACACATTATCAAAAGTCATTTAGTCATAAAAACACCTTTGTTGAATCATGTATGCAAGAGGTACTGGAATAACGAGCCTGTTTGTATTTGTGTTGATTGCATCTGCATCACTAACATTTCTTTTTGCTTTTATGTGTTTTGATGGTGCTTTTTGCTAATTTTGTTGCGAATTTTGTTTAACTTAAATAATTTAGTGGCATATTCTATTAAATTTTAAAAAACATACTTAAATGCTTATAGCCAAGACTTCAAGCTTTAATTTAAAGAATATCATGTAGTCCTGTGTGCTAAATTTGCAAAGATATTTGAAGTTAAAATTGATATATCGATGATATGAATTTATTGAAGGTTTATAGAAGGTGCATACCATCTTTAAACCTATTTTAAAATTTTCATGTGATAAAGATTTATGAATGCAATTTTATGAAATTTTGCTTAAAAGTAGTTTATTGCCCTGTTTTAAATATTTATGAATATGGCTGTAAATATTTACGTATAAACAGAAACAAATTACATTTAAGCAAAAAACTCATCATTCTTCTTGAAGCTTATCAATTTCTATTAGCAACATATCCAATTCATATTCTGGATTTGTTTCCTCAATTCGATAATTATACCATGCTACTGTATTTATACCATCACATTGTATTTTTCTTTTATCATCTTGATAACTAAGTACAACCTTATTTAGTTGGTTAGTATAAATTTGATGAACTTTTGACTTAAATGTTAACATATCATCATAAGCAATAGACTTATTAAATAAACAATTTCTATACGCCTCTAAACTATATTTTTCAAGAACACATTTTTGAACTCCCTTCGATTTTTTTACATCATTTTCATATTGCACGCTAAAAGAATACATTTTTGACCGAAGTCCCACAAATTCTTTCATCACTCCCACAATTCTCATCCTTCATCATAACCAGCACCTTTTTCTTTAAAAGAGGAATACCATATACGTTATCTTTTTGGTAATCAGAAGTGTCAAATTCTTGTTCTATGTCAGACTTTATGTCGGCATAAAAGTCGTCAGTTTTTATTGTATATATAAATGAGTCGGTGTCCATGTAATTTAAAGATAAATTTGCTTTAAACTTGGGTTTCATGAATCCATAATGGAAATTATACATTTTCCATTTAGAAAGCTCCAAGACGCAAATCCCCAAGTATATGGGCTTGTTGTAATATGTTTTGACTCTATTCATTTCTATAGCTACCATATCTTCAGAAAATATAGATAAACTATGAAAATTGGATTTAGATATCCAATTTTGAGCCCCAAATGGTTACAGTTTGTTCTGTTCCAGTTGGTTACAATTTTCACATCTCTCCTCTTGTCCACATTCTCCATTGTTTTGCCATACACAGCATTATTGAGTAATTTGAAAAAATTTTTCTCAAAAGCATTTTTAGCAGTGGCTCTGTGTTTGGTATTTAAGTCAATATAACCTTTTAACCATGGAGATTGTTTAAATGCTAGAATACGATGCGTTTTCTTTAGAATCAAACCATATTCCAAACATTGCTTAAGAACTCTGTAATGTATTACATAAGAGTTTTTTGACGAAAAATCCGCAATTAATTTCTTATGGTTTGATTCTAAAGTTTTCTTGTTTTCAACACAGAAGGGAAGGCCATTGTGAGAATCATGCAGATGTGAAGGATATTCCAAAGTGACCTCATATACATAACCATCTTGTGAGTTATTATCTATGCTTTTTGCATCCAGATTCAGGTCATCACTTGTCAGCCATCGGAATCCTCCATAAGGAAGATACCCAGATATCGCCCAACCGTAAAGGTTATTTGCGTCTAAATATATTAGAAATTCTGAAGGCTTGTCTTCATCAAAATCATCTAAATATTTATTATTTGCTTTGGAATATCGCTTACTGCACTGTACCATTCCACTGCGTATTCCCTTTTTAAAAAAGTTATACATGTCAATGTCTGTTAACAACTCTAATTCTATTTGTGTGTGTTTTACCATGGCATCCCATGATAGTAATGTACAGTTCTTTGTTCAGTGGTAGGACTTTTATGTTGTCAGACTTTTTACCTAATTCTTTAACAAAGAGGTGCGAGTCATAAGATGAATAATTATGAAAATATATGGGTATGAGCATCGGAATTTGGTACTTTAAGTTGCACCTCAATATTTACAATTTATTGAATTTTGAAAACTGTATATTTCCGAAAGGGTCAAGCTGTTCATTTTTGACTTACTGGTGAGGAACTGATTGTAAATATCTTCACAATCGTCAATTAACCAGTCAACAAATCTTACAGATGCGCGCTCAGCAGTATATATCTTAAATTTATCTAAACTATTATTACCTATAATAACTAAAGGCACAAGGCACAAGGCAACTAAAGGCACAAGGAATGTGTCTCTTTATAACTTGAGTTTTGTCACTTACAGTAGTTTGGATATCTTCTAGTATGCATTCGAAATCTGCATATATAACGAATGGCACATCCATCTGCCGCTGGTGATCTTTAAACTTCAAAATACCATCTTCGGGAGAAGGCAACGCAGCAACAATTTTCCCACATTCCGTTTTGTGTTGGTCCATAGTCCATTCATTGTGTGTATATTGTAGGCAGGTATTACAGAATAAAAGTCTGTCATGGCGCTTGGTCGTCTGAGCTTTCAAAAGTCTGTAAAAGGAATAAATGTATATTTGTATATAGTTATTCATACACATGTATTTACTTGCTTACCTTGATATATCTTTAATAAAAATGTAATGGTGAATGTCTCCAGCTTCCAGCTGAATTAAATTAACATGCTTTATTTTTTCTTTTTGTGTATTGTAGAATGGACCAATGATTTCATCCTTCTTATTATCATACCCAAACACATTCACACTTATTCCATCATTCCTATCCTCAAATACTTGAATATTTTTTAATGCCAATGGGAACTTAAAATTTGTGAAGTCAATCACAATTCCATTTTGCAAGCAAATGACATCAGCGCCAATGTCCTCGATGTTATATAAGCTGCAACGTTGCTTTTCCTCTATTACTGTGGCATCGAACGCGGCAACTAAACTCCATTTAAAACAATAATCGTCATTGTTTTCAATGTTGATACAGGCACGCTTTTTAGCCAGTTTTAATCGTGTGCTTATCCAATGAGATCCTTTTGTTTATGTTAATTTCAGCGCGAATAATTCTTATAAAAGTCCACCCAGAATCTCTTTCCTCGAATTCTGACATTTTATTATGAATGTCCTGGAATTGTTTTTCAATTAGGTCATCAACATGACTTCCCAGACACAATAGATCCATTTTTGTTCTGTGAGAAATTTGACACAAGTCAATTTCTTCCCCAACAATTTTTATGTACTCTCCAATAAGAGTTACACAGAATTTTAAAATATTATATTTAACCAAACTTTTTTCAAAATAAAAATAGATTTATTTTCCAGAACAAAGTCTTCAAACAGAAGATTATCTTTTTTGTTGGGAATTCCATATGTTGCAATATTTTTTTTTTAATGCACTGTTTATTTCATAATATTTTGCTTCTACATTCAAAGGAGTATTATCATATTTACCGCTGGGAGAATTTGAAGTATCCATGTCATCAAACACAATATTATCTACTTGTTGCTTTTGTTTTTGCTGTTGTTGTTGATGATGATGCTGCTGTTGTTGCTGTTGTTGTTGATGATGATGCTGCTGTTGTTGCTTCTGTTGTTGCTGTTGGTGTTGAGGATACCTGGAACTGTCCATCGACAAGGCATATTGATTATTCGAAACTGAAGGATAATAGTTGGGTATGTTATATTGCTGCCATTGCAATGGTGAAGTATATTGATAGGGAATAGGAAGATGATGTGGAATTTGTATTGGTACTGAAAACGGATTGTTCAACCCCGTATGATAGTACGAAGTCCTTGGAAGCTCTTGAAATGACGCCGGATATTGCTGTTGCATATTGTTCCACGGAATAATGTTATATAAAGGCATTGGAGGCTGTACATCACATGACACTGGCATCTGCACATGTTGTAGTTGAGAATGACTTTTGCAATGCTCCAAATACGACTTTTGGTATTTGTATTCCTTTTGACATATTTCACAAACATAGCTTGAAGAATTCAATTTTATTTATTTATTTATTTAATTAGCAACAATCAAATTTATTTAATTATTTTATTTATTTAGTCCTTTTTTCAAAAACACTATAAACTTCTTTGTTAATCAATTTTTTGTTTTCAAACTATTTATTTAATTAGCAACAATTTACTTTATTTTAATTATTTTATTTTATTTATTTAGTTCTATTGTAAAAACACTATGAAATTGTTTATTAATAAATTTTTTGCTTTCAACCGCACTTGTTGAGATATCAGAGTATACCGATGAGTATCTACATAATTTCTTCTACTTATATACATCCTATTAGAATCGCGTAGTAGTCATCAAGTCTAATTTTTTATTGATATTGCGAGATATGATGAAATTCATATGTATACATAGCAACAGCAAGAACTAGAACATAACTTTGTGTAATATTTTATTTTATATAAATGATGACTAATAAAATGTTGTTATCAAATGATGACTCATTCTCAAAACATATCCAGCTGAATAAACAAGGCCATAAACATGATTCTGCTAAACAAATAAAAAGACGGACATTTCAAATGATGACTCATTCTCAAAACATGTGCAGCTGAATAAACAAAGCCATAAACATGATTCTACAAAACAAATAATCAGACGGACATTTCAAATGATGACTCATTCTCAAAACATGTGCAGCTGAATAAACAAAGCAATAAACATGATTCTGCAAAACAAATAATAAAATTATTATCCCAAGAAATAAACAAGACGGACATTTGAAACGACATACACACATTCTTAACAAATCTAAATATAAGAAAAAAGAAACACACACACAAACAAACAGCCACGCACCCACTGCCGCACACATCCACACACCCCCATCCCCACACATCCACGCACCCACAGCCATGCACAAAGTAAATGTAAACACAAGCTCCACAAAAAATTATCAAGAACAAAAAGATAATAATAGCGACACAATAAACCCCGTAGGAACCCAAGTCGACTTTTTTATCTACAAGTTTATTTCCACATATAATCTAAAACACTACCCAATCTCTTAATATGACCCCATAAGAACCAAATTGTCTATAGTAAGCCAATACTTTCAAGCTACAAACTCACTACCCAATGTCTCAATATCACCCCATAAGAACCATCTAGTCTATACTCAATCAATTGTTCATAGGTCACTATCTCAAAACAACCACAACCCACGAAGCAACGGAAAACATCCAGGGTCTATGGTAGGAATCGAACACCACGACCTCTCTATTGACAGGCTAACATCGCTACCACTCACCCACAGAGACACCCATATCCGAAATTCATATAACAACAAAACATTATCTATAATATAATTTCACACTAACACTCATCATTAACTCAATAATAATTCATCACAATTTTTTTAACCACATTTTACCAACATGGTACTTTCATTTTTTTTTCCTACGGGTATCAAATTACACTTTTGTTTATTGAACAATTAAAATTTCAAATTTTAATTACCCAAATTTTAAAATTTTAATTGGTCTCGCACGAATAGTTCCCTACTACTAGCGTTTAATAAAACATTCTAAAAATATGAAAGAAGCAAGTGTTTATTATAGAGATTGTGATGATTGAAAAATTTTGATACAAATAAATGCAAAATCTAAGATGAAAGTAATTATTTAGACTTTCTAGTTTAATTATTTGAATTAATGTAAATTCAAATTGTTGTTATGAATGAAATTCTGTAAAATCTGTTGAGTAATTCCATACCGAAACTGAAAATAGAAATACGTACTATTTTTAAAACTCATATTACTACACATATCCTTGAAAATTCAATTTAATTGTAGATATATTTCGGAATATTATTACTCGATATCTTTTTGAATATTATTAAATTACAGGTTGATAAGAAGTAAACTACCAAAATATTCCCATTAGATTCATGTGCTTAATTCAATACCATAATGGGATAGTCTTAATAAAAACATAAGGGGAGAACTTAAAAAAGCAAATACATAGGCCTTTTATAGTATACATGTACAGATTTCGAATGTATTTAGGAATCAGTGAATATACCAAATATTGTTAGATAACTTTAAAAGCATATTCCATTTGCTTACAGTTATCATATTAAGTATTCCTTTAATTCAGCATTAGACATATGTACTATATATACATGCATATTTGGAATATTTATAAAAGAATTTTTAAATAATTATGTATCTATGCATATTCATATTAAAGAAAATTATAGTGAATGATAAAAACGCATTACTAAACTATATTTTATAGACTAATTTCGATTTATATTATCAAGGTATCATGTTCGAACACACTAGAAGGTTTTTTATACGATGATGCTTAATATGATGACGTTGCTAACAAAATAACTGAATTGTCAATGAATTCTACTTAATTATATGTACAGATATCTCCTCGTGTAATCATATGAATTAGTCTCGAAGAAATGATTACTAATTAGTCACATAGTAAGGATTATGAATATGTTGGAAAAGTATGTACTACATTCAAATGTAGTACTATGATGTAACATAGAACTTTACAAATAAATCAAATTATCTAAGTTATTTAGTTGTAAGCAACTTGTATGACTATGGTATATGTTATTACCTACAATATTGCATTCTTCATTGGTTGAAGATTCATAAAATTTTAATTTAGATGATGTAAGGGAAGCTTACATCATTTACAAACATTTGGATACATATTAGATTAGACCCATAGAACTTTAATAACTTAATTGTTATTAGATTAAAATACAATCAAGATTACACAATTGACAAAATGCTTTATCATTTTGTGTAGAAAATTCAAAGCATGAAACAAATTAAATTAATAACGCATTTAAGTAATAAAACAAATACTAGGATCGCCGGGTGGCCGAAATTCAAACGGGGATATTTCTGGGGAACTTCTCGAATTTTGTGGATTTTCGGTAAAAAAAATTATTACGCACATCTATCTTTGTATGTTTTATTGATATTGATGGACAATAAGATACTTAAAAGTGTACGACAAAATTGTGTAGTCTATTTATATATAAGATATAGCTCACTAAATTTAGAAATATCTAACTATGTATTCAACAAGGATTCATTTCAAATAAAACACATAGAACTCTTAAGTTTAACTGCTCTGAGGGAAATGTTATACCAATTGTTTTGAATATACTTGTTGTATGACTAGTGAAAATGGGAATGGTACAAAATCTTCCTGAGTTGTAACCGGTGAAAATAATTACATTACAAAACTAGAACAAAAATGATAGGAAAATTCCTTCATTATACAGCAGATTTTGTTCCAAATTAAAATCATTTGTTTATAGTACAGTAATTTAACTAGTATTAAGACCCTATCACATGACAAGTAGCTTAAGTTTGGGTCTAGAACCTATCACTGGGTATCTTAATTATGTCAATTGACCCCTTGGGGAAGCAGTCACGTGACCTGTCTTGTGACAGGTTCTTTTCTCTCTCTAGGGTAATTGAATAGGTTAGGGAAGAATATTAGTTTCAATATCCACCATCGATTATTAGATAAAAATTCATTTTAGCAAAAATTTTTTATTAAAGAATGCCGTCGGAAAAAGATTTTGAAATAGTGTGTGAATGAAAGAATATAGCTAAAAGGTTGTATGCTTTAGCCCTGGTCTTTCAAATCGTTTTTTATTGTTTTGAAGCATATCAGGATTATTATGTATGTATGTATGTACTCAATCTATATTTGCTGGTTAAATTATTAGATTGATACCTACTTACGTGCCTACTACATTTACAGAGTTTTCATAATTGTCTTTGTTGTTCACCTTATTAATAATAATATCTGTTAAACTTTCATTTTATTGACAATTTCAAGTAAATATATTATAAGGTGAAGAAGTAACATTGGATTAAAAGTGATAGAAAGAAACATAATTAGGTTATATCTGTTATTTTGAAAGCGTGTATTATTCTAATATTCTAATAAAATTAATATATATATATATATATATATATATATATATATATATATATATATATATATATATATATATATATATATATATATATATATATATATATATATATATATATATATATATATATATATATATATATATATATATATATATATATATATATATATATATATATATATATATATATATATATATATATATATATATATATATATATATATATATGTGTGTGTTAGTATATAAGAGCAATATATAATTGTATATATGTATGTATGTACGCAATTATTGTCGTGGCCATCAGTTCTTCTGACATCTTATACGTAAGCCCTTCTTTCAGAAAAATATTTAAATATTCTTCGACATCCTTTAACTTGAGTATCCACTCATAGAGCAGAACAACTTAGCATAGATCTGGATAGAAGTTCATTTGAGATCGATGATGTTCTTTCGATTAATTCCCCAGAAAAGCAAAGCATATTTAATTGATATTTCTACATCCTTTATCTAACAGTCGAGGGACCTGAAAACTGTTATATGTGTCTAATGTTAGTTAAAGTATCCAGACTGTAGAGTAAAGTCTAACGAAATATAACTATATGGAGGGATTAAACTCAATCTGATCGTACACAGTTCGTTCCTCTTCGATGTCTAGTTGAGTGAAGCTAGATTGCTCGAGTAGCATATCTGGTAAAAAAAAGTACATGCAACAACAATTATCAGCTTCCACTCGTTTGCAAAAGCGTGCGAAGCGCTATTGTATCAAAAATATTCATATAAACAATGGTTCGGGATATATTGTAGATCATGATGAGCCTCAAATTTAACTGAATTATGTGCTTATATTTGTAAATAGGCGCTAATAGCTAATATGTACGAGTATCTATAATATTTGATTTATGTGCTTATAGCACTATAAGATCACACATTCTAATTAAGATATTATTATTATCTTGCTGTATGTGGTATATCAAATATATAAGTAAATGAACGAAAAGATATGAAGAGACTTAATAAGATTTATTTGTAGAGTAAAATTATTGAAATTTAATCAGTATTGAACATGATGATTTATCCTTTGTATCCAAAATATATGTAAATAACTTTAACACACACTTTAAAAAGAAAAACCTCTATCATCAATATACACTTCAGTCCAACAACTACAAACAAAGTTTATCTGAATGCTGTATCTGTTCTTCAGACAGAATATCATTTCAATGATTATCTTTATTTCTAATACTAAACGAGTTAATAGAGATTATGGTAAGTCTAATTGCCATTATAGCGGTCTGATTACAAATCAGTAAATTTTATTACAATATTCTCCAAAAGTTATGTATTTATTTCCTATTCTTCTTATTATAAAACTATATTATTAGATTATGTACTAAATATGATTTTTATTGTTTCTCTTTCAACTACAATACTTCATCTATGTATGCTTATACAAGAATTTTGTTGATTAGACAATCCCAGCTTCTTTAGCTTTAAGAACCCTTTGAAGTGCATATACAGAAATCTCCTTTTTGAAAGTTATTCGTCATTGAATCAATCTTTAATGCTATTACAACGAAAATCTTCTATCTGATCCGTTACCTAATAACCTGATCTGATAACCTCATCAGATAGCTATAACCTGATCAGGTACCTAATAACCCGATCTCATAACCATATCAGATACCTAATAGCCTGATCAGGTACCTAATAACCTGATCTGATAACCATATCAGATACCTAATAAAGTGATCAGGTACCTAATAACCTGATCTGATAACCTAATCAGATACCTAGTAGTCTGATCAGGTACCTAATAACCTTCTCAGGTACCTAATAACCTGATCTGATATCCTAATCAGATACCTAATAGACTGATCAGGTACCTAATAACCTGATCAGGTACCTAATAACCTGATCTGATAACCATATCAGATACCTAATAGTCTGATCAGGTACCTAATAACCTGATCTGATAACCATATCAGATACCTAATAACCTGAACAGATACCTAATAACCTGATCTGATAACCTCATCAGATACCTAACAGCCTGATCAGATCATATACCTGATAACCTGATCAGGTACCTAATAAGCTGATCTGATAACCTGATCAGATACCTAATAAGCTGATCTGATACCTAATAAGCTGATCTGATCCCTAATAACCTGATCTGATAACCTGATCAGATACCTAATAAGCTGATCTGATAACCTGATCTGATACCTAATAAGCTGATCTGATAGCTGGAAAATGGATGAAAAAATTTTAAGAGAGTTGGTTGCGACAAGAAATGTCTTGAAGAAAAAGCTTCGTAGTATAAACGGACGAAATAGACACACGTGAACAACTAAAAGATACATTCAAACCTATAACAGATCCTTTAAACAAATTTATAAATAATTCTAATAATGTCAATGCAATTATCAAAAAAGAAAAGAATGAGATGAAAACAGAAATTGAATATAATAACAGTTCTAATCATCTTAAGAAACCATCAATTAAGCTGGAGACAAGTACACCAAAGAAACTTGTAGAAGAATCAATATTTGATACCAGCAATTCACTTGCTGATCCTAATGGTGAAAGTACTATTGATAATGATGAAGAGAGTAACACTGACTTATCTGTTTTGGAAGCAAGAAAAAATTAGATACTAACTATGGTCCACATAAAGATTTTAATAATGAATGGAAATTTGGTGATAGTAAGCTCAAATTAAATGAAAACAAAATACATGTTGGTAGTCAAATATGGGATCTAACACCAGGACTATTTTCTCTAATGTTTCATAAAATACCAAAAAACTATGATAAATATGAACTAGAACTCTACAAAATACAAATGCGTACAGAAGAGACTATAAACCTGGTGGACAAAGCAAGGGAACGAAAGCCTATAAATATAAACTTATTATTAAAAAGATGTTTAAAGAGAAAAACCAACAGACTTTATCAAAATCAATACCAAATAAGACAATATCTAATTATAAAGATGATGGATTGATGCAGTTTAACCCTCATAAAACAAACTATATATACGGGGATGATCCAAATGAGATGGTAGCTCGACTTCGACTACTGGTATCATCACAAGCTGCAGGTCATACTAATCATAATAACGAAATTGTATCAATTATTGAAGAACTTCGCGAAGCTAATATAATAGAATAATCTATATAAAGTATGTCTGTTGATAAGTTTGGACATTATCTCAACGATACAAGCAATATAATTTCATTGAAAAATGCCCCTAAAATGTTGGGGTTCTTTATGGATACGAACAACAACATCGACGTCCAAAACAAAAGAATCAAAAATGTGGCAAAAGCTGTGGAAGAAAACGATGTTGTCAATAAATTGTTTCTGCAAACTCAAATCGAAGAAATAGAACACAAGCTATTAAAACACTTTAAGGAAGATAACAACAATATTCATGATACCCTAAGAACTCAAATCGAAATGCTACAACATGCAATAATATTACAGTTGGAAGAGAATAAGAAAATGCAAGAAACTATTTCCAAAATCAAAAAATTTTTGGAAGACGGATATCTACAAAATTTTTTTGAAAGTATACAAAAGAAAACTTAATGAGAAGATTTATAGATTTGAAAATTACATGTTTGTGTCAATAGCTAAAAGTGTATCAAATAGATCACAAAACATCGAAAATAATTCTTAATACTAAAAATGGCTTCAAAAAGAATTTAGCAAATGAACTCCATAAACAAGCTCGAAAATCTTTTTTGCGTCGTAGGGTTGTGATGAAAGGAATAATATGATCTTTGGCAAGCTGATTTAGTTGAAATGGGGAATTATTCTATGGACAATAAAAATTATAGATTTTTGTTAACTGTAATTGGCACATTCTCCAAATTTGCATGGGCAGTACCACTTAAAACAAAAACTGCACTTGAAACAACCCAAGCCATGTCAGATATTTTTCGATTGGGACGAGTACCAAAACACCTACAAACAGATGATGGTAAAGAATTTTTCAATAAACACTTTGGAAAATTGATGGATAAGTACAACATTAATCACTATTCAACGTATAGCAGAATGAAAGCATCAATAGTCTAACGATTTAATAGAACATTAAAAGGGATGATGTGGAAAGAATTTAGTTTTAATGGTACATACAATTGGCTTGATATCTACAAAGATCTATTAGAAGCATATAACAGAAAAGTTCACCGTTCCATTCAAATGGCTCCAATTAAAGTCAACTTTTCAAATGAGAAAAAATTATTGAATACAGTATACAGTCATTTGAAAATGTATAAAATATCGAAATTTAATTTGGTGATCATGTGCGCATAAGCAAATATAAGCATATTTTTGAAAAAGGCTATACTCCAAATTGGACAACAGAAATTTTCACAATTAAATCTATTCAAAATACATATCCCACAACATACATATTAGATGATTATCGTGGAAATCCTATTAAAGGTGGATTTTATGATGAAGAACTTTTAAAAACAAGATTTCCTAATACATATCTAGTTGAAAAGGTTATTAAAACCAGAGGAGCCAAAGCATTTGTTAAATGGTTAGGATTTAGTAACGATCACAATTCTTGGATAAGTAAAGATAAAATATTATAGTTTAAACAATATCAGCAATTATTATACATACTTAGTACTTAAGATTATAATGTAAATTTAAAATAAAAAAGATCACAATTCTTTTAAATCCTTTTTATAAACAATTTTGTATTAAACTTTATTTATTCGTAATCAGACAGTCATAATGTCAATAACACCTACTCTAAGCTCCAACTCATCAGAGTTATCTGCTAATTACTTCCCACCTATTGATTTAAATGGGGCATATGAGTGTGCTCTAACTGATTTTCATTCATATAATAGCATCCCAAATGTTGATGTCTACAACAATTTATTTCATATAGGTGAAAATGTTATTGAAATACCAATTGGATCTTTTGTATTGAATGATATAGTTGATTATATAGAGGAACAATATAAACGCTACAATCCAGAAAATAGAATTTTTATAGAAGCCAATAACAATACAATGCAAGTTAAAGTCAACAGCTCTAAGGATGCAATATATTTTAATAAAGAAAATACAATTGGAAAACTCTTGGGATTCAATAGTAAAATCCTAACTCCAAACGTAGATCATTATTCTGATCTTCCAGTTAATATTTTCAAGGTGAATCTGTTGCGAATTGAAAGTAGTATCGCTGTTAATACATATATGAATAATTCCAAGGCGCATACACTACATGAATTTCCGTTTAATGTGCTTCTAGGCTATAAAATAGATGAGATACTTCGAAATCTCATCTATTTACCGGTGAACTCCAGAGAGATAAGTTCACTAGCTCTACGAGTAGTTGATCAGCACGGTGATTTAATTAATTTCCGACGAGAGGAAATAACAATACAAATTCATTTAAGACCAACTAAATAATGCTAATATTCAACTCGAGTATATCACAGAATATAGCAACAACAACAACAACACCATCACGATACGAACCTAAAATATTATTACGACCTAAACCACAATTAACGAGGTCAATTCCTCAAAAAACTCTAACGACACCAAATAAAAATTTTTTCAAGTCATTGAATTTTAAATTGAAGGCAAAATGAGTTCAATAATAAATGTCTTAGATAAACCCTTGTCTGATGAAAATATAATCAAAAAGGACTATCATACATACGTGCCATACCTACAATCTTACAACAATAATGATGCAATTCGCATTTCAATACAAAATCAAGATTTGTATGTGTTGCCTAGTGAAAGTTGTATATATGTAGAGGGATCTGTTGTAGATGAGAAAACCTCCACATCTACAGACAACTTTAAATAAAAAAACAACTTTGATGAAATTCGTTATGAACTTAATGGTATTGAAATTGATCATACAAGATATTTAGGAGGTACAAGTACCATAAAAAATTTGGTTTCTTTATCATGAACGGAAAGCACTGGAATGCAGAATGCTGGCTGGAATAAAATTGATGGTTTAAAACTTGTTAATGGATATTTTAACTTTTATGTACCTTAAAAATGCTTTTGGGTTTCGCTGAAGACTATAACAAAGTCATACTAAATGGAAAACATGAATTGATACTCTTGCGTAATGAGAACGATGAAGATCTTGTACACTCGCGCGTTTCCACGGAAAAAGCAAAACTTTCAATTTCACTCATCTCATGTAGAATTCCACATGTACAATTATTTGATTTTAGCAAGTTGAATATGATAAAAATTATTAACAATGGTGCTTCTATACCGATGGCATTCCGTAGTTGGGATTCTCATGTGAATCCACAGCTTAATACAGGAACAAGTCATATCTGGAATGTTAAATTAGCTGCAAGTAGAGAACGACCCCGTTTTGTATTGATTGCTTTTCAACAAGAAAATAAGTTTGTTCATTGTAATCTGACAAATTTAAAAGTACATTTAAATTCAGTATCATATCCATATGATAACATAAATATCAAATTTAAGAATGAACGCTATGCAATTCTATATGATATGTATCTAAGATTTCAACAGAGCTATTACATGAGAGAATCTCAACCGCTTCTAACTGCTCAAGAATTTAAAAATAATGTACCGATTATTGTAGTGCATGTCAGCCATCAAAACGAATCGCTTAATAACGGACCAATTGATATAAAAATTGAATTTGAAACAGCTACAAATATTGCCTAAAAGACATCAGCTTACTGCATTCTTATTCATGATCGCATAATTTAATATGTACCCATAAAAGGACAAGTCCGAAAAGTCTTATAAATTAAACAATATGGATGATAATATAGTTTGTATAGATATGCAAGGATTCAAAAGCGATTCAAATGATTTCATCGCAAAAGAAGTAGCGATCGTTTTCAACAACAACAACAACAACAATGAAGCCATAAATTTCATTATAGAACCACCCTTTGATTTTAAATATCTATCGCCAAAGAAGCAAAAAGAAGTAAACTGGTTAACAAAGAACTATCATCACCTAAAGTGGAACGATGGATCAATCACATTTCAAAGCGTCTGCAAGTTTTTAAAAGCTAATGTACGCTATTCTAAAATATATATCAAAGGAGTAGAAAAGAGACAATGGCTAGAAAAAATACTTAAAAAAAGAGTTTTTAACATCGAGGACTTTGGATGCATCAACTTTAAACAAATGGAAATTAAATATCCGGAGTATTTCTATTGTAATTATCATACATATGGTGTTTGCGCATTAAGAAATGCTCTTTTACTAACAAAAGAAAACTCTTGTTTAAAATAATTTATGTATTATTAATATTATTAACATAAACTTAATAATTTTAAAATTGTTTAATAAAATATAAATGTATAGAAAAATAAAAATAGACAACTGTTTTTTTTTATTTCAAATACACCACAACTAAATGCTGAGTAATGAAATTATGGTATCAAATGATGACTCACATATCCAGCTGAATAAACAAAGCAATAAACAAGATTAAGCAAGATTTTAATAATGGACAGACAGACAAACATCAATCCACATGTACAGACTCTTTATGTAAACACAACCTCTAACCAACCCCCACCAACAAACAAACAAAAAATTAGGATGATGACTCATTCTCCAACACATCCACCTGAATAAACAAAAAAACACCAACAAGATTAAGCATGCATATTTAACGTAAACAAACATTTCAGACCATCTGTCATACTAAGCAACACAGCTACAAATCCAAACGATCATGCGATTATTTGATGCAAAAAACAAATACCACCACTTGACATAAAAGATATTATAAACAAAAAGCAAACGCTTATTGTATGTACGTATGTATATGCATACATATTAATTGGAACTTAACACCCCCCTCTAACACTTCCATAACCACATTCTTAAAATATACAAACCCTCCACCAGTCAACTGGTGGACGGACATGGTTAAATAAACACAACTACATTTTAAATGTAAACACAAGCACCGCAAAAAATTATCAAGAACAAAAAAATAATAATAGCCACACAATAAACCCCGTAGGAACCCAAGTCGACTTTTTTATTTTATTTGGTGACAACATCACCAAACTTGTCTACACTCTTTATTTCCACATATAATCTAAAACACTACCCAATCTCTCAATATGACCCCATAAGAACCACATTGTCTATAGTAAGCCAATACTACCAAGTCCCGAACTCACTACCCACTGTCTCAATATTACCCCATAAGAACAACACCCTAAATGTCTATAACACCAAAAAGCATTACCCACACTATAATTTTTTTCACAATCTTCACTATACAAATTTTGCCTACAGGGCACTTTCATTTTTTTTACCACGGGTATCAAATTACATATTTGTTTATTTAATAATTAAAATTTCAAATTTTAATTACCCAAATTTTAAAATTTTAATTGCGGTCGTACGAATTGTTCCCTACTACTAATATATAATTTAAGAAATTTTGCTGCATCGAATAGTTACAATAGAGGAACCACATAAATGATCTGGGCCTATCCAATGCCAGAATTGCCAAGAATATGGCCACACAAAAACATATTGTAAGTTGCGTACAGTTTGTGTCGTGTGTGGAGAACTACACAGCACCGCCAATTGTGAGAAACCAAAAGACGATTAAAAAGTGTAGCAATTGCATTGAAAATCACACAGCCAACTACAAAGGCTGTCCTGTCTATGTACATGTCAAGCAGTCTTTATCTAAAAGACGTAATCATACCAATGAATAACCTATTACTTTTTATCCACAGTTGCACCAACCAGCTTCAAACTGGCCTTCATACGCCAACGTTTTTAAGGCTAACCAGGCCACAACACAAAATATACCTAACAGCCAGATCTCATACGCAAACGCGTTGAAGACTAACCAGCTCATATTTCAAAAATTGCCTCCTGCCAACGATAACACTGGTTTCAATTTTGATAGAGTTAAGGCTTCAATTGATAATTTAATTCAAACAGTGAATTTTTTTACAACTAACATGACCATTGAAATGCGTCCACATTATTGCAGGCTGCATTAAACAAACTATAAACTTAAAAATATGTTTCTGGAACGCAAACGGCATCCGCAACTCGAATACTTCATGATGGATAAACAAATTGATGTTATGCCAATCGCGGAGTCACATTTGACGGCTAGAAACTTTTTTAAAATCAGCGACTATGTACGACACAAAGGACCCCCAAGGTAGAGCTTGTGGTGGCTCCGCTATACTAATGAAATCCCGATTAAAACGCTACCTAATGGGTGATTATTGTAAAGACTATCTTCAAGCAATATATAAAAAATATTTAAATGCGCATTGCACGGAAAATTTTCCACTGAGAACGCCTGAAGACATACGGGCCTCTATTACACAGTTAGAGGCAAACATTAAGCAAGCTGCTGAAAATACTACTTCTACCTTTCGACAGTTGAGATTTAACAAAATTTACTCTGAGGATGTGGAACGGCTATTATCTGAAAAAAGAAGAGTTCGTAGAGAATGGCAACGCAGACTAGAACTCCAAAAAGCTTCATCTTTGCAAAAATTCCTGACGCAACACCACAAACGGATTATTCGCAATGGCGAGCAGCCAGAGGCCTTAAAAGGCCGGTGATATTTAACCCTCCGTTACGAAGTTCGAATTGGGACTGTGCAAGAACTGATGCTGAAAAAGGAACGCTATTCGTTAACCACTTGAAAAATGTATTCACTCCAAACATACCATCTGATATATAACATTCGAGAAATTGAAACTTAGACTCGAAGAAAGCTCCAGGTGCTGATAAAATCCGTAACAAAATGCTCCTAGAGCTATCCTGTATAGCAAAAAGGATAATTATATTCATTTTTAATGCAGTTCTACGAATAGAATAGTATCCTGCGGAATGGAAGATGTCAATGATCACCATGATACCTAAGCCTGGAAAAGACCATACCAAAGTGGAATCTTTTAGGCCTTTAAGAATATTGTCAAATGCATCAAAACTATTTGAGAAACTGCTTATGAGTAGGTTGACACGCATACTAAATGAGAGTGGATGCATCCCAGATCATCAGTTTGGCTTTAGAATACAACATAGCACTACCGAGCAAACGCATAGGTTTGTGAATGTAGTTAGAAAAACGTTATAAGAAAAGAAATATTGTTCTGCTTTCTTCACTGATGTTTCTCAGGCTTCTGATAAAGTATGGCATGAAGGATTAATCCAGATATTAAAGCAAAATGTACCCTCTAACACTCACAAGCTATTTAACTGGACGAAATTTCATAATCAAGGAAGGTCAGTTTCTAAGCACACCTCAGGCGATTCAAGCTGGTGTTCTTCAAGGTAGCATTTTGGGTCCTCTATTGTACCTGATATATACCTCCAACATGCCAACAGGATATGATATTCACACATCAACATTTGCTTACGATACAGCTTTTCTAAGTGTAAGCGCAAGTCCACATGAAGCATTCGAAAAATTGCAGGAATATGTATTGCATCTGGAAAAATGGTTAAAGCAGTGGAGAATAAAAACAAACGAACAGAAATGTGTACATGTTACGTTTACATTACGTATGGAAACATGTCCGCATATTTATATCAATAATCATATCACACCGCAGCTCTTTGACGTTAAATACCTACGAATTCACTTCGATCGTCGTCTAACATGGAAGACCCACATAGATTCAAAGCTAACCCAAATGAAATTGAAATCACTTCAACTTAGTTGGCTAATAGGAAGAAATTCAATACTAAGTCTATATTGTAAACTTCTTCTGTACAACACAATATTTAAACCAATTTGGTGCTATGGTATTCAGTTATGGGGCACTGCGTCTGCATCAAATATAGAGAAAATTCAAAGGCAACAAAATAAAATTCTGCTTTTGATTACAGCGGCACCTTGGTATTTTAGAAATCAGCGCATCCATAAAGATTTAGGTGTTCCATTAGTAAAAACTGTGTTTTCAAAACATGTGACAACATGTCATTAATTTTAGAGGGCACAATCGGCTGAGAAGGAGGGACACTCTTGCTCTCAGCCGAACACGAGAGACGTAAGACATCTAAAGAAGAAACCGTTGAACCTAATATTTCGTCTAGCAGTGGCTGGACTAATTATCAACAATCTTAGTTTTAAGATTTGAATACTTATTGTTAGTTCAATTTACAATTGAAGATTCAATAAATAAAACAACTTAAAAAAAACAACTTTTAACACTTCACAATGTGATTACCTGCCTATAAAAAACGAATGTCCTAAACTGTTTTTAAAAGAACAAATTGATAAATTAAAATCTGCAAAATGTTTTGTTATCGTGAATATCCCACACACCCCCATAAAATACATAGAACAAAATTTTTTTTGGAAAAATGACTTATCTGCAAAGTTTTGAAAATTTCAAAACTGACTAACTGAAAAACCTATATTTTTTTCCTCTGAGTTTTTTTTATATAATACCTCTAAACGTCCTTAATAAATCGTGAAAATTTGGAGGAGGTGTTTTTTTTCTTTTTGGAGATACATATGATTTTTTTTTCATTCGCAACCTTCAACAATATAGTATCAAAAATAATTTAAATTTGTAATTTTGAGCAATATGCATTAAATTAAATTTAATTTAAAGTTTTTGAAGGGGAAAAAGTAATAACATTGACAAATTTCTGCATTTGTTTTTTCGGTGAAATTTTATGTTGGAAATTTAGTGTTAAAAATGTATATGTTTTGTCATATCTCAAAAACGAAAAAAACACTTCCTTAAAAAGTTCAGGATTTTTTAAGGACGTTTAGAGATATTATATAAAAAACTCAGCCAAAAATATAGGTTTTTGATTTAATCAGTTTTGAAAATTTCAAAACTTTGCAGATAAGTCATTTTTCCAAAAATATGTATGCCATATACATTATTTGTAGCTCCAGATATTCTGCTGAAAATGACATACAAACCAATCTTGTATATAAAATATTTTTCGAGATATTTAAAAACTAAACTCAACACTTTCGTTAAATTTGGCGAAATAATGATATTTTGGATATGTCATAACTGAAATAAATATATATAATTTTTTTCCTTTAACATAAATTCGTTATAGGATGAATGACAACATCTGACCCAATTTCATCAAAATCGAAAGTGATCTTGTCTAGCTATTAGTTGATTTGACATGGAATTACCCATATGGGTTATTGCACACAATTTGTATCTTAACCATTTTGTAACTTCTAGATATAACATGAAAAGAGTTTACACAAGATTACAGCTATTCCAAATAGTACAGGAATCTGATACTAGAACCATTGACGAGAAATAACAGTTTTTAGTTAGAAAACTGTCAAGGAGATGGGGACATACTCTTATTAGCACTGAAGCAGTGTTTGATCAATTTCACAAATGGTTTAAGAAATTGGTGCTGGAAGGAACTGTGACAATACCAGTATTTGGTAGTTCGTCTTCAGGGCGAACACAAAAATAATTTGATGAAGCTAGTGGAAGAAAAACGAAAAAAATTCGTCACCAGTTAACAACAGAAGAGATCACATTTGCTGCATCCATGAGTCAAAGAGCAGCGGGACATAATGATGCGGCTAAATTAATAATGGACATAACTGGATCTCCAAAAAAAGCAAGAATTTGCAAGCGATCGTTGAGAACTTCTGAGGTCAACCCTGCACACAGAAAAATTTCCATGTAAAATTGTCGAAAACCAGGTTAATTTAACCTTTTTTGGTAGTGATTTTGCTTCATAGGTGTTTCATGTTAAACCAACATGATTTACAATAATCTTGAAAGAAAATTTTTCCTTTTGAATTAACTATATTTCATGTTGATTTAATGTTCCAGTATAGTTAAATCAAAATGAAGTTGATACTGAAATAATACGAAAAATCATATTGAATCAAAGTAATTTCGAGTTAAAACAACGTGAATTTGTTATTGGAACAACACGAAGAATCCTGTTGAATCAAAGTTATTTCAAGTGGAAACAACGTGAATTGGATATTGAAACAACACGAAGAATCATGTTGAATTAAAGTTATATCAAGCTGAAACAACATGACTTCACTGTAGCTTTTTTATTAATTATTTTACTTACGTGATAGTTATCAGAAAACTTTGCGTTGTAGCTGACTGCCCCAGGCAAGATTTGAGCTCGTACCACCTGTATGATAGTCCACGAGCTAACCACTGCAGCCACAACAGCTTCAAACTTTTCTTTACTTATACACTTAATATATACCATCGTATGTAAAATGCATTTCATTTTAATTCAACATGATTTAAATTATTACACTGGTTCACAAAAAAATGCACCTCAAAAATGAGATGTTTTTAAGCTAAATTGGGGCTGCTGAACACGAATATAGCATTAATTTATTTTTCTTAGGAACCGTTTTCGAGATATTCGCGAAAAACTAGTTTTTTTTTTGCAGTTTGTAAAGATATTTCCAAAAATCGTAAGTACTGTTTACTTGAATTGAGCAAGTTTGGCATTGTTGCATAGATATGTTTTTCCTCTTTCACATCATATTTATACTGTGTTGATCAGATAAAAATTCACTGAATTACAATCCTTTACATTTGAAAAAAATTGATTTTTTTTGCGTTTTTTCAAAATTCATCATTTTGAAATGCTCCATTAATGCAAACAAAAAATTTTAAATTTTTGTTTTGACCCATATCTTTAATAAAATTTTGTTCCCAACGTGCAAAATGTAAAATTGTTAACATCGGGCAAAAATTTAGAATGTTACAATAGATTTAGTGAAAACATCCGAATTTGAATTTTAATAAAAAAAATTTTGTATGGAGTATGAGTATAAGAAAAACGCCAGTGGGGCAGAATTAAATATTTTGGAAACATATCAACCATTTCTAACTCTTTAGTCCGATCAGTATAAAATTTTACATGGAGATACCAGCGGAGTGTTCTTATTTAATTCAGGAAGATGAGCTTCCCATATTTCTCAGGTTCAGAGGTATGAAGAGCAAAGTAGTGCACTTCGGTCATGTAAAATTTTTCAACGCTTGTCATTTTTCTGTTTCTCACTCGATTTCAAAAATTATATACCTTGTAAAAATCTAAAAAAGTCTTTGGTCCAACAAGTATCTTGTATAGTTAGTGAGGTATACTCATTTTAATTTTAAAATTTCTCAATTATTCAAATCCTTAGTCTGGTAATTTTAAGATATCGGGTCCAAATAATTTGTTAGTTATATGACCAAATTTCGAATAGATAAAAAATAGTTGATGGAGGTATTCTTTCAGAGTGGGAAAATATACAATCTTTAATTTGAAAATTTAAAAATTTTGAATTAATGAAAATTTTTTTCTCAAGACATGATTCAGAGACATGATTTTAGAAAAACAATTTAATCGAATTTGCAATTTTTGGTGGGCATGCACCCATTTGAAATCGACTTATTTTATAGATTTATTGGAACTTTCTTAGGAATTCTAATGACTGTCAAAAACAAATCATAGTTTTCACATAAATTCCTATATAACTGCAAAATTTCATTGGAAAATATCAATAATGCACGATTTTATAGCATTAAGAAAAAAATTAATATGCATAAAACACCACATAGCACCATTTTTCCACTTGTTTTGCCGTAAGTCTTTCATAAAAATTTTAATTATAAAAATCTGAATACAGTGTTGAAAACTACACATAATTTTGGTAGCTTTGATATGCGATATGTCGACCTTTCTTTTTCAAACGAGTAAAAGTAATGGAATGGAAGCTCATACTGACCTAAGGACCAACGAATGGAAATTAAAATTTTGATGTGTTAGCTAAAAGTGTTGTAACTTTCTCATATTTGGTCCAATGTAACTAATTTTACGCTTGCTATATTTGGAACAAAATGTTCTTTAAAATGTGGGTCTAAAATAAATTAAAAAAAATTTGTCTTGCCTTACTGGAGCGACTTAAAATAGTAAATTAAAAAAAAACGTGGAAAAAATTAAATTTTTTCAAATCTAAAGACCTGCAACTCATTGAATTTTGATCCGATCAACACATTTAGAATATGGGATGAAAGAGGGAAAACATATCTATGCAACAATGCCAAATTTGCTCAATTCAAGTAAACAATACTCCAGATTTTTGTAAATAGCCTTATAAACTGCAAAAAACATGTTTTTCGCGAATATCTCGAAAACGGTTCTTAAGAAAAATAAATGAATGCCATATTCATGTTCAGTGATCCCAAATTACCCTAGAAAACATTTCATTTTGGAAGTTGAAATTTTGTGAATCAGTGTTATTTAACATAAAACTTATTTGAAATTAAATTTATAGTCATGTTGATTGAAAATGAAACTATACGTTTATAACAAAATTGTTTTAACGGTGATTCAAAGTTAGATTAATAATTTTCCGTTTAAAATTAATATGAAACAATGGTAATTTTAAACCAGCAGCAGTAAATTTTCGCTGGTAATTCGCTGGTAATGGAATAAACAACAACAAGTCACACAACTAAGCAGAACAGTGAATTGTAGCAATGAACAACGCAAATAAACACAAACACACTCAAACGACAAATTATTTCTTGTAAATTTAATATGATTTTACATTCCTTTGTTTTTCTGTGTGTGTAAGTAAACTTTTAGCGGAGGGAGTTTTAGCACTGTTTATAAATGCAGAACTTACGAAAAATCAATACGAAATTTTATACAATGCCAACAAAAATGTGTATTCATGTTACACATTACCAGTGTGGCCATAATAGCTCTTTTGGAGCTAAATTTAGATTTATTTTTTAATGTTTAGCTCGAAATATTTCATTTAGCTCTTAGCTTTTTTCAACAATGCATTAAGCTTTTTCTAGCTTTTTCTTTAATTTCGTGTAATTAATTTATATTTCAAAATAAATAAAACAGTTTATCAGAATAAATTTAAGTGCCGTAACCATATAAAGTAGTTAAAAAATAATAATAGTCTGGCAGTGCAGAAACATTCACTGCGGCAGATTCGATCGACATCATGGTGTAATAAGTATACAATGGTTGGAATTAAAAACTCACTTTCAACTTGCATCTATTTCGGAATCCTGCCATCAAGCTTAAGTCTTGAAAAATTTTTATTGTGAAAAATATTTACTCTATTTGAAATTTTTAAAGCCATTACTTTCTGATGTTCAAAACGTAAATAAAATCTTCGAAAGTAACGACGTGGATTCCATGCTTTTGGTTTCAGAACTTCACTTGCTTTTGAAAAATCTTTGTAATCAAATCGTTTTGAAGTCCGAAATTTTTGGCCGTTTAAAATCAAATTTAGACGGTTTTCTAATTCCAACTCCGTATTTTAACTATAAGTTTGAACAATATCTGATTTCAAAAAGGCATAATAGATTCTGAAACAGAAAAAGAAACTAGATACACTTTCCGAAATTTTATTTAACAATTAATATACCAACTACGACAACGTTTTCCAAATAACTTTTCAACCTTAAAATCACAAACATCTTTTCATTAGAAAACAATCTAAGCAATACAAAAGTAAATTGTATAAAAATTTTAAAGAAGAAATGTAAAACTTTAGCGTAGGTGATATTACTCTTTTGGAATTACAATGGCAAAAATCACTTGTGAGTTCAAAAGCGCAAATCTAACTTTTGCATGTGCTAAGGGTCGCGCGTTCTGTTTATTTTTCGAAATAATCTTCGTAAAAGATTCTTATCAATGCTCTATGTTTTTTGAAACCATAGTATCCAACACAGAAGTTTTCAACTATTATTAGATTTTTCCCTTACTATTTTTGCTTCATATTATATGTTTTATGCATGTGTTTTTAAAGTAAACAAAAGTAACACAATAGTCGAAAAAAAGTAACATACTTTTTAATTTAGTATTTTGTATTAATATGTATAAACATTTTATTTTTTTTTATTGAAATAGCTAAGTATTTGTGATTGCTATTTCCAACACACCAGTTTAGTGACTTCGAGTCGAAATCGTATTTATTTTGCAAAATGCTATTTTCAGCACTTGGGTGGTTGTTATTGATTGAATGTTTTTCAATTAAATGAGCCAAAAATATATTTTCATATTATTTATACCTACATAAACACCATCTAAACTATAAAAATTTAAAAATAATGAATAGTTACTATTGCAAAGCTGTAAAAAAATTATCTTTATTTTTTGGCTTTAAAATTCCTTCTTTAGCTCTTTTTAGCTCTATTTAAAACCTGATTTAGCTTTATATTATTTTAAAATCTGGTCATACTGCACATTACTTAAAAATGCAAAAAGAATGTTATCCCAGTGAGGATGCCATAACCGTAACTGACACATTAGCGGAAGTGAAGCTGCAATCTCTCCTTGACCACATAGCAACACGACTATGTATATACCTTGATGAGGTTTTGCAGCATTTGGACTACGAACTTTCTGGAATTTATAGGCTGTGATGGATCGCTCCAATCATCTTATAAGCAGAAATTAGAAAATGAAAACGATAGTGACGGTATTATATTCCAAAGCAGTTGTGTTGTGTGAAGAATGTTACTCAAAACCGTGAAACTAATGATGTAAACACATCAAGAAGATTTTTTTCGGACCCGGTAAATTTATCTAAAATCACTGGTATAAATGAAGAGTTAATCAAACGCCTAAATATAATATTGGAAGCAATAAAAAGCGGACACCTCATAAATATTGAAAATTTTGAAGAATATGCACAAAATACTGGCTAAATGTATGCGCAACTCTACAATTGGCACCCAATCAGTCCAGCGATGCACAAAGTCCTTATGCATGGCGGTACTGTTATAAAGCAAGCAATCTTGCCAATTGAACAATTCGCCAGAAATAAGCACTTCAGATTAGATCGTACGAATTATTCGAAGAAATTCAGCTGTTCTAAATAGGTTATTTTTGAGCAGTGACCCATTTTTAAGCTACACTACACAAAAAACACGAAATAATAAAAAATCTTTTTCATCAGACACTATTAAACTACATCTTCCTGACACGGATGATGCCACTTATGATAAAATACATCTGACATGATAATGATTTCTAATTAGTTTAACTATTTTAAAAAAAACCTGATTTTCCAAATTAAATTTAAAATAATGTAAATGTGTTCATTTTATTTACCAGATACGAGGGAAAAATAATAAAAAAATTATTTAATAAATTTTTCATAAATTTTTTTGCAAAAATATAGAACGTGTCAATTTTGATACTTTAGGCATTTGGGGAATAAATATGTTGTTGTAACTT